>NNCF01126527.1:1043505-1112845 GCA_002313205.1 Laupala kohalensis
GGATCAATAATTAATATTATTAACAATTGTTATTAGTTATAATTGTTATTGTCATTAATAAAATAAATAATACCAGATTAATGAAATTAATAGTACAATTTGAATACATTTAATAAACAAATGTTATTAGCAATACCATATTGTTAATTGTTAATTATTTATTTGATTCATTTTATTTAAAGGTAATATTTATAAAATTTGTGTCGCAAAACCATAATTTTTAAACGAAAATGCTCCCCGGTTAACCCTTCCTAGATTACGGTGTAGATCCGCCACTGATTATCTCCACTGCTGCATCACTTTCACCGTGAGTGAACCACTATCAACTCCGTCCAGAGAACAATGATTTCCTCTAAAACTTATTACGTACAGTCATTCAAAACAGTATTATATATTATAAGTATGTTGAGCGTTTTTTTTCCTTATAGAATATTAAAAATTTAATTATGCTCTATGTCTGGAAGAAATATTACCGAGACATTAATAAGTTTTCTTTACTCATCGTAAAATACTTCATCTTTTTTTAATGAAGGTATAAATGACATGTGCTTGAGGGAATACAATTTCTTGGATTTTCTTCTAATACACTGTTAGAAACTAATCAAAAACATTAGTTTTGTTAATATTCATTTATGAACACGAAAATTTTAAGATTAAGCTTTTAATATTCCTAACATAACCTGTTTTTCATTATTTTCAGTTTTGATTAACTTTTTGTGTATTTTATACGACTTTACGTATCTTTCTTTAAAGTAAGTATTATCACTTGACACTTATCTTTTGCGAAATGTATCAATCAAAACATCACCAATCACATTATTTGCAATAAAACATAATTCATTCTTATCGTTCTCTTTAATTCTGAAAATTTATTTATTTCAGTTGATATTTGATAAGAACACATCACACTAGGTTGATGGATATCACAACACGCACAATGGTTAGAAAATGACATAAAAACATGTGCCCCTATATACAACAAATCTACATCCAATATTAAAACCACACTAATCATAATTTGTGAATCCCCTGTCCCCACAAGTCATGTATATTCGAATGACCTTGAATTAGAAGAAAGACTGCACCAACAACAATTTAAGCAAATGTTAAGAAGCGAACGTTAGATGTTGACCGCTGTCAACGTGAAATTCGTGTACACCATTCATAACGCTCGTTAGTTAAGTGGCATTAACTAGCGGTCCTTAAAATGTCGATTTACTGCAATTAACGAGGAAGCCAAGTCGCATTTATGTATACTCTTTCTCAGAATAATGAAGATCGCTTCCTTCGACCGCTCTCTACTGATCTTAACCTCTTGACACTCTAACATTTTACAATTTGCAGCAAAAATGTAAATATTTCAACTTTTATTACATTTAAATCAGCTTAAATCATTCCAATAATCTGTTTTTCTGGGACATATTTATTTTCAGTTAGGTGCTACGACTCCGAAAATTCTGAAACAAAATCTCTTTTATTCTACACATTGGTTTACAAGGGAGAATTTTGCTAGGATTACAATGTTATTAGAAATTCTAGAGCTGTTTTTGGTGCTGTTTTACCACTTACGTTCCAAATCTCTTTGTTGCGGGTCGGTACATATTTCCAACGAAAATATTTTTAAAAAACTGTAGTGCAAAATTGTAGTGTCGTTAATATATGGATCATTGGCGAGACCGGATGATTTCTCCTTCCTCTAAAGCCGGGGTCGGCAACCTATGACCCGAGGGTCACCGAGTGACCCATTTGATAATTTCAAGTGACCCACATTAGTTCCGAAAATAAGGTATAATATATAAAAATAAATTATAAAACATAAACATGAAACAAACATTTTAAGAATTTAAAAAATTGAGAATAGATACTAAGAACAACATTTTTGTTCGATTACCATGGATCTTATACACATAAGTGTTTATGTATATAAGATCCATGTCGAAAATATCTCTGACCCAAACGTCTCTTTAATACTCACATTTTGGTTGATTTTGACCCGCGGCCAAAAAAGGTTGCCGACCCCTGCTTTAAAGAGCTTTTTCAAAATAAGCACTGCAGATAGTTGAATATTTGGAAGGGATGAAACTTTTCCTTTTGTAGCTATTATCCATTTCTTTTTAAGGTCGGGATCTCGAGGAAACCTTAAAATAATCCTGAATATTATTACTATATTTACTGCTTTGAGAATAAAGAACCCTAATTTTTATGTAAAGGACAAATATTTCGAATCAATCGCTGTGCCGTTACATTCGTTTAGTAAAACATCAACAAGCTACTCTACAACAATGTAATCATGATTTAGGAACTTAAATAGTTGCAAATGTATAATTTTAAAAGATAATGAAAGTTCAACAGTTAAGGACAATACTCTTTCATACTCTTACCTATGAAATGGTAAGTCACAATTCTTTACGGAAGAGTTATTGCATTTGCTGGCAACACATGTGTTGACCATTTTAATTAAGGATTATAATTGCTATGCCGATAAAGTGAAAGAAAGGAGATAACATCACTGTGCATATTAATTTCTGTGAATGACATTGTGTCTGTTGGTGCGGCGAGCCACGCAAAGTGTCGGCTTTTTCGAGCAATACCCCCGACTAGAGTGGGGGTGGGGTGTCTTGGTAGCCGGCTCGAGTTCGCCCACTGATTCCCGTATTACACAGCGTTCCAGTAGGTAGTATATTTCTATGACTATATGGAATCCCTAACGGGTTGCGCCTTAGGAATACTGAACTACCTGGCCTAACACACCTGTGTACATCGGATTGCATAGCTCCTCCGGACTTCATATACCAGGGGCATTTGCATACGGCTTTGTAATTAATTTATTTGTCCAGAATATTCATTATAATCACACGAACGGAAAATGAAAAGAAGGTTCATATAGTAACTTGTATCTCCTGTAGTAACAAATTCACAAACTATCGTTCTAGTTCTACAATAGTTTACATAAGTCACGACTGTCTGAAGATAAATTAATTTTTCTTCAATTCCAAGTGAAAGTTAAATGCCTATTACATAGAGGATATTCTGGACACCCATCTATCAATGAAATGTTCCAACAAACTATAGATCTATATTATTTTGGAGTTAATTGAGATAAGGTCAAACGATATTATTAAACTATTTATAGAGCCAACGTTTCGAAAAAAATATTTATTTCTAGTTTAATAATATCTTTTGACCTTATCTCAATTAACTCCAAAATAAAATGGAAAACGAGGTCAATACCCAAGAACATACTATAGAGATCTAATACTGTCGTTTTATTTATATCAATAGTTTTTTAAAGCAAAAGTCACAACGCACAGAAACATTTTGAATTTGTTGATGATACGTTTATCACATAACTTAATATCTCCATAGGGCTTTATTGATGTTATTTCTGTCATTAAAAAAATGTTTTTCGAGCAAAATTAAAAAGAAAACGAGACTAAATGGTTTACTCGAGTCAAGCGTTAAGACATCATTAAATAAAGCTTAAGAAATGAATTCAATCATAAGTTAATTATTTATTTAATTAGATTATATAATGGAGGTTAATTGAAGTAGAATTCAATCATAAGTTGTTGTTTTTTCTACCATTTTTTAAAATCTCGTGTATTTAGACATTCATGGTGTTGGAGGGAATGGTACTCGAGCGTTTCTACTAACCATGTTCTTTCGTTTTCTACTATTTTTAAGGACTTGAATCATTTGACGTTAGTAGTGTTGAATGGAAGCATTTCTAGCATCCGTTTCCACGTGTGTAATCTAGGACATTCTTCTCGTGTTCCACTCCATTCTGTACTAATTAGCGTGAAGACCTTCCCACGAATAAGTCGAGTGTTCGATCGATCGCATATGCATTGCATGATGCATTTGCTACTCGCTTTGTCGCCTTCTCTTGTTGACATCACACTTTACTTCCACTCGAGAATTCGAGCGAAATGAAGCGTCATTCTGGCAGCAATCGATGTCGCAGTGTATCGAGATGAGTGCTCCTCCAATGATACTCGTAAAGAAATGTGAAAGAGTGACAGCAAATTTTCGAAGAACTGCCCCAGACTTTCTCACGGTAATCCCTTCCCTAAGCATATGTAACATAGAGTGATGGACTTGCTTGTGCTTGAGAAATGGAAGGGTTTCAAAAATTTGCATCTCATTCGGGTCATGCACGGAGGATGTTCTTGATATGTACTGTATAGCAGAAGTGGATCTTGAAGGGGTCTAAGAGAGTAGCTCTTTGCCATATCATTCCAAACACGCTTGGGCGACAGAGAAATAGAGGTGCTGTACAGCCATAAATGCATGCATATTTATTAAACAATTTATACTTTCATTTGAGCATACTATGTTATAAATTATTAGAGTAGCTAAACCCTGACTTAACTTAATACACAAGTGTACTCCTACTTATTTTCACAACTACAAATCCGGAACTCCAAAATATAAACTAATGAATATTGCATCGCTGTAATTTAGTTTACAAATGTAATAATTTGAAACAAACACCCCCAACCACCCTGAACTACCAACAAATGTTGGGTATGCCAGGCATGCGTTTACAACTATGTGATTCCCATGCTCAAATAATTGTAATGAGAAACTCACTCATTTTTTAAATTCTTTATTTATTCAGAGAAAATTACTGTATTGTTATGTAATATCTCTCATTAAATGATTTGAATAATAATACAAATGACGTGTATCTTTCTATTTGACTACCCCTGTCGCAAAATGTCACTGGGAAGTTCTTCAGATAGAATGAAAAGGGTTTCGGAGCTAAGTCAGGTACTCAGCATGACACAGGGCCTGAAGAAGGGTGGATGTAAAGTGTGAGGCCGGGGGGCAAACAGCATGTGTTCTCTGTATGCTGTGGGGAGAGGCGTGTGACGATTTGGATTGCTCAAGTGCCCTAATAGCTCTTGAAATCTGGATATGGATGTCTGGGAGCAGATTGTACTACCAACACGTTGACTTATGATAACCCGCATTGATGAACCACACTGGAGAAAAATTTCAAAAATCAAAATTTTTATGTTGAAAATTATTGGACCAACATATTTATTAGCGAAGAAAAATAATGTTGATCAGACAAAGTCTGGAGATACTCTAAAACACAAATAAATACTCATATCCAGGAACATTAGATTTTCATTCAAACGTGAAAGAAAGGGCAATCAGAAGCGAATAAAAAATCTTACAACACTCCCCGCAAAAAACAAGACTTCTATAAAAATAATTACATGATTTTTTCTTCACTTTCTTTATATTTTTGTTGTGATTTAAAATTTATTTCTAATTCTTCAACAAAAAGAGAATGAAAATATCTTACAAAAATCCCCACGTAAAAACAACACACGCAAGGGAAACTGACGCTTAAGAATCATCCGTCACGGAAGCAACCCTACAGGGATTCCCCGCGGCGGCTACGCGAAGTGCGGGTCACGTGCGTGGGAGCCACGTGACCGCATAATTAAAAGCTGACAGTGTCGCAGCAGTCGCGTGCCTTCTGCTGTTCCCCGCTCCACCACCTCGTTGTCTCCATCGCGAGAGTGAAGGCACAACACAAAGGGAACATGGTCTTTGGAACCCCTTTGATGGAGAGGGAGGGCGGGGAGGGAAGACGAACGTACAAGGGAAAACGTGCTGCACTGCACTGACCTTGGGAATGGGACTTAAGTGTCGCGACATCACTTAGACGGCCGAGTGCGCGTGCTACGAGCGGCTGCTTCGGTTTCCGAGCTGCTGCTGCTGATGTTGTTGTGACGAGAGGGAAAGTGATTGGATGTGAGATTGCTCGCATGGATGGATGGACGAATTATAATCAAACAAGAAAATCAGAGTGATTGACGAATTTAGTTCAATGTTACTGTAAAGGTTAAAACACGTACTCTTTCGAGCAAGTATCTAAGAACAAATATGAATTCGTGAGTTACTGTTTGATTTTCTTCTCTGTAAGACATTTTTGACAATATATAATGGTCATTCTTAATCCAACTTAATTAGAAACTATCCTTCGTCTTGACCTATTTTTGAATTTTGAACAGTGTTATAGCACACATTACGTTTTACCTTGGTGGCTCAGTGGAAGCGTCCTCGCTTTGAATATCCAAGATCCTTGGTTCGAATACCAACGAGAGGTTGAGAACCCAGGATGCCTGAAGACGGACGTTGAAGTGGAACATCTGAAACACAGCGTTGTGCTGTACATCGGTTGAAACTACTCAAACAGGTCACGACGATAGATAATGTCGAAATTAGTTGCTATAAGATGTTTGATTTTGATGTTTAATCTAAATTTAATGAGAAGTAACTGCATCGCTTAATTTGTTTCCCTGAGAAGAATTATTCGGATTCGTATAGTGCCGAAGTATTTGAATTCCTTTTTTATGGAATCACTAATGAAGCTAAATGATATGAGCGGGTAGTATAAGACACTGATATGCTTTTGTAGCGTGGAATTAAGAAAAAAAGTAGTGAGTTAGTGTACCCCGTTCAACGTAATAAAGTTGAATAAATCTGTACAAAAATTATTCAATTTTTACAATATTTTTTTGTAATAAGAGATGAATGTGAGATTGGTAAAATATTATTGCAATCCTATTCAAACACATTTTTAGTATTTTATCCTCGTGATACGTCATTATTACCACAAAAATGGATCAAGTATTTGGGATTTACATTGAACAGTAAAGACAATTCTATTAAATATGCTATTTAATAGAAGAATAACCTACAACATTATTTACAGATAATACTTCAAAAAATTCGAAAAAAATTTAATTCATTTTTCGTTTAGATTTCGTCTATTAGGTGCGACTGTTCATCGCATGTCTTGTTCGGGTAGCGATTTTCTCCCCATTTCTCGCACACCCCGGTCATTGTCTGTGCAGTGGACTCGCCCACTTGCCGTGTACTGTCTCCCTCTCCACACTCTGGGAATGGCGCGGTCCGTCCCCCCTCCACATAATTATGTCTTCCTCTCTAGTTCTCAAGGCAGTAAAGAACGCCATGCGAGGATTTGCAAATTAAGCGGAAAATATTACGAGATGCAGAATGGAGGAGGAGAGTTTGAACATTTATATTTTTTCGTTTATTTGTGTCTCTCCTTTTTCCATTCGAGATAATAATGATGAAAAGGCAACAAAATTATATTGACTCTTGTTTGAGGAATTTTTTTAATAACACTAAAATTTATCTCGGACAGTTCCCTTCGACATCATAGTCTTCGCAGTTTTGATTAAAAGAACAAACACCCCAGAAGCAGAAGTCCAGGTTCGAGTCTCAGTCGGTCATAGTTTTCACCTGGTCGAAGACATTGTAACATTTCCTCTAAGTGTACAAAGAAGCATGTAATTGTTGTTACTAATCGTTTGCATGGTTATAAAAAAATTAAAACATTATTTTCCTGTGTCTTCATTCAGTTTTTCGTGTTTCATCACTTTTCAGCAATTATTTACATGATTAAAATATACCATACAATTATATATACGTCATTTCTTGTCAAGTTTACGAGCATGTATATTTACTCTATAAACATTTAGGTTATTATGGATGAAAGGCATGAAGGATAAATGTGATCCGGTCACAGCCAATGGTTCGCTAGGTTTTCGGCAAATAACAAATTGTCCGCACACTATTTCAGATTGGCAGTTAAATACCTCCATGTAATGAAATTTGTACTTTATCTTCCTCTATATCCTTCCATGACTGAGAGATACTATCTCTGTATTTATTTCTTATGTTTGACTTTTTTAAGAAAGTAGGATGTGAAGTTGTGAATGGTATATTCATATTTCATGTCTATTTTTACATACGTCTTGTAAATTTTTGTTTGTTATTTTTTATGAAACTTTGAGTGTTTGCAATAGTCCATACCATAGAGGGCAGTTGGTGATTATCAAATGGTAAATCTAGTCTATTTCTTAATTTTCAGTGATAGTTGTGAAAGTAAGGCAAATAGAGTAGTAACAAAGCGAAGAAAGAACTAATATAACTTTCGAGGAACATCTTGTATTGAAGATGAAAGAAGACAGGATGAACTTGATGCTTTTCGGTATCTACTGTCTGTCTAACCAATATATCTGGTAAGAACTTTTTTTATTAGTTCATAACTGACTTTCAGACGTCTCAACTCAATCTTAATTTGTTTTTAGATGCTTGGACTAAACATAAGAATTCACTTTTCTTTCCTTTTTTCGAAGTGTAATGAGTTTTTGACAACTTTACCGAATGTGCGAACACTGCCTAGTGAAACAGAACTTTGGTCAATGTCATTAAAACATTTCCTACATTATCACTGACTGTAAGGAAATTCTTTAAGTCATTGGAAAAGAATTATGTCGTCCCTGTCAAAATGAGCTGCTGTTTCACGATGCACATTTCTTTCTCGAATTACGCTTATCCTTCCGTTTCGCATAGAATAATTTAGTTGAATTTATTCAGCAATAGAATAAAAAAAGAATCAATTTAATACATAGACGCGTTTACGAGTGATATAAAAAAATATTTTATGTATTTTATAATCCGTATTATGGTGTCAGAATTAAATTGTTTTACATGTAATCAACAGAAAAGTCAATATTTTTTTCACATTCCAGATTTTAATTTAACGGTGTAGGTAGCATCCAATTAAAAAATCTCACGTTTTTAAAGACTGTTGTTAATATGAAACCACCGCTATGTTCCTCGCGGGCTGAAATTTTTTTCGTTTGACATCACAAGCGTGTAGAGAAAACCAATATCCACTTATCCTGAGATGTCGTATCCATCATCTTTCTGCCACGAGTATTTCACTTCATTTGCCGTCATAAGAGTCATTAGCTTTTGCCTTTCGCTCCACAGCTGGCGGTGGATTGGAGATGAAGAGTGGAAGTCGCACGACCCCACGTTGATTGCGGCTCTGATCGTCTGTTTCCGTCAACAAGGAACTGTGAAGTCGGGGAGGGATACTAAACAATTTGAGTTACGAGTGGTTCACCGGTAATCGTATGTTATTGACATATGTATTATTTATATATATATGACATGATTATTAATATGACATATGTTTATTATTCCACAAAACTTAAATTGCCNTGGTTCACCGGTAATCGTATGTTATTGACATATGTATTATTTATATATATATGACATATGATTATTAATATGACATATGTTTATTATTCCACAAAACTTAAATTGCCGAAAATGATTTGGGATAGTAGCAGTGTATAGTACAGGAAAGTGTACAACAATTTCAATCTTCACAACGGTGTTTACAAATTCAATCAAAGATAAACTCTTTTCGTGTTTTTGATTCGAGGGGTCTTGTGAGCAGAGTGTGACATAATTAATTCACTTTGTAACTTACGTCATACATTTTGATGGTGAATGTTGACCCGAAACTCTGGGATTGGTTCCATCAGTTATAATTACTATTTCAAGATAATTCGGTGTATTGAAAAAAAAATGTTGAAAACAAATTGCTTCGTATTAGCGTGTATAAGTGACTGACAATTTCAACAAAAACATACCGAATTTACCGCCAGGTATATAGTGATAACGATGTGTTCTTCTTGGCATTTGTACTTTCTTTGTGATGAAAATTTGAGACACACTACATATTGTATCTGTTCATTGTGTCACGATGTGCTTCTTAATTCACGTATCTGTAAATACACATAGGCTAAAGTTTGTAAACGTTTAGAGGATAAGAAGGCGTGAAGAACCTCGATCACAAGTAGTATTGACTGTGATTTTTTTTCATGACTGTAATTCCCGGGTAACAGAACAGTTTCCTGTACTCCGCTCACCAACTAGAAATAAAAATATCAAGGCTTAGAATGAGTACCTCAATTTTCTCTCAATTTTCTCTCATAAAAAGAAATGTAACAGAACCATTTAACATTTCTGATTAACGTGTATTAAGAAACCCCGATATTTATTTTGTTAAGTACTAATTTGGACTGGAAATCAATTGGAAAAAAGAATTTCTTATTTCGTAAAGGCTTAATGAGTAGTTCAAACACAAACCTTTAAACTCCTATTATCGAACATTTAACATTCATTTCCTTACCTTTCGAGATATATTCATCCGTAAATAACAGGGTATTTGACTATTTCTGTTCAATAATGGATGCGTATGCAAAGCGTAGAAGTTGACGATCACGTACTTAGGAACAGACCTAGGTTTCGGAAGTCCTAACGGTAGACAAATAATTCGACTGCCACCATTCCTGAATCTTACATTGCTTTCTAGAATTAATCATATAAAAATGAGAAAATGTGGAGAGTATCTTCGAAAATTTCAAGGTAACCTACATTTTTATGATAACGTAGCATGTAAGTCAAAATTATTTCTTGAATATTTNTGTGGAGAGTATCTTCGAAAATTTCAAGGTAACCTACATTTTTATGATAACGTAGCATGTAAGTCAAAATTATTTCTTGAATATTTAACTAAACACCACTCCCCTATAACGTGTATTGCAACATTGCAAGATTATACCTCCTGGACTTCTTATCATGAACACGATCTTATTTATGTAAAAGTAAGAGAATCAAAAAATCAACAAGTTCAACTTTCTGTACACGTTTATGTACGAATACACCGCAGGAATGACCAACACAAAGACGAGTGTGACTCTCCTTTATGTATACTGTTCGTCGCTCTAGTGACAATATGTAGCTTGCTTACTAAACTCGTTTACCCATAAAATGTACGTGTGCTCTGTTTTTAACACTAATTATTTGGAAGACATTGTCTTTATCAACTTCTTTCCTTATTAATCTTTAAATATTATTCCTTCTTTCTTTAATTTAATGCAAAATATTATTTAATATCCGTTTGTCCCTCGGGCCGCTTGCGCTAAAAAATAACCCAATTTCGTAAATACGTTTGCTTCACAAACCCCCTACCTAATTGCCAACCTTCTCTCTCTCCCGCTGAGCGCGCCGTGACTGCATACGAGTCCACGTGCCTTATGAAGAGACGAGGCACGCGGTCTGTCCCAATTACTTGCACCCTACCGCGTGTTGACACTCCGAGGCAATCTGCTGCCACCACGTTGGCTACACTGCATCCGCTGCAACGCTTGGAAATAATTGTCCGGAAACAAATGAAGTGCAGCATCACCAACTGTATACGACTATTGGTTTGGAATGAGTGATACTCTTGGAGTTTTAATTTTTTGTACTGTTTTGAGCTATGTTTTTCACTTTGTTACGCTTTAAATATTATAACTTTGATAATATGAACGTTGTTCCATATATGTAGCTCTTCTTTGGCTTTTCTTCCATATGAACATTTATTACCAGCTTCTGAAAAAAGACGTGACTCGTTAGTTTAGGAAAAATCTTAAGAGTTAGCAACTTTCTTAATAAAATAAATTGATATATAAAACAATTGTTGTATAATTTAGAGATAATTTACTGATTGCAAAATTTATATACAAATTGCAAACAGAATAGTCGCGGCGGTCCTACCAAAGCATCCATTTCTCGTAAGTTTTGCAACGATTTTAATTTCGCTTGATTGGTGACACTTTTTGTGCCCGTTACAATTGTCAAATTTTCTCCATGCGGGTAAGAAGTTACTGTTCCAAAATATAAAATTCTGAAAAAAATCGAAAAGAGAACTAGTTTGAGAGAATGGAATACATATCTCCGATTTCAAAGCGCTAAAAATCTTAAAATTCCAACTTACAAAAGGGGAAGGAAAGAATCTCGTCTGCTTGAGATATAAAAGACAATGAATATTAAACAATGATTAATCAAATAATGATACAAAAATAAATAAAATATAAGAATTATAGAGTTTCTACTACAAAATATAGCTAAAATCGTGTAATATGTTTGCAAGGGCTAAAATAACCTCAACAATTATATAATATATTACCAAAGTCAGTTACATAACGTATCTTTAATATAAAGGCAGCAAGTGTAAATAAAATGTATCATTCGAGTGAACACATTGAACACATTATGATGGATAATATTTTATTTACTTCGTAATTACGTTCAAGTGGACTCAATTAATGTTTGTTGCTCTGACTACTTTATTATCTTCATACATGTTTTTGGTCGATGTTTAAATACCACGTAAAAATACTTTTGGTCTATGTTTAAAAATTCCCATTAATCAATTTTTCATTGCTCAGAACTTCATTAGAGATGAGGACGATTCACGTCATGCTCTCTGACATTCTAAAATATCTTTGTGTGCCGTCATTTCAACGTCGCCGCATTCTTTGATATATGAGTGAGAAATCCCACGAACCTAACAACACGCGGAAGGAAATAACTGTGTTAAAAACTCCGACTGTTTTCTTCTGCTCCATTGGCAGCGTAGTGGTCCCTTTCTTCCACTAATAGGAAGGAACAAGTGTAAAGGTTGAAACTGTGCCAAACTTTTTTGTCTCTGGTCCTCCGGTCGCATACACACCGAAATAGCTGTTAGTATTACTTCTGAACAGGTTTATCCCAATAAAGGGGGAAAAAGAAAACTCACTATTTTGCGAGAGACAACTTGTGATTAATTCCTTTTTGTTGTGTTACATTCACTCGGGAAATCCCTCTAAACCTGTTTTATGAGTGCTACGAGTGAAGCTCATACAATGTATTAAGACTGGGAAATATTTAAAAATTGAAATTTAAATATTTAAAAAAAACTGACACAAGAATTGAAATTCTTGTAAGTTTAGTAATTCTCTACATTTACTTCCACTGAAATGGAATGACTTCATGCAATATATACAATGTATTCAGACCCCCTAAGAACCTTGTCACCAAAACAAGAAAAGTATATAAATAATCTTATTGTTTACATATATTTAGTTTCTACATAATGAAAAATAAAAATGTTATAATTACGTTAATATCTATATGTTATCGAAGTAAATTTTTCGAAAGTTAACAAATTAAACTTTTTCTCATAGATTGATATTTGACCATCTCCTATTTAGTCTGTATCAAAAAATTTCGAAAGGATACCTTTCAGATTTGTTTGTATGGTTACAGTTCTTATATCTTTAAGATTTTATCTTTATTCTTACGAGTTATGAAATATTAATAAAGAAACCATAAATGAATTCATTAACAGACATGTTTCACCGTTTGTAACACAAAGAACAGTATTAAATTTTGTTCATAAATTTAAATATTTTTTTCTTTCTGCATCGTTAATAGCGGACTAAATCTAAGAAACACACTGAAATTCGAATCATATAACTTTTATAAAACTGTGTGTATGTGAGTGTCATCAGACCACTCTGATGAGTCATCGAGCAGCAACCTTCAACTTTCCGATATTCAGAATGGTTTAAATTTACTTTTCGTTTTGTGTTTACTACTATCTTGACCGCAAATGACAAACTGAAGAAAAACGTACTTGCATTTAGTTCACCTGTAACAACTTAATTACTTATTAAGGAAACTATAGTGCTTCATCTGATCAAGAAAGTGTTTTCATCGTATTACTCGTTGTTGCTTGGACTGAAATTATTTATTTTTTTAAAGTATTATTTTTTGTGAGCATACATTCTGTTTTGTACTAAACTTTTTTGTTGTAGGTTCAATTGAAATTATTAAACACGATGTCCGACAGCTTTGGTTTCGGGGAAACTGAGACCTGCCGAGTTTAAAACTATGCTAATTCCAACTGTGGTTTCCTCCATCTGAAGTAAATGCTTTCATTAAGTTCTCTGGAACCCAATTCGTATTAATGAAGAAAAATCTTAAATAACTTGTCTATTTGTCCTTTACATTAAACATGTTGAATAACCGTGAAGTTTTGTAAGGTACAAAACAGCGTAGTGTATGCAATTATGCATGTATTCCTAAATTGATTGCATCATATTTACATAAGTATTGAGTACATCATCTTCATCTCTACGTATAAAGAAGAGTGTCTCGGCTGTGTATGTGTATGTTTGTACGTCTTTTATACATACCATACATTTAATCAGAGCATGATGAAAATTTGCATACTTCAGCATCAAAACTCCGGGAAGAGCACTATCTACTTGATATTTTAAAGAACCACCCCCTCCTCATTTTCATTACTTTTTAATTTTTTCTTACTTAATTTCCGTGTTTTAATTTTGATCATTGAATATAAGAAACGGATTTAATACGATCATATGAACATTTTCACACATGACCTTCAAAACACTAAGAATAGCACTGTCTACTTGAGCTTTCGAAAATCCACCCCTATCTCCCATTTTTATTACTTTTTAATTTTCAATTTTTTCTATATATCTTACAAACTGATAGAGATATTAACTTGATTTTTGTACCTCAAAGTTGCTAATTTAAATATCTTATAACAGGATTTTGAATATTTCGATATTTTACTCTAAAGTAGGAGGTAGAATCACTTTCTCGTTTTCATGTTGGTGTGTCTTTTATAAGAATCCTTTGTTGCATGTCACTCACAAGTTTCCTTCATTGTTGCATGGAGGCTCGATCGGTTTGGAAATCTTTCTCGTATTGAAATTAGCAAAAACTCATTGAACTAAAAATATCGTATTCCCTCAAGCATTGAAACAATAGGACATAAATGTTAAAAACGAATATTTTATATACTACTCATTTTTCCGGGTAATGCCAGATTCATTCAGCTAGTACACAATAATATACAAATAAATAATCTTCACATACGACAAAACACATCTAATCTTGCTTCCGGAGAGTAAATTAGTTTATTGTCCTCCACGTGGTCATACGCAGTCTGTACTGTTTTTGACAATAAATTTATTTATTTATTTATTTATAACGCGACCTAAACCCATCATCCACTTCACCCACTCAAGCACCTTCTCCGCCTCCTCCACAACATCACCTACGCCTCCTCCTGAACCTCCACCGCAGCCGCGACGTCTGCCCCGCGCACGCTCTTACAAAGGCCGCGCCACAAGTGAATAGCCGACAATGAAATAAATGTCGCCTGAATAGGCACGTGCAGACGGCGCTGCTGGTCTCTCCAGGCACAGCACAGCGCGTGGGGCACGCATAAGCACACGCGCGCCCAAGTGGTTCCCCGCCGCGCAGCCTCCACCCCCCCTCCTCTCCTACACCATCGTGCATCTCTTCAATTACCTTTTGTCAATCGCCCGCAGTGCGACGCGACGCGGCTGGGCGCAGCAAGACTCACGGGGAAGTAGAACGGGTTGCATTCACGCATTTGTAAGGTGCAAAGACGGGAAGAGGCAGGCACACGAGCATGTCCAGTCCAAACGGTTCTACGGTACGAACCAAAAGTGCGAATCTTTTGTTATCTTGGTTAAAAAAAGTGTTGTGGTTTAGTAAAATCGATATTCCGGACTTCAACTCTCTAGTTCCTAGGACCACTCCTTTTTACGACGAAAACCGTGCAAAAATTATTCAAAAATTTAAAACTGACAGACTAAGAAAAAAAGTCATGAGAAAATTGCACATGACAAGATTCTTTGATGAGAATCAATTTAAATATTAGATTCGGAAATTTTTAAAGAAAGAGAGCACGAACATGACTACGGGTAGCTAAAATTTAACACCTACAAAATTGGTTTAAGATTATTTTGTTTTTGTTTTTTGTTCACTGTACGCATAACTTTTCAGAAATTTAAACGAAGTGTTTTGATCCTAGCTTTGACGGATTAATTATGTCTTAGTCGCAACATGGTTTTTTCAATATGGGAAAATTTATATGCATTTTTATGTAGGTAGTTTCAGTGGAATCTATAAACATGTAATTGCATTCAATAAGTGTATGCTGAAAGATTCATTGATTTTTTGTCAATATCGATTTACAGCTCACTCCTGTTTCATTTATGTTTAACATTAATATTCCAATGATTTACAATATTCTTTGTTAGCGTGAGACTACTATAACTACTATACTACAGCGTGAGACTTCAAAACAGTAGCTTATCTCTGTTGAATACCTTGGCTCGTAGAACCTCAGCTGTAATGCTGATCCTGTTTCCGTTCTCTGCCGCTCCATTGCGCTCGTGGTACCACTTAGTACCTCCCCGGCATCTCATAGGAGCTCGCATTGTGTGTCGCTGGTCGTTGGTGACCTTTTGATCTTGCATTTGACAGCGAGCATGTTCCTCGACGTTTCGTTCTCGAGAGTCGATTGTCATTGCAGTGATAAAGCTCGCCTCTTTTGTCCCTGCGCCACGGTGAGGGAGCCGTGGCAGTTAATGGTTGTTCAATTGGTCGCCTCACGTCGTGGTTAATTAAAGGGAGAGAGTAGTGAAGAATCAGATGACAATATGGGTCGTTGAGATGTTTATTTTTCTGTCTATTTAATTGACTCGTGCGATTCATTGGACTTCACGTGATCACTTCTCGTGATTATTTTTTATCATTTATTTCTGATCCTAGACCATACATTCACATGGTCGACGGCAATGAAAGTACCAGGTTCACATATTACTTTGTCTACTACATTTTTGCAACTCGTATTGCATCGAGATACTGAAAACCATACATCAAATATTTCAAAACTACAATTACATCAATTATTCCTTGTCTAGAAAATAAAATTAATTCATCGTATATACTGTATTCCTGAGAGATCGCGAGGATGTGAATGATATGACATTTCGCGACACATGTTTCAAATATAAAACAAGATTCTGTCACGTTCTGGTTAATCAAAGGTATTAGTAACGAATTGAAATACGTAATGTACATATTCTATACTCGAATACAAATAGCGATCATCTGAAGTAAGGTAAATTAAATGTAAACTCGCACCTCTATTATACGAATTCTTTTGTGACCGCAATTACGCCACGAGAAGCATAAACGCACATTAAAATGAATTACTACAATAGTCTAACAGAAATTTTGATAAATTTATTACGAATTGAGTCTAGAGAAATGAGTTTTCCAAGTGTCCTGCAGCATTTATATATATATATATATATATATATATANAATTCGATAGCTGGACGGGACTATGCTACAAGTTCTGAGTACATATTTTATATCAATGTGTTAATCATCGATATTTTTCAAAAGGTTGAATACGACTGTTCCTTTTATCGTTTCATTCGTAAATTGTTGCATCAAGGAAGAGAAAGAGCTAGTCGTTTCAATACAGTTGGTCACGGTAATACCCAAGTAATTTATTATTTTCCAAAAGGACAGTCTTATCCCATCCTAAGTCATCACCGCAAGTCACGTAGCTCCCAAAATCCCCTACCCCACCTCCTTTTCTTACGCCTTCGCAGTCATTGTCGCGTCCTTTCCTCTCCTCTCACGAAGTGCTTCTCGCCTCTAGTAAGGGGTTGCAAATGGGGCGAAGACGCCGTCGAGATTTGCATAGTAAGCGCTGACGCGAAAACAAGGTCTTGCGGCCGCGCAGTGAAAGGGACAAAGTGTCAAAGGGGTTTGTGCGACGAAGGATGCTAGAGACGGTGCGGTTACTAACTCTACACTTAGAGATGACTGGTGAGAAACAAGAACAAAAACTTCAAAGAAAAAACATTAAGTATTGAGCGCAATATTAAACGGTGCCATCCAATGGCGGACCTAGACCGTAATCAAGGGGGAGGGGCTAAATTGTATAAATATTATTTTAGATATTACTGTAAATATTATTGTAGATATTACTGTAAATATTATTGTAGATATTACTGTAAATATTATTGTANTAATACATCAATTCATCAAATACATAATAATAATTCATTAGCGACCAAATTATTTAATTGTTTAAAATGGCAAGCACATATTAAAAGATAAAGATAAATTTTATCAATTTCAATATCTGTTGAAAATTCACGTCCAGTGGGAGGACTATAGCATCCTGACCCCCCTCCTAGATCCGCCTCTGGTGCCATAGATCTGACGGTGTCTTACAATATTTTTCCGTTGTTCCTAAGCATTTAGGGTAGAATTAACGTATCACGCGCTAGTCAAGAACATACAATGTTTTAAAAACCGCAACTTATTAATTGAAACTTTTAAATTGAAACAATGTGTTTGAAGAATTGTCTAGTTTGACTAGAGTTCTCTAGTTTTGCGACAGTTTTCGTTGAATTACTTAATTGTCTAGATAGGCAAGGCAAATTGTGTACTATTTTCTATATTAATTTTGTGACAATGTCATAGTTTATTATGGCGATTTCATTAGAAATTACACGAGGATTCATTTAAAAACCGTTTTACCAGAGGCTTTATACATAAGAACACATGCAACTTCGAGATGGTTTTATACAAGTATTTACTTCTCAAGATCTAATTTTTAGTGGACTGATAGATAATACATTCTTTCATTTAAAATATTCAGGACATTTCATATTCAGTCGACAGTTTGCTCATACAACCGTCATACAAAACTGGACAACAGAATTCTCTAAGAAAGATTTTCGGATTAAGGAAAGTAATAAAACGATGATGAACACTTGGGGAAGGACAACCCTATCAACAGATGGAGACACGAGACCAGTCCCTTGAGGAATAACCGAGAGGGTTGGAAGGGTTGCTGAATTCATTAGAGACTTAAATACTGTCCCTTCTAACACCCCGAAGCAACAGGGGGGTAATGTTCTCATTTGCTCCATGATTAAGACGGCGAGAAAAGCATATGAAGGAAGAAGGAACAAGAATAGGATTTACGACTACGTCGTTGAAGATACGTTAAGAAATTCTTTTAAATTCGTACTCGAATTTGCACAACCCACTAGAGATTTGTTACAGAGATTCAAGTAGAGTGATCAAGTGTATTGATTTGAATGAAATATAGTTTCTCCTTTCTGGTTTTTATAAATAAATAAATAAATAAATATCATTGTCAAAAAAGCAGTTGCAAACTGCGTATGACCACGTGGGGGATAATAAACTAATTTACTCTCCGGAAACAAGCAAGGGTCTCAAGGGACCGTCAAACAAGCAAGGGTCTCAAGGAACTATTAATTCCGATCGGGGTCTCAAGGGCAATGGCGGATTCAATACTTATAAAATAAATAATTTAATAAATATATATTGTAATCATCATTCCAAAGTGAATCGTAGGTATTCCGTTCAGTAATAACAGTATTAAATGACATTCCCGCGTGTGGAAAATCTGACACTACCCAGAGGAAACTAGAGCCACGATCGGGCTACAGAGATAATGTACACAATCGTGCCAAGATTGCGAACAGTTAGAAGTAAACTATTATAAATAAAAAGGATCAAATGCAATATGCATGAAAAAAGGATATTAATAGGATACTATAACGCCGTGATAGTGTACTAGAGGAATTAACATCATCCGAAGTCATATGGAAAACAATATTTATTGGGAAATTGAAACTATCCTTAATTTGTTTCATTAAAATCAGTAAATTCTGTGACATTATAGAAATAAAATACATTAGCATTTATCCGCAGTTCTGAAAAGATTCAATTTATTTATTGCAATAATTGAAGATATTTCTTTCAATTATTTTAATTTTTTGTTAACACAGTATCTATGATTTAGGGTGAACTTAACCTCTCGTTGACAAATGAAAGGAGACATTGGTGAAAGTTACTTTCGGTATAATTATTCATATTTTACACTAAACGAGCATGAACCTTAAAATTTCTTAAAGATCCACGGAAAAGTTTCTTAATTGTTCGTCGCCTATCTTGCAGACACGAGATGTTGAATTTGATATTTTCCTTATTTAAACATTAGTATTTAATGAATTATGGAAACTACAAATTAATTTCTTTATATTGTTATTGATATAATTACTAGCAAATTCCTTTATCCAGGTGTAGTAAAAATATAAAAAAATCATTGTAATACTAAAATAATATTTTACAAAAGTTCAAAGTGTTTACTATCATGGAAGTCTATTTCGAAAGTGTTTCTCCGCATTTTTCAATTAACATATCTTTTACGTCCGTTAGTTCTTTATTTACGAATGAATATAATTAATAGTATTAATTGAAAATATATACGCACAAGAGAGATCAAATAATGTTTATTGTAGGAAGTAAATTGAATAACAATGAATTATCATACGTAATTATTAGTTTGTTCAAACAAAATTAGTATATTCATTCTCTAGAAACAAAAGAATATGAAGTTGTTTATTGTTTCGCATTATTTTCCATTAACAGAAATGAATATAAAGAAATGAGGAATTTAATGACCATTTGAGATTTTCTATTCCAGTTAGAGAGTTGTCGGAAGTATGAGTCACGCGAAAGCAAAGAGTGGACTCAGTGACACAGCACTTAGTTCTATATTTCCATTAGCAAGAGGATACTTTAAGTCTCATCCATAATCATGTGCACGCACCATAAAAGCGGCGAGTTGTGTAATTCACGAAACATAACCCTATCCCTCCTGTGGTTACACAAAACGTTGGACTTGATGCATTGCCGTTTTCTCTGACCCGAATGGGGGTTGTTCCCTAAATGAACGACTCCATTGTGGCCGGATTCCTAGGCAACGTTGGGGAACTGTTGATTCGGAATACGCACTCAGTTAACACCCTAAACAAGTTAAGATATGTGTGGGACGATCAGTGAACAAGGAAGAAGCCCGTAGAATCGAAATACTTCCTCAGCATGGCAACTTGTTAGTTATTCCCAAATTCATGCCTCGGTTTTTCTTGTTATTTCTTATTTGTTTAAAAAGTTTTATTTGTTTCAAACACTATGTGTATGCTGAAATGAAACATAAGTTTCAAATATATAAAAAGCCAAGATGTTGTTTCAATTCGTAAGCTTAAGCAATATGAAAAACCCAACAATTTTTATGCGTGAGAAATATGAAATGTTATTTAAAAATTTTAAAAAATATTCATAATAAACTAAAAATCCATAGTATTTAAAACTATTTTTTTTACCAGTTAAAGCGTTCTAAATGACGTGGTGTATCATGGAAACCCTAAATCTCCACATTTCATAAGACCAATACAATCCTTTTCTTCTTATAAGAAAGAGAAAATTTGTTGTAATAATAAATTATCTAGCTTAAATAATATTGTTAAAATAGTTTTCCGTGTTAAGAGGGTGCAAAGAGAGTTGAAATTTCGTGCGAAATAGAAATAAAATGTTTTACGCAATAAAATGAGACACGATTGCTTGGGATGTGTTTCTTCATCATACTCACATAGTTTTTAATATATTCGGTATATTTATTTATTTTTAGAGAAAACGAATGCATTTCAAAAAACTTGAGTTATCGATTTATCATATATCAATTATATACAGAAAATCAAGAACATGTTTATGGAAATAAATCAAAATATCGAAGTACAAATTTGGAAGATCATTTCCCTTATGACAAGGTAAATATCATAAATTACATTTAAAACTTTGTGATATATTCAATTATCCTATACCCCCCCCCCCACACACACACAAGAAATAAACCAGTGGAACATTGTATGGAAAGGAAACGACTCTGGACTTTGGCTCGCGGGCCAATTAAAAACGCGACAGCGGCGTTGGCGTGCCAGAGAACAGCTCCCGCGCGGGGGACCGTCTGCCGCCTTCCGTTGCGTCGTTTTCGCTGACAAATGCCTTCCGCTGCGCGCAGCCAAGCGCAACGCGACCACCATTGAAGAGGGGGGAGGCGTAATCTTTGACGTACGCTGCACGGATCCGCAGTCACAAATGGTACTGGCTACGTGTTATAAACAGTAATGCAGGATGCTGCGAAGATGGACTATTTATTCCCGGAGGTGGCGGATGTTGGGTGTAAACAAGGTTTGGTACTTTCAAGACCGAAGTTGAGCTGCAATTACCACCAATGCTTCCAGGAATTCAAAACACAAACTATGTTCTGAGTAAGAAAGAATTAAGAACTGTAAATCGATTCGTTCTTGTTCCCTTGGGTTTAGATTTATTCGTCTAATAACGCCAAAATCTTACCCAAGATCAACGATGACGCAAAGTTAGCGGGAAACGGGTACAAGTACGTACATGGAGGAGTTTTCATCATGAAAACGATAAATGAAAAACGTAACCCCACAAATGAATCGAATTACTGTGTATTATTTTAGAAAAAAGGATACTTAAAATACTTTATACAAAATATATTTAAAATGTGAAAATAGAGAGGTTTTGCTGCAATAATAATAATAATATTAATAATAAATTTATTGTCAAAAAAACAGTACAAACTGCATATGACCACGTGGAGGACAATAAACTAATTTACTCTCCGGAAGCAAGCAAGGGACCATCCCATCAATTCCGATCAAGGGCCCTATGGCAGAGGCGGATTCAAAAATTTTAGCAAAAATTCCTAGATAAGATGAAAAGTTAGCTACGAGTTATAATACTAATAGAATGTCAATATGTTTGTAATTTAACGCAAAAAATTTACTCGTACAAATTATTATCGAACAATCTAATATTTTGAGTATAGCGTTTAAGAATCATAAGAAATGAAATAACACTAAATTCACGATGTATTGTTACAATAAACACACCCCTAGAGAACCTGTATAAGAAATCCACCTCTACCCGAAGGAAAACCGGAGAAAAACCCGGGCCAGGATGGGGCTACAGAATTAATGTACACAACCGTGTCAAAGTTGTGCCGTGTAATCTATTCCGATGTGGGGATTCACAGTGTTCGTTTCTTCTCAACAAAAATTACATTAGAGAATGAATATAAAGTTCATGCAGAAACAAAACATTTCTTCGATAATCTAAACTCAGAAATAAAAGGTAACAAATGGATACGGACCAAATATGCTAGTGTTGTATGTTTACTATTTTGTGTGGATTGTTTGTAGATTGGATAGTTCTTAATACAGATGCAACGTTGAGAATTGATTATTATTTTTAAAAATATTAATATTTGCCATGAAAATGCCACATTGTGGTGATTATTTAGAAGATCAAATTTTTGCTTTTTAGACCGGACACAGAAAGAATATTGAAGTGAATATCTCAAATTTTCCTCACGTTCCCAATTCACAAAATAATAATCTTTTTTCATATCCAAAATCTGCACGCATTTTCAATCATAATCGCAGGTTTTACGTAATAAAAATTCTTTTATAGAAAATCTGAATATGTGTATAGATGGAGAGGGAATGAAAATGGTATAAATTATTCCTAAAATAGTTTTACAGATGGCGGCATTACATTTACAAAGTGCAACGATTATTGATTTCACCGCGGCCTTTTAATGCTCATTGGTTCATTAATTTTCAAATGTAATGCAATTGAGCACTTCATAATTAAAGTCTAATGATACATTTATCCTGCACTATTCAATCTACATCTGAATTTTTTCGTCAGCACGTTTGCATTCGTTTTAGCGGGGTTCCAATGTATCCTTCTAAATGACTGGAAATGAAATATTGATGGCTAATATATCATGCACAGAATAGAGAGAAACATTTAAAACCAGAAGTTAATTAATTATGAAATTTCTCACTTCTTCTTGTTAATACATGTAAAAGTGGTTTTTCAATAATTATTTTTAAACTATTTATTTCCCTTTATTGCATGTTTTATGAGCAATTTCTCTTCACTCAGTGCAAATTTTAGGGGTGATGAGACACCTCGGTCACGCTTTGTGTCATATCTGATAACGCACTAACATCTAAATGAATATTCAGTGTTTCTTTGCTTCCTGCGTTCTCCATCCCTAGAGAGGTTCCGAAGAAAAGTGAACATTTGTTTGACGGAAGTGGTGAAGAAGAAAAAGTTATCAAGAAAGGGAAAAATATGATGTATCATTTTTTCTCAAATTTATGATTTTTTAAATATTTTTTTAAATCATTAGTATTGAGAATAAATCTGTCATTTTTTGTTATTTCACTAGATTCTACTTTCATATCAACCAAATTGATAATAAATTCTATGGCAGTGAAACAACTCTTTCACTTTGAGCTTTCCCTTTTTGAGACGGAGATTTTAAAAAACATAATGTATCCAAAAAACCTGAATAAGATTTTCCTATTGATACTGCCTTGTGGGATATTACAAACCTCTGACCTTCTCGGGGCATAAATATATTCCGGAATATACAGAAATCTCTTAAATTCCGGGGAACCTCTCTGCCAAGTAACAGATTAATTATGTTATGTTGAATGGAAATGGGGCTCAAGGTCCCGAGTTTGAATCTCGGTCCCGTCTCCCATTTTCATTCAACATAATTAATATTCAGGAATCTTCATGCCTAATTTGTCATCTTGAGAGTAATGCTTATAAATTGAGTTTAAGTGTACACTTGGACAAGTCACATCATTTAATTTAATTCTTTCTATAACTTTTTTTGTTTTATAAAAATGTATACATTATTTTTAAATAAATTAATGTTATTAAAATTTGAGTCCAAGCATATATTAATGCATTTCGAAATTAGTTAATAATTATCGAACTAGGAATTATTGTGCTTTGATCATGGAGAATAAATATGGTTAAATATATTGAAAAACATTTAAATTCAATGTTAGACAATGAGATTTGGAAACGTTTTGGTAAATGTTGTTAACTCTTGGAACATTTTTTTAGGGATAGACCCTTAGCTGAATATCCTCCTGTTGTTCATGGGTCCAAGTAATGGAGGTGCCATGAATATTTCAGTGTAAAGGTATTTCGAGAGGGAGAGGGAGAGAGAGAGAGAGAGAGAGGTGGAAGAGATGGAAAGAAAGGTGAAGTACGTGCTCTAAACTGATAAACTGCTTTGCTTGCTGGTGCGAAGAAACCGCGCCCCTAAAAGAGAGGAAGTGACTTGCGAATGCTCAAGGAAGGAAATTATAAAAGCCACAAATCGTTTGCGAACGGAATACATTTCAAGCTTCGTGAGTGGAGTATATGTTATCCGTTTGAACCCACCGAAATGCTCAGACTCCAGAAGGGAAGTCGATGTCAAGTCATGATAAATGTTGAGTGTTTTGAGGAATACCTCTCTGTTTTGAGCGGAAACGTATCACTTATAGTAAAGTTTGAGCGAGAAAATTCCCGTTAGACATATTCTTAAAATGTTGGACACTTTTATATTATCTCAGAAAAATTACCCGAGTAATAAACATGTTTTCTTCAATTTGAAGCAGTCTTTTTAATGAGGAAAAGTATTGATAAGAGCAGGATTAAATCATTCTTTAAATTAAATTAGATTACAACTTGTTACTAAATGTAATTATGTCCTATCATTGCTACAATTTGCTTCATATAAAACTGAGAGTGGTGAAATACTCCCAGATCGCTCAAAATAAGACAAAATATGGGATTCTGTTAATTTGACGTATGATTCATTAATACATTTTCTTTTCAATTATTGTACTGCAAACAGATACAATAAATGATACAAAAAATTTCTAAGGTGAAAGAAGGAATATTAAATACATAACAGTGTCGAAGCAGTAGCAATAACAATGAAAATTTTAAAGATGATTTAATATTTACATAACCGTTATTTAAAAATTAAAAATATAATTTAAATTTCAACGGTTGGAATACAACTGAAATAACCTTCTATCAAGATGACATACATTTGACAAATGTCTCCTGATATTTATAATTTCTTTTCATTTACATCTCGTAGCTCCTAGAAGAGTATACAATGTTCCAAACCTTGTTATTATCATTCGTCTCACTATTATTATTTAAACACATTTGTAGGCCATTTTCTGGTGATGCGAATACTTACTTTGCTCTCTGCGGACTAGCTGCACATTGAATATTTTTGTTGTAAAAGTGGAAAGAATGGTTTACACCATTCATTAAGATGTAAATAAATTAAATTCATGCAATTTCGAAGTTATTTAAGAGACTTATAAAAATATTAATTAATAATATTTTTAATAACGAGAATTGACATGAACAATATGTATTAAAAATAGAATAATGTTATAAATAATCAATATACAGTGAAACTTCCATTAACAGACAATTCTTCATAGTGGACATTTCACTGGATGCTTTTTCATTGCCCATTTTTTTTCTTCGTTGACCTCAAATTGCCAAAAGCGGACACTTCTCAGTAGCGGACTAATTTTAAGATCCTATGANCAAATTGCCAAAAGCGGACACTTCTCAGTAGCGGACTAATTTTAAGATCCTATGAATATCCCTAATGGAAAAGATTTACTGCACATATATAATAGTAATATTTACTACTATTATTAAAATTTTCACTTCTACTACAAAACGGTGTTGCCTATATCCTGAAATATTTCGGAACATATTTATTTCTATGAATTTCCTGGTTCATCGTTGTGGTGAAAATTCGAAAAACAGTTATCGTATTAGTAGTTCTTTATCACAGCCTGTTAGGTAGCTTCTCTCCGTCCGTTGACTTTGAAACCCTTCTTCTCCATTTTCTTCTTCAGCTCAGCTGTCCCCTCCTCTCCACTACGCCACGGCTGCTGCACTTTCTGAAAAGGGGGTAATTTGTTTTTACATTCCACTCCGTGGCGCGTAGATTTACGACTTGAGTGGCGCACATTTGCGACCACCTCGCCCTGGAAGACACGGTTCCTCCCGAGAATGCATTTCTCCCCGCTCCACTCGCTCTTAAACTTCCGTTTCCTGTTCCGGATTCTCTTCGTAACTCCTGTTCAGAGCTAACAAATACTGATAACCGTATCAACGATTTTCAAAAAATACTTTTATAATGATTCAGATGAAGGAATGGATGAAACAAATCACAGTAACTAAGGGAAAATACAACAAAATAACATTCAAAAAATATTTGAAAGGAATCTTTATTGAGAAAAGAAAGTGGAATGAAAACTAGCCTCTATACTTCCACAGCACTCTGCTGTGACAATTTAACTATTTAGCTCAGGACCTTGAAAATAATGCAAGCTCATTCAAGAATGATGAAAGGTTGTTGTTGTTGTTGTTGTTGTTTTTTGTTTTAGGAATATATCGCCATAGAATGGAAACTGATAATTAAAACATGTTGAGTATTTATCTGATAATTTATTTAAAATATGTCTATGTATGTTTTATTTACGTAAAAGTGCATTCAAAACAAAGAATAAAATATTTATCTTGTCATATAAATAACCGATTCTTAAGTAATACGATTAAATTAAGGCCATGTCTGATTAGTTGGTTTTTGACGTTATATAAATTTGTTGGTAAAAGTTCTTCTCCTTGAATATTTTCCAGTCTATCAACTTCTCTTTCTGTTAGTATACCATGGAAATTCTATAAAACACGTTATCAACGATGACACTTTAATAAATAACCGGATAATAATACTGCAATAATACATCCTCATCACTTCAACACCAGGCTGCACCGTGTGCGACCATGTGCCCTTTCATCGCTCAATAAATTACTGTCACGAATCTATCAAGAAAAATACTTTCTAATTAGTTATTATAATTTTTAAAAAAATCATCAAAATTAAGGAATCCTGAATAATTTATTGTATATTANATATATATATATATATATATATATATATATATATATATATATATATATATATATATATATATATATATATATATATATATATATATATATAGTTAATATCTTCAACTTACGATGTGCCAACAATGACAATTTATTCACCAAGTCATATGGTAAAGTGAAAAGGAAAATAGGCCTTGTGATATTACATATTCAGAAGCATCATATTTTTGATGCGCAGCCAGTGGAGTATAACATTACGCATCGTAGTATCCTACTATATTTACGCTAAGATAAGTGACGTAATATTTCCTTCCAGTAATAGAGTGATATTGTCCATATGTTCAAGATGATACCACACTATCAGTAGAGTAAAATTTGTTTTTGGCGTCGTAACTTCTCCACCCACAATCGTGAAAAATATATATATTTTTAGAACATAATTCTTTATTTGTAATTTATTCATACAAGAATATTTGGCAAATAGTTTGGTAAGTACAAAAAAATAAAAATAATGGAAGTAAAGTAGTCACTCAATAGTACCATTTCAAATTATGAAGGCAAAAATAAACAAATAAAAACAAAAACAAATACAGGATTCTAAGAAGAGTCTCTCGTCATCTTAAGGTTAAATCAAAAGGGTGGGTGCGTTTGTGACGTCTTGTATGTTCACTGTTGTCGAGTAAATTTAGGGCGAGGAAGTTTGGGTGAAAGTTGAGACTTGTTATATATTTAATGCTGAATCTTGCTTTCTTCTTTGATGGTCGGGATGTCCAGGTCCTGGTGCAGAGTTGTGTTCGTAATGAACCACGGGGCGTTGGCAACTGTGAGAAGAACTTTAGATTGGAACCTTTGTAATATCTCTAAGTTCGAGTTGGACGCTGTTTCCCAGAGCTGGATTCCATATGTCCAAATTGGTATAAGGATAAATTTGTAAATAAGCACTTTGTTGTTTACGGGGTAAAGCAGAATTTCTGCCTTGCAGCCACTGTAGGTTTTGAAGTTTGTGGCCCAATTGCTTTCCTTTTTTCTTCTTGATATGTGCCTTCCAGGTGAGGCGTCTGTCAAGAGTCATACCAAGGTATCTGACATGATCACTTTGTCGAACTGGCTCATTAGCGATTAAAATTTGTAGGCATATATATCTTCAGAGAATGAAGGGAGTGTTGACGGATGTAGCCTCATTGATTTTGATTCGCCATTTTTTTAACCACTTACACAGGATATTTAGGGGCTCTTGCAAAATGGTGAAACAGAGTTCTTATTAAATACATTTGGGTTATTTTCTGATTTCCTCAACCCACGCAAATCAATGGTAGGTATTTGAACCATTTTTTATTTTTACAATCGTTGTAAAATAAGATATTTTAAACATATTCAGTTAAATAATACAATGATTTTTAAATTATAGTTAAAAACTGTTTGAATATAATAAATGTTTTAACAAATCACAAAAATATTTTGATCTGTAATTTCTTTTCAAAACGGGTACTGGATTATTTTGAGGCATTCACTAGTGGCGAGATTTCATCTTTGCTACATGTTACAAAGAGGGGAAGGGGGTTACATATTGCCCATTTTGGTGAACGGATTTTATGGATGACACTATCATTTACCACATTAAAATATCTAAAGAACAGAATTCCATTGAAATGATTTTAGATATCGTTAACTGTAGTTACTTACTAGATAGTTCAAGTTATCCGAGTAAAAATAGGTTCTGTTATAGATAACACAGAAAGTGATTTGTTTGAAAGAAAATTACGAACGAACATGAATCGGAATTGATTACAAATTAAGAATTTTTATTTTGCTTCATTCGCAAATAAACGTACCCGTATCGGAACCGAAAAAAATTAAATTGTGTAATTTTGGTTCTCTTATTTGTATCTCAATTTGAATGTGTACGATCAAGCTAGGTATACGTGTCATAAAATTAAACCGTTAATGTAGTAATTACAATAATAACTTGATATTTATGGTGATTTAAAAAGTTTTTAACAAATCGGATTCAAAATTATTTGTTTTGATGTACATTGTTTTTGATGCGTCGTATAATTCAAACTATACCGTATAAATTAATAAACTGTATTTTTATTTCCTTTAAACAAGGATGATTACAACACTTTTAATTTTATTTAATGTTAAGTTAAGCATCTGTACAACGTGTGCATATCGAAAGCTAAATTCAAAAGAATTTTTTTTTTAATTTGTCCGATTTTAAAAAAACCTGTCGACTATACCGTAACTGGCGTCATATATTAGGGAGTTTTTGCATAACGTACCTGCGAGATATAGTATACGCTATCCACGTGCAAGTTACTTCTGCGCGTACTCATAAGTTAGTGGTACACTATCGCTCCTAGCGTGGTACATAAAAGCGCCTCTGTTTGCGTATGATGTTAATGGTACGCTAGTGAGAGGTAATGGCGGATTCTGTTCTAGGTTTGGGGTTATTTTGATATCTCAGAAGGTATGCGAGAGGTTTGTCGGTTTTATTTAACGTATGAGGACGTGCTGGTGCACTCACAATACGGTTTACTTGTCTATGCTTGCGAAAATGTAGGTTGTTTGGGTTCACAATTTTAGCGTACTTTGAGTCGAAGGTACGCTATGCAAAATGCATCGATTTCACAAGTTTTTTTCCACGTGCGTTACATGGTTAGAGTCAACAACGTAACGTATGCGCTAGGAAGCGTGGTCGGTATGTAAAAACTCTCTATTGATTCGACCGAGGTCATAAATATTCAGATAAATACATTTTTTTTTAAAAGATTGTATTCCATGAAACATTTTCTGTTTTCGAACACGTCAATACTCATTTCTGATACTACATAGTCTGAACTATTTCGGGAAAAGTAGCGCGACGCATCCTAAGCAAAGTGCTTATGGATGCTCTATCAGCGGACAACGGATGTGCGTATCTTGCGCAGCTGGCGACTTCGATGCTGCATCCACGCGTATGCGTAGCTTCCGTACTCTTATCACACCACCCAGTGTTCGCTCTCTCAAGGCTTTGAGCCGGGATTGTGCAAGTTTGTATAACACGTGTCGTTCTCCTAGTATTGTCTTTAATATGATTTTTGCAAAAGAATCCAAATTATTTTATCCGTTGAGAAAGATGCGTTTCTTTTCACGATCGCAACGGAAAGGACTGCAATGGTCGAATGCGTAATTTATAACACGTAACTCCAATGGACTTTTTTTGTGGGGCTTTAGGACTCGTCAACGGCAAGGTCATTAGATCCCTTGCAAAGTCCAATGGTAAAATATGAATCTATCATTAAACATTTCTAAGATGGCCATGTATAAAACAATATACAATATATAGATTAAAGCATTGTAATGATAATGTCTCATCTATTTCTCGACAATTTACAGAGCAAAACCACTCATTTTACTTTATTATACAGTTGTGCTTTACTTTCGATTATCGATGTGGTGAATTAATGGCGATGACATTTGACATTAGGGGAATTTTAAAAAAATAATCCATAATTGGTTGCATTGAGTATCTTTGTCGAATAAAAATTACTTTTAGATAAAAGCCATATTGGACTGAGTTAAAATAGGATCATGTCCAGCAATAATGTTTGATTCATTTCCACGTAGAAATTTCGAGTCGTAACGACGTCGTTATATCGTCGTCAAAGTCGTGGCGACGTCAAGTACAACGTCTTGAAGACTTTGCCAAAGCGTATGCATGTAACGTCGATTCTACTTCGGAGAACGGTGTTTTCACACGACGTGAAAATACGCTTATTCAACGCCGGGTTACGACGATTCAACCACGCAAGAAAACGTGTATTCGGAGTTGTCAATTCGTCTATACACGATTTTCTTGACGATGTTGAATTATCATTTTTATTACAACTTTTATGGATATTATTCATTGTCTTGCCTTGTTAAATCATATTCAATGAGGCGTGTAACACACATTCCTATAAGAACGTTGTTTTACAACCTCCGTCTTCAGGCAAGAAACTTCGTTTGATCCAGGGGTCCTTGCATCTCGAAGCGAAGACGCTACCACTGAACTACTGCAACATGGTTGTATGAGCTAATTTTTTATCCTCTTGTATTGCTCTGTCGTACCATTGGTACCATTTTTTTTTCATTTCATTTATATTCTCCCGAATGGCAAACTTGTATGTATTGCATTGCAAAACAAGGCTCTGAACATTTTCTTTCATCTTATTAATTTATTTCTCTCTCCGCGATTTTTGTCATGAGTAGTAAACACGTAAAATAGTAATCTCCGTAAACACGTAAAAAAGTAAAAGGTAGGAAGCTCTCAGCAAAATAAATTTTCAGCGAAAAATGTACCCAAGTAGATATCCAGCTTCCACTACCAGATTGCAGTGAAAGATGTATGGGTTTACGAGAATATACAATTGTAATCAAGTGTATACGGTAATTGTGAGGAGAGTATTTTATGTCTTTTTCTTTGCGTGGAGAAGTGGTGGGAGATAAATACATTTTCTTCCTGTTCTGAATCGTTATTGTCCGTAATTTCATTTCGATATGTATAAAACTATATATGTATAAAAGACAATAGGAGACAGAATCAATATTAATGCACGCAGTGAATGGAGTTATAAATGTTGATATACAAAATATGACTCTCGAGTGCATTGTATTAATGGAAAAATTAGTTTGTCTTATCTATAAATTAAAAATTGAACGAAAATGATCGGTACTGCAAATGAAGAATCAAATACCAAATATAAATGCATTACCGTAACATTATTATATTTGTTGTTTTTTTGTTTTGTTTAATACAATTTTTTCTCGTCTACAGCTCTTACGATGTTTACTAAGCGGACACAAGAGCTTTCGGCGGAATAAATATTTAAAAGAGTAGATTACACTTTCTTATTTGTGTGAGACGAACTCTGTATATTACTACACCAGAATAAATATAACAAATAATCCAAACAGAACGTTAAATTTTAAAGAAAATGTTCTCTAATATCTTGTCTTTAAATGCTTCTAATGTTCTATCACGCTAGAATTTTCTTTGTCATACACGTGTAACCTGGAAGTAGAGATGTAATCCACCTGATTAAGGACATCGGAATTTTGCCGAGGATTATTCTGTCAAAAGTTGCCAACGAGAACATTGTGTACGCAATTAAGTATACTTTATCTCAGGTAAACAAAGTAGCGCTCTCAATCTCCAGTGACCCTCTTTATTCGCTTTCTCTTTAATTACTGCCGCTAACTCGGAGTGACGAAAGGTCATTGTGTGGGTGCAGACTGGTGCTCCCAGCAACAGGAGCCATGGAGGTACGTTGCGTTGGTGGTGGTTGGGTGGGATGCGAGTGGGGGGGGGGATTGACACCGAAAGGTCGACGCGCTGTGCGTTGTGCCCTTTCGCAAAGAGCAATATGAGGGCGGCTGCAGGCGCTGTGACACGTGCGATGCTATCTCGACTCCCGTGAATAGATGTTGGCTTCAGGTGTAGGCGTTATCTCTTCCGGCGAAGTAAACTGTGGAATACTGCGTGGGTTGGAGGATTACTGTGAGGAGAGAACATGAATGATATTGCTACACATAATGTACTGATTATCAGAGGCGGATCTGTGTGTGGGAGGCCTAAGGGGTTATAGCCCCCCCCCTCCCCATGCGGCCTGAACTCTCAACAGATAAAATTGAAATTGAGGAAAGGCATATTTTGATAAAGTGATACCAGATTTTTCGCACACTAAATTTATATGTCGTAGGTAAATGTATTACAAATGTGTATTATCATTTCTGCGTATTACATGCACCGACTGAAGCGACTCGCAGCACTACACATGTTCCACTAAACTCTACTATACTTGTGTAAACGATACAACGCAACCGCATTGCCAACAACACAACTTACGGTTAGCCTCCAATGTTCTTAAAGCTTTGTGGAGGCAGTAGGCGACGTCTTTCTTAATGGGACTATTTACTTGCTTCACAGAGGACGGGTCGGTCTTGAGACGTTCGAAATTTGTCTTTTCTAGAAGTCGTGTATAGAGGGTATGCGGCGTCTATTAATTTACGGAATGTCATTTTTCCTTCCATGCGTTGTGTAGCCTCTATGTACAATCTGTTTGTTATCTCACCAGTTGGGCCTTTATTTACTGTTGCTCGGATTAAGTAGACCTCTTCAAGACCGTTGTTTTAAAGAATATATCCCAAACAAAACTCTTGATTGGGATTTTATTTTATTACTTTCACGTATTTGTTGTTTGTTTATTATGTATGCATTCAAAATGTATTTGCATGGTTTGGTTTGTATCTTTATAAAATTCTGAATTGACCATGAAATCCTTATCCTTTAATATGTATTTGTCATTTTAAACAATTAGTAAATTTGGTCACTATTTAATAAATTATTAAACAGAAATGCTCTCTAGATCCCTGCCCGGTTAGTCCCCTCCCCCCGCCATCTTGATTACGGTTTAGATCCGCTACTGCTGATTACCCGAAAAAATTCATGGAAATGCCTCAGAGGCGGATACAGACTATTATTTTAGGGGGGGGGGCATAACAAAAGAACATAGTCCTGGGCATAGTACGTACCAAAAAACATCCCAACCTCAGAAACAATTTTAAAATTCTAAAGTAAAATGTAAGTTTAGGTCATCTAAGTGTTATTTAATATGCAATTCGGAATAGGAACACCCTACTTTCGAGATTTTTTTTTTTTTGCGACAGGGGAAAGTAATATGTGCAACATTTATTCTGATTAAAGATGCAAAAACTTTCATTTTTAAGGTACAGATGCATTTAATATCTCAAGGACAAGAACAAAATTGCTGGTGAAAAACGGCGCTGAAGCTGTGGTTTTTGAAAAATTAAGTACAAGTGCTGTATACAACTGGGACTGTTCCTCTCTATTGAACCCAAAATATAAATGCATCGTTAATTCCTGAGACAGTTGCTTTGGTCGAGTGTGCAAAAATTCATTTAAACAAAAAATGTTCAAAATTGCCCTAACATGAAAATAAAATTGAAAAATTTACTTTTTTCGCAATTTTAATCGAAGGGGTGCTACTTAAATTTTCCATGCAAGATTATATAACTAAAAAGTCCAATTTCTTGATAGCAATATTCCAAAGCACTAACTCTAATTAGAGCAGATTATATACTCTGTAATTACGTATCTTGATATATTTTTATCACGAATTTTGATCCGATTTTTCGTGCGAGTACACAATCATTCATGCTAACGCTACAAGAACTGCTAACAATTGAATTAAGTACTTATATTTAACTTATATGATAAACCGTCTAGCAATAGATCAGCATGAAAACATATTATGAAAAACCTCTTCTAAGAAAAAATCGACCCTATGAATTATGTATGAGTCCAACACGAGAAGAACCCAGCCCGAGGGTACTAAATTTTTTTAAATGTATTTGGATGAATAAGAAATATTATGGATATCACCTCAATGCGTAAGAGTTATGCAATCATGTCCGCATAAAGGAAGTGTTACCTCTGAGAGGAAGGTTGGATAATTGTAAGCTGATATTTCTGTTTACGATGCGATATTTATAGACACCCTGTTAGAGCGGAGAATTCGTAGCTGAAACTTGGTTTCGTCAGAAATTTCGGGGATAATAGTTAACTCGAAATTGGAGAATTTACATAACCTTCATATGTCTATAAATCAATTTTGATCATAAAATCATGCTTTATGTAGTTCTGATTTCGTACAGGTAGTTATATTTTGTATAACAGAATAATTCTTAGATTGATACTTGAGAGGGGACTCCAACTCCCTAAGCCCCGCTGTGGGTGCACCCGTGCCCAAAAACACAACCGCAGTTCATAACTCGTGGACCTCCGATGACGACTCTCTTCCCATAAGCGTATCATCTGTCATTCTCATCAACATCCACTCTCACAACAATAATGGCACCACCCTCGCCACCACTACAATTTTGTCGAACTAGGTATGGCACGTTGTGCGATGCTAAATCGTTTCTACAAATATACTGCAGTACTTATAACTGATTAAAAATCGTTCAAATGCGTCAACCTTCTGAAAAATCATTAACGTTTTGCGCGACTCGAAACTCATTCTCTATGCGTTTTTAGGGGGGTTCCATGACCCCCTTGACCGTCCCCTTGTATCTGCGCCTGGAATGACTATTACGATTGTCAAGTTTAGTTTTCAAATACGAATTTCTTCTTTATTCATCAAAGAATATACGGCTTATTAAATGAACTCTTATCTTCTACAATCTAATATCCTGAGTCCTCTACTGCAATATCTCGATACACCGGATATTTTCTATTGGAGTTTTAGGGCTCGCCAACATCTGATAACAATTTGATATAGATTTCATGTGTCATAAACTTTGTCGTAGATTTCATTTGTCTAAAATACATTTAAAATACTCAAACCTCATATAAGTGGAGTGGCGAAGATCCACGTTATCTCACGAGTATATGATCTATTTTGCGTCAATTGTTTTCTGATTAAAAATTTGTTATGTCACACAAATATTATTCTGGATGAACAGTAAGAAAGATCAATGATTTTCCCGAAAGCTTATGGTCAGAATTTGAGTTACAATTATTCATCATGCTTGACGGGTGTGCAAGTACAAACCAATCAAACAATAAAAACGGTGTTATCTTATATTTCAGATTAACTACACGTAATGAAGAATAACAATCCCAACGACACTCAATATGTCGAGTCATAACTCAATGCGAACATCTCACAACCCGAGGCGCTAGTAGACTAGAATGACAATTGCCGGGACGTGTCATAGGGGACCAATGCGCCCTCCCCCTTGTCACGGTCCATCGTGGCACCTCCCCAACACCACCTTGCCGCGGGGCACCGTTCCTCAGCCTGCGGACAGCGCTCCCAGCGGGAGATGTGCTAATTAGCGTCACGTCGCCCTTGGCATCGCACTTCACGACACCTGTCACAGGGAGCGACCTTGAAAGAGAATAGGAACCAAAATTAGGGGTTTTATTTGTCATTCGACTTTATTGCAGGGTGCAACTACAAATTGTTCAACCGTGTGAGGCGTTACAGTTTAATTATTAAAGTGAAGCATTGGTTACAAATTGTAAAAATTGGGGAATTCTTGATAAAATAATTACATCTCTTTCTTGTAGGTTCAATTTTTTATAGAAATGGTGATTAAGTGCTTTTATTGGTTGCTGAATATCCATAGGCGAATCAATTAAATCAAATCAATTTTTTAGAATAATAATTTATTTCACAAATAATCATGATACAAAATATACATACATCTTTCATATATATAATTTTTCTTTTTCTTTTCTCAAATCTCCCCTTTCACAGCATCTACTATCGAGGATTCCTGTAATACTTGCTTTATTTCCCAAATACCTTTTACATAGATTTGCTACCATCTATACTTCCCTTCGTTGTCCATCATCTGTACTTGGTGCATCTTCCTTTCACATTGTCTTTGACATCTATTGAAATAAGGATTTATATTCCCGTGACATATCAACACCAACATCATTTCATGCCTTAGCTTGACCCAATTCCTAGTTTTCTTTGCAAAACGCACCTGTGAGATAAATTCATGCGTTGTCCGTCCCTTCGTACATTAATGGGATGTAATATGTTTATTTATTTACATTAGTTTGTTTTGTGTCGTGTTCCCAACGAAAGACATTGCACGACTATATATGTTTTACAATTAAAGAGAAAGAACCAAGCATCTTCTTCGTGTGTCTCACTTCCTGTCTGGTAAATTTAAAAAAATTTAAATCTCTTCTTCATATCTTCTTTTCCCCTTTTAATATTACTCACCCCTGTTACGTCCTGTAGGTGTTTACCTTTGACCAGGATTTGTAGGACGAGCTTTTTACAAACTTAAATCCATTGCGAATCTCTCTTATACTTATGATATATTGCTTAACTTCTGTTTCGTTTGTATCATTTGTTGACCAATTTTACGTACCGTGTCCTCTATCCGCATTAATCTTAAATATCGCACCCGTTCCAGTCCGTAAAATTATCGTTCCCAAAAGACATGCTCTCGTGTCTCTTCATCTAATCCACAATCACACATCCCATCCTGTACTATCCCAAATCTTCTTAAACAACTTTTAGTGTCGCCGTGTCCTGTTAGAAATTCTACTTCAGCTGGTCTTGGTTGAAACCACGTCCGTTCTTCTCTACAAAACGTACATTCGGTAATGAATTCATAAAACTTCTGTCCGTTCCCTGATATATTGCACCGAATTTGCCAAGTTTGTAATAACGTTTCTGTTAGCAGTTCCTTCCATTCCTTCACATCCGATGTCAAGATTTTTCCGTGTAATATAAGCAAAACATCGGAATCCCATCTGAGCGTAGAGATATTTACCCTCCGTAAATGAAGCAGAAACTCGCGAGTGTTCTCACCACCTCTTAAAATAGTGTCAAAACGACCGGAAAAGAATGCGATGAACCTACTTTGTGGTTCGATGCCGTCATCGCTACGAGAAGTTTATAAATACAGAGAAGAATCCTGAGGATGGCGATGCGTCAGGAGCGCAGATGATCCTCGATGAGCAGGAACGAGGGGAAAAAACAAGCGAGAACATTTCGCGTGGGTGGGCAGTGCGTTTCCTTGCTTGATGCAGCTTAGAATCCGTCCGTATATTGCGTTACGTGCCCTGCGGGGGTGGAGGTGCTTTTACATCGTTACGCTGCGTAACGGTGGGGTAAGGGGAAGTTATCCCTAGTGTAACTAAAGAGATTCACGGGTCGCTTCTGACCTTAATGTTTGTCACTGTAATCCACGTACTCGACCGGTCAGTGAGGGCACGGTGTTATGCAGAACGGAAAAAGTCAGTGTATTGAAATTTGTCGCAACATTTTCCGATGAGTAACAAAAACTTTTCTTAAGGGCTAACGTACCATAACTTTGGGGAGAGGGGAAGATATCATTATAAGTGAGTTATGAAGTGGAGGGGGGTGTTCAAATGGTAATATTAGGTAATTTATGGACGTCCACATGTACGAAAAGAGTCATAGCTCATTCAAAAAAGGTGTTGAATCTAGGAATTTTAATTTTTCACATGGTAAAAGTTGCCCCAACCTTGTCTCATGTGGTAGTGTTGTCGCTTCTCACCAAGTCATCCCGGGTTCGACTCCCGGTGGGGCCAGAAAATTTGTAGCTTTTTACATTAATGTCCCAGTTCATATAGCTGTGACTACTGAAAAGCAAACCTTCCGTCATCTATCCAGCTCCTCCTAGTGTCAATAACTAACCACTTCTATTAACCCCTCCACTTGGGCAAAGTTGTTGGTAAACCCACCTACTAACAATGACCTACCACCCGATTCCTAACTCCTATCGCCCCACGTAGATAAGCTTCAATAGCACGCTACATTTCTCATTTACAAATACAACAATACACTTATGGTAAACGTTTTTCGCACAAGACAAATCGTTGGGAACTGTTGATAATCGTATTTCATTTGAAGTGATGATTTAAATGCGGATGTAAATTTCTCGGCTCTATAGGAGTTTTTGCGAGGTTGAATGTGTATATTGGGGCTAAAATACCCACATGTTCGAGAGCACTGGGAGATTCACCGAACATCAACGATCGGTCACACATAACTTATCTAAACTTCTACAGAAGCCCTGTCGTCCACAGAAGGTCGTATGACGCATTCTATTAGTATTTAGTTTATGTAACAACAAGGAATTTAAGTGTTGAAACTAGTTGTCCGTGTTGTAAGATGCGAGTGCGATGGAGACCGAATAGTGCAATTGTAGCACGCTCGCATGGTAACAGCTCGATCGATGAGATTTAAAATCTTTAAGATTAATTCAAAATGAATATATATCTTCTGGCACATTGAAGGAAAGTATGCTTTAAGGATGCTTCAAGAAAGATGCAATTTGTCATCGTTTTGGTATAGTATCATTTGATTTGAAATACCACGTCAATAAAAGGGAAAATATTATTTCTCTAACATTTGTTGTACAATGTAATCACTGAATTTTCATACCCATACCATGTACAGAAGTAGAATGCTAATCTCATACGGGAAGTTTAGGCAGATGCCAAACGAACCAGAGGAGGATGCGAACGAGTTAACAGGAAGAGGTGGAATCGCTTTAAGGTTTCAGGGGAGAGAGGGGGTAGACAAAGAAAAATTAAAAAAAGATGGAGATGCATGTAGAAGAGGAGTATGGGGGAGGGCGGTGGGTGCAGCTGGGAAAAAGCGCAGACCTCCCGGAGCGAAGATGAGACCCTCGCGGCTTGGCACGCGGCCACTGGGCGACTCACTGCATATGAGAATGTCACGGAAGCTATACTCTGAATGCGGGAAAATAACCTGCATCTATGCTCCTTTTGACTCACCAAATTCAAGAACTGTTATTAAGTAGAAATAAAATATTTCTGCGTTGAAGGAACATTTCGTTTGTACGAGCTATACAATTGGACTCTAACATATCCTGATTTCAATGAAGGTGAAATTTGACAATTCTTACTTTGTTGTCATTATGTATGGGATACAAGTTCTAGTTTTAAAATGAATTTATTTTTCGAATAATTGTCGGTAAAACATCTTCAGTATTATTGAAATTAAATGTCTTTTACCGGGACGTTCCTTGATGTACCTCACCGTATTGGAGCCATAAACAGTAAATTACATATATTTTACCTATGAGGTCTGAATATTTCAAGATGTATTTTAATGGAACATGATTATCCCCTATAACAGTGACATGGGATTTTATTCACTATTTTATATATTAAAGAAATATTAGTGTTTTGATATTTCAATAATGATTATCTAGAGATTGCTCTCAACGAAGCACAGCTTAAATAATTTCGTGTGTTCAGTGAATACTATATTTCAAAATATATTAAATTAGAAAATATTGTGAGAAGTAAATTACACTCAAACAACTTATTTGCTATCATTATTTATGTACATTTCCTAAACATTTATTAGTCTATCGATATACGTGTCCAATGAATAATGTGTATAATACTTCGCCTTTGTTAAGAAATAGAATTTAAAAATATTTTATAGATTTCTCGAGAAAGTAACTCCTTAGCGACAAACACAGTATTATTGCGTTTTACGAAACGTTACACGCAACACAAGAAATTTAAAGAATATTCTTAATCAAATTTATCACTTTCATTGTTTATATAATCATTTTTATTTTCATTCAAATGAAGAGGTAAGGTGTAATATATCTAAAGAAACATCTCGACTTCTTGAGTAATGTAGTACCTAGTTATGAATAAGTCTCACATTGCAGTGTCAAATCTGTTGAAGCGTACGTCAGTAGCATATTTTGAACCGACTTTCTTGACCATGGGTTGCTTACTTTTGAGAGTGTGCACACACTCGCTGTACTTTATTACTTTCGAATGTATGAGAAGAACGGTGACATGTGTCGAGTGAGGCAATATAAATATTGAATCACACATCGTACCTCCTTTGGTTATCTTTTATGGTTTGTTGGTTTGGATTGATTTGGTGTTTGAAGAAGTTTATATGTCCTTCTTCCTGACTCATGTTGGACCTTTCATTTTTTGTGCCCCAGTATTCATGGACGACACATTCTATTCTTATTGTTAAATATTTATTTACGAGACATAAACACTCGGTCACCCTCCTATTGAGTTCTTGAGAGAAAGAGATGTGTGAATACTTTCTGGTTCTGACAAAATTTGATTTTCAAACAATAGTTCATTTTGTTTTGTGTATTCAAACAAAATGTTATTTGTATTGAAAATATTATCGTCTACTATCATAGAAATATTGTTAAAATATAAATTTGCCGACCTAAAATGTCGTATCAAATTTCAATATATGATCAGGTCCATAGAATTTAGGAATAATTATATCCGGATAATATAAATAAAAGAACATTCAAACAGTTTATAAGCAACTAGAAAAATATTTATGAGGTTTTTGTATATTTTTTATACATGACCGTCATCATTTATGTGCTATTTTGAGAAAATAACTTGTTGTTTGATGAGCAAATAGGAAAAAGATTATATATTGTTTGAATATATTGCATTGAGAAGTATTTCTTCGCTCAATATTTCAAGAAAGTAATTGCAAATGGTTTTTTGATGGAGTTTATTCCCCTTATGTATTTATATTCATTATGAGAATTCGATTAGGAAATGTTGTCTAACACTTCAGTCACCATTGAAGTGCTTATCCATACACGGGGTTCTATCACTGCAACGAACTCAGACAAATTTTTATTTTTCCGCGCGACATGTACTCACGCAAGCGTTATGAATTAACGTGACACATACCGACGCTTAGTTAGCATATGAATACGCACCAGACAGGAGAGTCTCTCCAACCGAAAACCGGAACGAACCGCGAAATGTTTATGAAGCCCGAATCTCAATCGTTTCAATTGCCTCGGCTCGCGGAACCAATAAATATCACGCGACGTTCACCGACATAAATCTCCCGCTTCGGGAAAAATCGCCGGAACGAGGGCGGCACAGCTGTTGACGTGCGCGCGCACGTCGAATGTCTTCTGTTTACGGCAGTAGTTCCTCCGGCCGCCACCGCCTAGAGGCGCGCGAGGCGTACGGTGACAAACGGCGGTCGCCAGCCGCGATTTCGGTGTCGTTGCGGGCGCGTAGGGAAAACAAGCGAACCGCAAGATGTTTGGGAAGGGGTACGGGCCATTCTTTTCAATTTTAAAACCCTCCCTTCGGAAGGAGAACGTACCGGAAGGAGACAGGAAGGGGAGGGTGGTCATGGAGCTGCAATATGCCGCGGGGTTGGGGGAGAAGTCGCTGAGAGCGTAAGAACCACTTTACATTTTTATTCATATCTTCCACTCGAGTGGTTTCGGGTGACAGGGGGGTGATGGTTGAGGCCGCTTCTTGCGGGAAAGGGAGGGGAGTTAATCTCGGGGTGAAAAGAATAGAAAGAAAAGTTTTCAAGTTTTCCTGGGGATCAGTGGTCCGGAACTTATCATTACTTTTGTCTGGAAAAGAATGTAAGATGTTTGGGTCAGAAGTGTTTCATATCTCGTATCTTACACTATAAAAGAAATATTTATAATTTATATCTTAGCTGAAGAGGAGTAGTGAAATTTCTTAAATCAGCGGAAAAAGGAGAGACATCAATTCACTTTCTGAAAGGATAAAATTTTTTATATACTCATCTCATAAACCAATAAAAATTTTACTTCATCTCAAATTTCTGGTACCTACTGCTGATAGACCCTCTCCAAAAGGCAAATTCCAAGTACAAATATTAAAGTTTTATAATTTCGAATGTTTTCGAACAGAATTATACAGCGTATTTTCGGAACTTGTAGTGTCGATAGATTCGTGATATATTTATCCGGGTTGAAATAAGCACTATAAATTCGACACCATTCTTATCCTTAATTTTTTCCATCTTGCATTGAAATCTCCATGGACAATACGTTAATTTATCTACCTTCCAGCGCAGATGGTGCGATGTCTTCTGCGCTGTGATGTCTCTGAATCTTGTATTTACTCTGAAATCGAATCTAGATAAGTCCAGTTATATTTAATTTCAGCAGAAAATAAATTAATGGTTTATTCTGTCGCAAATAAATACTTATCGGTTCTACATGTTTATAATTTCTCATCAAAGATATTTATTCAAATACCAGAACACCATTTGGATCAGTCCTCGTCTTCCTTCCATTTTCTCAATCCGTCATAGAGTTAGATTCATTACATTCTCATAAATAGTCTCCCAGTGTTGTATCTCTCGCCACAGTCAGCTTCATCGTCCAACAACCACATGTACTCATATTGTGATTTGTTACAGTTTTACTCTGATACGGTTTTTCTGTTGTCACAGCAATTTACCACAAATGATCTTATACAATTGTTCGGTTACTGTGATGTAATTATTATATTCTTAATTTGTTTGTAATTATCTTTTGTTAACACTTTCACTTATGTCATAAAAAATAGCTTATTTTTACAGAAGGTAGCCATTAGTAATAGTTAAAATCTACTAATAATTTTCATGTTTAAAATGTACGTGTGATGTATAGCTTTTACCGCGTTCTTTCTTATCTTTCTTTTAACTTCCTTAGGAGGCGTTAGTCTCCTTACTTTCTCCATTGTCAGAGCCGTGGCTTATGTGATCTCATGTCTGAGCAGCATCGTCCTTTGTCTCCAAAGAACATGGGATTGGTGAATGCATTTGCAGATTGTGGGACTGCAGAGCACAGATTATTCAGGGCGTGACAGACAACACCAACTCCTACTGGGTACCTTCATTGAAGCATACTCATCTTCCTTATGATACTCGCACAGCGGTTGTGACTACCATAACTCTCCTGCTTTTCAACCCTGTGACGTAGTTATTCACATTAGGAGCATGGAATCCAGTTTTTCTTTATTTCTACAAAAGTTCCTGCCGACGACGGTACGTATAATTTAACTGTCACGTAATTAACATCATTCTTTCCAACGTCATTTTCCTATTCGAACTGTTTTGGTATTATAATCTCAATTAATTTTCTTTTTTAANAACGTCATTTTCCTATTCGAACTGTTTTGGTATTATAATCTCAATTAATTTTCTTTTTTAATACAGTTCAAAGAGTTTGTAAAAACATATATGAGACAGTAGAAGTGAATTTTCCAAACAATTCATTCCAATTTCAACATCCGATTAAGTGGATATTTGTTAAACGATATGGGACGTAAAACAATTTTTGGTGGAAAGAGCTTCCGTTATTGATTTATTGTTTCATTTAATGAATGAGGTAGCGGTTGTGGTATATTTTGTTATTTTGTGCCTTAACACAAATAATTATAATAATTGTTATGTCAATAATATAATGCCCAAGTACATGATTAATTTTTTCTCCAGAAGCAAACAAGAAACCATCCACTCAATTCGACCAAATAATCGGAGGAAAAACGAGAAGAAGAAAAAAAAACTCGAGACAAAACCATGGAGATATGCAAAAAGATGTTTGAAATATATCAAGCTAAATATATGCAATATTAGATTCGTAAAACAGGGAAACGAATGTTCCTCGGAGACAAGCTTTTTTTATCATTGATATACGAGCAAAGCTGGAACAACTAGACAATGCGAGTAACTCTCCTTATTTCTCATGGGTAATCTTTATCATCGGTGCTGGAAGCGGATATTCCTAATTTTGTGATCTACAACAATGTAAACCTTTTAAATTAAAACCGGCTTGACACACTTGTGATACGTGCCGAGTTGAACAGGATAGAAAACAACATAAATTTTATTGGTTGGAATTTCGTTTACAGTTTGGTACATAGTTTTACGCTCGTCGAAATAGCAATAACTCTACGAATCCCACTAATGTCCCCAGAGCCCGCCACTTCTATCGTTTTAATGACTATAATGATGACGACCGTGATCACGTTAAGTACCCATCGCCCACCGCCCGTCATTTACTCCCTTAATTTACGAGCGCGATGATTGGTTTACGGTTCATCAGATGTAGCCGTTTGCCAAAATTTACATAAATTTTACGCGGCCATCATCCGGAAACTCCGGAACACCCCGCCACACTTAATTAATTCCCCACTTCCGGTGGTTATCACACTCGCTCAGCACGCTTACTCTCATCCCCCGGTTTCGCCACCCCCCTTACCCCTTTTTCAAGACTCCCAACCCTCCGGAGAGTCGTAATCGGGACACTCGACTCTTACACACGTTGTCGCCTTCTAAGATCGTAAAGGGTTTACTATGGATGTGTGTAATTTGCTTTGCTGGTTTCATTAATGGAAATTTTAGCATGCATGGCCCTTTGTAATGTGTTGTGAAGACGGCAGTAATAATTGTTTTATTGCGAGATGCCACGGGGCTGGTATCTTCTGCACTTGAGGGAACGCGGTGTTGTCTATTTAACAAATTCCACCATCGTCATTTTGAGCAAGATTTTCAGAATGAGACAAAAATATATCAATGTTTCAAACGAGAAGAAACTATAAAACACCGTCTTGAATTGTTTCACTGGTACAGTAAAGGATTCACTGGTACAGTAAAATAAATTGTCCCTTAGGAATATCTAATTAAAAATAAGTCAGTGAAACTATAGCCAGAAAATGTATGTTTTTTTCGACTATTAGACTTCCTTTCGTTAACACATGTTATAAATGACTTGAAACGCATGCTATATATGACGAAAAACCAGTGCTCATCAATTACAAAATCATAAACGGAATCACAGTCTTTTTCGATGTAAATGCAAAGAATACGTTAAAAAGTTGAAGCGTTAATTTGCACATTAAACAAAATCAATTATTTGAAAATATTTGGTTGATATTATTTGTTTTAAAAGATTGCTATACGGGCATTCATAGTCTATATTGTACACAGTCGTATAATATTTCTGCCTGAGCAATGTACGTTTTGACTTCTGAAGTACGTGCTTTCGTTTAATTATCCATATTCATTTCTTAATTTACACTAGTCTCAATGATAGATTGACTATGGTTTTAGAAAATAAAATGGCGCTAGCTGAATTTCCCTCTGAAACAACGAATCATGTGGATCATCAATCGCATGAAATTTCGGAATCAGTTCTCTTATGCAATTGTTTGTAATGTTAATCATCGAATTGAAATCGGGGTATAAACTTATCATCTGATGAGGTAGCTGAAAAGATAAAGTTTCCGATGAAACATATTATTTCGTAGGTGTTTAAGATAAAGTGGAAATGTTTTGAAATATCTCAGAAGTATTACGATTAAATAACAAATTTATCGTCAAAATACCTTGACCATAGGTCGCCATGCCTGTTACAGGTCACAAACGCTTGTAATACGTCAGATATTTCAAACATGTGACTGCTAATTCTTATGTTTCTTGTTTTATTGCATTGTAATTAAATCGTTAGTAATAAGCAATAAGATCGTTAGTGTATCGAAGCAATAAGATACGAACGATTTTTTTAATGTAAACATGCAGCCTTATAAGTTCCCGCAGATGCAATCGATCAGATCTTCACATCTCTCATCATCATGGTGTATAGAAACCATTCTTATTTTCATTAGGGAATATCTAAGAAATTATCCATGCGCTAACTAATGGTGAAAAAGAGATGTAGATGAAAGGTCATAAATTAGTTTACGATAGTAGTAATTAAGGACTGCAAGAAAAAAAGTTTTATCTGAAATAAGTCGTCTGCTTAGTGTTCAGCAAATTGTTCGGTCAAGAAAAGTTACTTCTATGAAATGATTAAATTCCTCGAGGTCAAGCAAAAACCTTTTTTCTCCTCTTAAAATTGTATACTGGTAACCTATTGATCGAAAAAAAACAGCATTGTTTCTTCGTCAAATTCAAACTAATTTCAAGAACTGTCGAAAGAGTTGTAATACGGACTGTTCATATATGAAGATCACACCATCATTGAGATTCGAAGACGGTCTATTATTTCTCAAAAGATTGTTTTCATATTAATTTAAAAATATTATACATTTTTTAACTTCAATTCTGGGGAAAATATAATTATCTGTTTTCATTCAATTTAGAATGGAAAGAAAATCATAGCTTTTTTTTTTTCAATTAATGCAGAATTCAGTATATGCGTTTCTAAGTCTTCACCATTGAATTAATTTATATTTAGAAGTATTTACAAGTCTCATAGGTATAATATTTTTTAATGATTCATTTATATCACAGGAATAAAATATATTAATGAAGGAAACTTGAAAAAATTTAAGAGGATTTTGCTTTAGTTATGGGGGGGGGGGAGAATTTTCGAATTTTCGCTGTATTTCACAAACATATTAAGGTCGCTTCGATTTTTTGTTTAGGTTCTATTTTGTCGACTACTTCTAATCTAAATTAAAATGAAGAGTTGATCATTAGATATCAAAACTTATTCCATACGACGGAGTTGCAGGTCGCTCTTGAAAAGAATAGAAGTTCAAAATATCTTGAAACACGCGAATTACGTACGTGCAAATTCTTATTAGATGTCATTTTTCGGTCTTTTTTTCTTCTACAACTTTGGAATCGGTTTTCCTCCTCTAAAAATGGATATTATCGCCAAAATTTCGCGATTGAAAATATTGTCGCCCAATACAAATTTCTGTATTCTGTAAACTGATTTACTTTCTTCTTCATTTTTGGGACAGAAAGCAATGTTCTGGAAACTGAACAATAGGTGTTTAAAAACTGGGCTTTATTCGACACTACAAAAAATACGATTCTCAGCTTTCACTGTGATCAATGAACACCTTCAATTAGGATTTGTAATGAAGTTACAGATGTCACCCCTACCGGAATTTTCATCAGGTGTTCACATTAAGAAGATAATGTTCAGTGATGAAACCAAGCTACGATCTGCTCAACAGGGAGTGAAAGTTGCTGTGAAAGTACGCAATCTTGAATGGCAAGGCCTTTTTTATTTACAGTTTCGGATTTCACGGGAAATACTAAAAAAATGCATTTCAAATTATTTTATCGCATTGCGGAAGATGGCTTTATAATTTGTGAATTTTTTGTAACACCATTTCTGGTATAATTGTTTTGTTTTTCAATCCGACGTTTATTTCTCGCGGTATTCCCACACACAGATTATTTGATTGAAAGCACTGAAAAAAAGTATTCCAAATAAAAATATATTTTTGGCGCAATATCTCAGTATTAAAAAAATGGGGATTCCTTTTTACGTTTTGATGGTTCCCCCTCCTCTCTCAGGGGAGTCTAAGCGGTATGATTTTAGCATGAGTGAATAGTCCCCCTCATAAATATTTACTTTTCACCTAGATCATTTTCCTCCCCATGTTTATTTTTTAGATCTTTTGATGTCACGCTTTATTTGAAACTCTACTGAGATAAGTTAAATTTCTAAAAACATTGTGTGATAGAAATAACAATGAATAGTTTTTAAAGATAATCCGAATTTTCAAATCTTTAGAGGTCGTGAGTAACGCCCGTTTCCACCAGCAATAATTTTGGCGACGAAGTGTGGAGAGCATCCTCGTGCGGTGTTGACTCGCTGAGATATTTATCTGCAGGATATGGCCACATCAGTCCGAAATACGTACGTGTGAGTCATACATATACTAAAGTCCAGTCATTCGGTGTTCAAAAAACGGTGTACTTGGAAAATTTAACAGAAGTAGTGATTTAGAACGGGTTGAATTCGCAAATTCTGTTGGATATAAATTCGACGAGATGTAACGGGCAAATTTTTTATCTGGTAGAAAAAGCGAAGGAAGTAATTTGTCGGATACTTTTGCTTCTTCCTTTTTGTAAAGAAACATTTTCTTCGAAAAATGAATTTTTATCGCGTTGTAAGTAAAAAAACAAACGTTATATGTTATTTTTTCATATATCCCGAACTTTCTCGAGGGGACAAAGTTGAAATTCGTAATCAGCGTCCTCAAAACCATACCGGAGCAAACAAATCACTACTTCTCTAACTTTCCGGACAGAAACACCTATGACTGGACTAACATGCGAGTAAGTATACAGAAAACAAGAATTGGGGAAGTGAGGATGTAAGGTATAACGACACAAGAAATATCGCGTTGGAATTGTGACATTTTGTTGCAGACACACATTAAACAAATAAATAAATAAATTTATTGTCAAATATAGCAGGTACCAACTGCTTATGGCCATATATGTTAACTTCCACATTTTTATTCATTTGGGGAAACCAAGAGATTTTTACCAATCTTTCATTGTTTTATCCATCATTCAATTATTTTAGGAGAATGTATCGAAATGGGAAAATATGGAATATCATCCTTTGTCATGAATCTCAAGTAGCAGTTCGTGTTGGCTGTGGCGGGCAATTAAACCCTATCTGAGGTCTCCAGCTGGCATTGTGGCATGGTGCGGAGATATTTAATGTCCCTCAACCACTTAACTCCTTAGCTGTATGCAAGTTGGGTCTTGCTCATGCCTCGGAAGTAGATTATTATACATGTGCGTTGATTGTTATGACTTATGTCCGGATCACAATTTTGAGTCAGAGTTGTCAAGAGGTCTCCTTAATCTCACTTCCTCCTCACAAGATTTGTTGCAAGATGTACGCCTCCATGAACCTCTTACCTCTTACGTGCTGTGCTTAATTAAAGTTTTCTAAGAGTTTAACAACACGTTTTAAATATTTACTAGATTTTTTATTTTTTTACTTGGGGCTTTAGGGCTCGCCAACGTCTAGGCGAGCCCTAAAGTCCCAATTTAAAAATTATAATAAAAATAAATTACTAGAATTTCTTCTTACTAATCAAGAATATTTTTAAGTTAATTGTATTGAGTCACTAATCAAGAATATTTTTAAGTTAATTGGGTTGAGTTTCGTTCTTAAACAACATGCTAAGATAGAAGAGAAGATAGTTTGAAGTGAAGAAGCCATTGCGCCACCATATTATAATTAATATATAAAAATAAATAACTTATATAAATAGTTTTGTCAAGCTTATAGGTCATAAGTTTCATTTTCTCCATTGCCATATATTATTATTAAACATTACCAAGCATTAATACTTTAGCAGACACCTATCTTCAACTAAAATGTAATACTGAGCAGAATTAAAAATAAAACATTTTGGAAAATTCTGAACCAGTGATAAAATTCATGAACTGGTATATTATTAAGTTCTGAACTTGTAATATACCTGAAATTTTCGTTCAATCAAATTGTATTTTCGTAATTCGCAGGTCAAATATACCTTCCATTACATTATATAAATTTATTTTCAGTTCTTTCAGTACATAACGACATGGTATTTTGTTATCATTAAAATGTATCATTGAGATGTGCAAAAATTTGTGCCTTACGAGTCGCGGAAAAAAAAGAACCGAAAGATTTATGGGCGTCATTTCAAAATGAACCGCCACACGACAAATTATTTACGTCTTTATGCGTCGTGCTCTCTTTCTGCATGCAGACTCTTGTCGAAAATTTATGACCAATCCCGGGGTCACATTGGAGTCTGCACAACGACCTCCGCACCTCGGTCGTAAGCCACGACATTCCGCGACGTCCAGTGGACGTCAACTTCCCTGCGAGTCGTTTGCGCGGCGAACTACAGTGGGCGCCGATCATCAACGAACGGCGCCCTGGAATTAAAAAATCGCACAAAAAAATTCGCTGCCGGAACCAAGTCGTTTCACCCAGATAGCGGCACGCGAGACCTAATAAAAAATCCGCGTTTGTTAGCGCCCACAAGATGAAGCCATTGCTTTCCGACAATTCCAGCTGATAGAATCAAGAGGGCTTCGTTACGGATTCAACAAAATCCGGCTCGGGGGGACCAAAATTCCGAACGTATTCAGATGAAGCGGTGCTCCCTTTCTGCCCCGTACCCTTGCGCCGCGTGATTCTCGCTTTTATTGCTGATTGCGACAATTAACAGACGTGTGACGTCACCGTATTACCTGACACAACAATGATCGGCAACAATGCGTCTGCCGCCGCCGGGGTCGCTGTCGGCACCGCGTCGCCGCTTTATGAGCCATCTAGCGGGCGCGCAATCAACTGCGGTGTGACGGGAGATGGGCCGCCTGAAATACGATATCGTCGCACATTTAACACGCTGTGAGGGGGACGCAGCCGCCGACCCCTTGGGATGGGATGGGGTTGGGGAGTTAGTGCGGGGAAGCGAGATGGTAGTAAAAAGGCGGCAGTGGCGCTATCATTGACGGATAAGCGCCTTTCGGAGGGGTGGCCAGAATGGGGTGAGCCATTGCGAGAGCTGGATCTTCGTCGTTTGTTGGGGATTGGCGGATCTTGAGGGTGCGATATGAGTTATGGAATGACCTAATCCTACTTTCCTTTCTTTTCTGTTTTGGATAATACGTTAGCATAGATTGCCGTTTGGCGCTTCCTCGGAGTTGAAGGTATCAACACAATTCTGTGAAAAGAACGATTTATTCCTGAATGTTTCACTTTAGAAAGCACATTGGTTTCACATTGCAGCCAACGTATGTATTCACGTACTTACTGGTATAATTTTATCAGCTCTGGAGTCCACTCTGTAGACTGAAGACGCACGGCAACACCGCGCGTGTCTGAAATCCACCGCTGGCCGCTAATTGAAAACATGCTTTTATTTATCACTTGGAGGTTACGTAAATAGTTTCAAACGTTTTAATTCAAATATAATGTGATCACGGCATTTTTCTGTGTATGACAAAATGTTATTCCTTAATGCTGAGTCTGGTAGTTTTAGCAGTGTTTTTGAAAAAATTAATAACTCTTATTTGACATGTAAAAGCTTGAAATTATTCAGCTTTGTCACAAACAAAAAATAATAATTTGTGGCACAATAGTTTACTTTATAGAAAATTATAAAGTCGACGTATCGTCAAATACCGTAAAATTATCACGTTTTTTCAAATATTTCAGGTTTTAAAAATTAATATTCATTCATAACATAAATTTTTTGACGTATGTATATGCAAAACAAAATGATAATTTCAAAGGTGTTAACTGTTTTTCTCTACGATTCTTGTCGTGCTCTCCACAGTTATCAGAAGTCAATACTCCACAATAAAAATCCAATATTAGTTCAAGTTTCCTAAAAACCGAGCTAAACGAATTTGAAATAATTCATACTTCAATCATCATAAACGCTAATAATATGCCATGGATATTTTGGCCGAATGGGTTTATTGGCCTGATGATATTGTCAAAACAGGGATTCTGTCACAGGGATTAAGACACTTGGCTGAGAATTCTATATTTTAACTGTTTCTTTTTAACGAAATCAAAGTGAAGTTTGAGTTCTACTTTGAAAGCTTTACTGTGACTACATGTTTCAGTTCAATGCGTCACAGACTGGTTAAAAACATCTCCTAAAGTGAATGTAGGAAAATCTATCATCCATTTTGAAATTAGCAATATTAACGAATATTACGTAATATTTCTTATGTATGACCACCTAAAAAATGCTTTCCATCAATACTTTCAATTTGTATATCTAAGTGGTCATAAAATATTCTTTGCGAAAATATTAAAGTACTTACAGAATCAGTCGAGTGGATGACGCGTGTCCTTCAACACTCATTGTTGCAGAACTCCAAGATACGCGCGACCACTGAAGGGTTAAAGTGATTAGTGGAAAAAGGAGTATTGCATACCTGCAGGGTTCGAATAAAGGAGGGAAGCCCAAGAATTTTCCCCCATCTGACTTTTTCCCTAACGTCTTGTGATTATTCCCAACCAGGGAAAAATAAATCCAGCTGTAGTGATTGTTAATAATAAGTGTCACGTTCAGCGTAAATTTCAACTGTGACAATTTTGTAACGTGATATACTGAAATATGAAAAATAGAGCTTCTGAAGTCCTCCCCTTATACATTTTCTTTACTTCGAACTCTGCATAACTGCGATTAAAGAGAATCTCTTAAATCCTATGGAAAACTGAAAAGATTGATCGTTATGTAATACTGTTAAGATAGACTGTTATATTGTTGTGGAATGTTGTTATGATCTTTCGTTTAATGTGTTACAATGGGTATGTAAAAACGTTTTTCTATTGAGAATGACCATTTGTAATTGAACACGGATGATTTAGTATTTTTTGTCCAGAGTTTTCCAAATTCATAAAATTACTTGGAGGCGATAATTTACATTTTTTAATTTACCTTGATTGAGCTAATCAAGGACACAAGTATGGGGTATTCTAATATTCTCTATTTGCGGTATTAGAAACATCTTAAAGAGTTAATTTAAGTAAAATTAGCAGTGCACCTCTTTAAACTTAAGCCCACGAAAGATAGAAACACGTTTCTTGTCAGATTTTTTCATGTCCCACAAAAGAATTTGCGAGTTTACATTTAAATTACAATCGACAGTGGTGCTATGAAATTAGTAACATTTTTTATTTTAGGTCGAGACTAGTGATTGGAAATGATAAATAACGACAGAAAAATTATAATGTATTTTGAACAGGTACTATCAACTAACAGGTACATCAGTTGAACTAACGGAGTTTAACTAACAGAGTTTGTTGGGTGGTGCCTTTTTATCTTTTTTATGATTTATCGATCGGGTGGAAGTAAATTTGTCTACTGTCAACGCGTTTGCTTTACTTAAATAAAAACCCGTTTATAAATGGAGAAAATAATTTCTTGTGTTAATGTTAACATACCTACAGTTTATAAATGTTTGAAGCCATGCAGTGCAATTATTCTTTAGTCATAAATATAATTTTCTAATCACTTAAACAGCAGGATGTTTTCAGAAGCTGGAACATGAGTTCCTTTCACAATAGATACGGTATATGGAATCTCTCTCCCTCCCCCACTTTTGGAAGGAAAAGTGAATTCGTTTGATGAAGCCGCCGCGCTCCGATGCGTTTTTGTTTGTGTTTTTATAGAGATTATGCGGCGGTTAGATAAAGCCCCTGGGGCACACCATCAACTGACTGAGTGACGACAGGATGTGACGCAGAAGGTAAGGGATGAGAGGGGAATCGAGGACGGGAGTGGGGAAGAAAGAGGAAACGTGGAGGCGATAAATGTGAAGGTGAAAAGGGAAATAAGAGGGCTAAGGAAGCGGACTCCGGAATTAGGAGGAAGTGTTCAAGAAGATAAGGAAATGGCAATTGAAGACTGAAATGAAGAAGAAACTCCAGTTTAAACTTTTAACTTCCTCCTCATTCAAATGAAGGTTGAACGTACGGAACATTTCTCATTAGATTTAAACGTGATTATTTATCGAGACTAATTTAGTATTTTGAGTAGAATAAGGTTACTTCGAACACCGGATGCTCTGAAATAGCCTTCCTTATGCATGCTGCTGCAAAACAGAAAAGATCCCACCTTTACTTTGATAATATATGTATGACTAAATAACCGTTGTAGCTTTTTGAGACAATTATCACCTAGTACAGAGGTGACTGAACTTTGCTGTGAAGTAGAAAGTAGAGAATAGTTTTTAATTAGAATTTATAGAAGAAAAATTAGTTTTCTTTTTGAGCATAAATAACACATATAACGCAACCGTTAATAATTTCATTTGAGTTTTATTTAAAATCTTCAAAATTGAATACACAAGATCGAATAGAGTTGTCACAGTGTTAATATACACAGCGGTGAACATCAATATTTCTGAAACGTTTTGTACACTTTACAATATCTCATTCAACGACAACAGATTAGGGTGGTACCGGTTTCACTGTTGTAGGCGGTTACTTATTTAATTTTTATTTCAATTTATTTCGCCCGAAGAGAGCAAATCTAGGAATAATACTATCCTGAGCGATTTAAGATCTATCAGGTAGGTTTCATTCATCCCATGTAGCGAGGGCCTTACTTGTTAACTTTGTACAGCGTTAACTTTTACTTTGACTCAGATTAATTTATCCGCTGATGTCTAGAGAAACGGATCTCTCTGAATCCATAATACATTATGACTGAAAATTGCAACAATATTATTAAAGAATGGTTTAGGTTGAGAATGTCATTTAGACAAAACTTGTGCTGGTGGAACTAGACATCATATCACTGTTTAGAGTACGATCTCCCCCTCCATGTGTGTTGGGGTATGCGATGGAATAACAAAACCACATATCGCGAGGCGAGAATGCTTCGTAGAATAGATACGCACGCGGCGGAAAACACAAACAAGCTCACACACTCGCATACTCCACCTCCGGACGAAATTACGTCAGCACCGCAGAGATATCCGCGTGTCCTTCATGCCCAGCAGAGAAATACATTTAATTGGCTCTTTTCTGAGTAAAGCCATTGACCCTTTGCCGAGGCAACCGCGCCGGAAAGAATTGACAGCGGTCGAAAGGTTTTACGTGTTAATGCGCTTAGTGAAGTAAACTTTTTTTTTCTCTTTGTGCATCGGCAAATGAAATTGCATTTACCCTAATGTGAAATCGTTTCAAAGGAGTTTTGGAAGAAGAAAGTTAGCCAAAAAATGAATTATTTTAAAAGGTACAACTTGATGCCAAAGCTGTTTCCTGTTTCTCCCACTCATTTGCTCATGATTGAAAATTCGGTATGCAAATATTTTTTTATTTTTAGTGAAAAAACAAACCCTAGTTTGGGAAAATATAGAATTTTTTTCGAATTTTATATAGAAAATATCGAAATTTGCTGTAAAAAGCACAATCTTATATTTTCTGACATTATTACTCGAAGAAAGAAAAAAAACGCAACGGTAGCTGCTTCTCCATTAACTCTTATCTCAAAAGAAAAAGAAAATACCAATATACACCGTCACATTTGAATTAATATACGGAATACCTTAAAAAGATTGAACTAATTTCTTGAGTGATATCTTTTTATTGGAAAGTAATACAAAACTCTAACAAGACACGTCATAAAAAAATCATAATAAAGTTTTTGTCTTAACATATCTTGTCCTGCAAGTGTTCAATATACCCAAACGAAGAAGCAGAGGGGAACAACCATTCATTATGATAATACGAAAGTTTTCTTTTAATTATCATGACTCGATAATATGACAGATACTAGTTGTAGGCAAGTCCGTCTCGGTTTCATATTTTGCATTAACAGACATCAGGACAGTTATGAATAATAAATGATAATACGCAATGAAGTATCATGTAACTCGCATACTATTTCTTTCGAATTGTGCAAGCTTGGTCAGACGCGTCAGAACTGTCAATTATCAGGAATCAAGTAGTCAAGTAACATCATTTGAAATAAATTTCGTCGCTTCTTTGATCGGTGTAGTTTTTTAATGCTGTAATGTCGGGGGGGAAAAGGTGAAATATGAAAAATACAAAATCACCGACACATCTCTTAATGCTTTAAAGTACGAAACTTCATTTGCGTGATTTGCTCCGTCCGGTTACGCAAAAAAGGAACTATATTTATCTAGGACATTTGCCTATTAATGTCCTTCGAAGACGCGAGGCATTTTTTCACGATTCATTGTGCTTATCGCAATTGTTTTAAAGTAATTCGTGTAAAGTTGAACGTCATTGGTGCCATTGAAAAGCAAAGAACGAAGAATGAGATATTTTCATATTCCCATAAAAAAAGAAAGATTCACGTACTTTTAAATCTCGATGCCAAACTCAAAACCTTCCTTCGAAGGGAATACTATTACAGAACTAAGCTTTCTTGGCATGATTCAAAACTGACTAATCTCGTTACTACAAGCCAATTCATATTATTTCATTGGAGTTATAGAGAATCGTGCGAATCTCATTTGATGGTATGCTTTTTAAAGAACTAAACACACAAGTGAAAATAAAGTTCCAGTCCTTGGTCTTTATGCTTGACCTGAGAAATTTACAGATTGATATCTGGTATTGCCTTTTTACCTTTTTTACCCCTACTTACTTCTTCAGGAAGTCCCATTCAACACTTGAAAGACAGGATATGAAATTTACTTTGAGTAGAACACGCATGTTTTGTAATTTTTTTTTACTACTTTCCATTAATAAAATATTACGTCGTGATATAGGTTCATTCATTTTTATCCTGCACATAATTTTATTGAGAAATCTTTTAGAAATAATTGTACTGAACTCGTATACTTGTTAGCAATAACCATATGAGTAACAAAATTTGATTCCATAGTTTGTAAGTTCAAACAAAACAATATCTCTGTGGCGCCTGCTTCTGCATAAATTTTTGCTCGGGTTACTATCCCTAAAATATTGGGACGTAAATTTAAATGCATATCATTCCATGTAGTTATCGGTTATTGTTTAATTACTACAATGAAAATCATTTTGAAAGATGACTAACAATTTTATGCGGTATTAATTTTATACACTGGTTTTACAACAAACAATAGAATCAGATTGGAGCTCTGACTCCAGGAAAGCGAGATCAATTTGAAATAATCATTACTAATGAAAGTATACACCCAAAATCATTCTGGGTTACATCCTATAACTCACCCTGAACATAAAGCAAACGGATGTCATCGAAATAGAACCGTGTTGTGACAGAGACTGAAACACGCGGTACCCGGGACCACGACCATCGACGTCCGAGCATTGAAGCAACATCCCTCAGGGCCCACATGTTTCGGCCGTTCGGTGAGCGGTTCTGATCCGTGAGCCCCCCTCCCCCCGACACCACGTCAACAGGGGCATATTCCTCCGCGACGGCGGATGACGCCGTTAATCCGCGCAATAAAGCAGGGCAACGCGTCGCCATGCATAGTCATGACCCGGACGTTTCGTGTTAATAGCCGCGTGTGTTATATTGTTGCGATCAAAGCAATTCTAATTAAAGATAACGTATAAAACGAACCCAACCAATTCGGATGCGTCCGTCCGACGCTGCGGGAGCACCGAACACCCTTACGGCGGGTCATAAACTGTTGTTAAAAGCGCGTAATAATAATAATTATTATTATTTGACAAAGACGGGGTTCCGGAGTAGTGAAAAGTAACGGCAGTAAGTATACAAGAGTGACGCTTGGTAATGTCGCAAGGTTCGTGTTTATCGTCGAATGCTGGCGGAGAGTGTTCGAAGGAAAGATAAGGATCCTCATCTCTGGTGTTTTACCGTCCACTTCAGTTACCGAGAGAAGACGGGCAAACATTCGATTCAGCTCCGACGATGCAGTCTCCGATCCTCCTTTCTTATAAATTCGATTTGAGATCGCTTCTTCTCATCGATATTTACTTTTTATTAGAATGACAGAAAAAAATGATTCATGTATTTCATACATCATCAGTCTCGGGGAAATAAGACAGAAAGGGCATCCGGACCGCAAAGAGACCCGATATGAAATATGACAAGTTAAGTCCTATGTTATTTTTATAGTAATTATTAAATATCGAGTAAATAACTTAGGAGATCTGGAACAAATTGTCTTCATTATAAATTTTACAAGTCCCTGTCATAACTAATGCCGAAGCAATTGGATCAATTCCTTGTGTATTATGCGTTGAGAGCAACTTTTTAATTATTTTTAATGCATAATAAGTATTAATGAAACATTGAAGTATTTCTCATAGAAGTACCTCTCTGGGTTCGGAAAAAAGAGATAGTATTATCTCTAAGGAATTTTTTAGTAGACCCACTCTGCTTGAAAGGTATCTTTCAACACCTTGTACGTGCTATAATGAAGTACTAATGCATCTTTGTTATATTACCAAGTGAAGATCTTTCGAATATTTTAATATGTGAGATATAAAATTTACTTCAGTATAAACCAGTGTTACAATCATTATGTGGAAGATGCGTAATGTCGTTGCTCTGGTTCCCTAGATATTTATCTCTCGATAAGAAAATGATATCAAAGGAAGCCAAACAGTATCATGAAGAACATGTTGAATCAGGGAGTGACTATGTCATAGCTTCCAGTTACGCCTGACAATAGGAGCGAGAGGAAACAAATGGTACCTCTTAAGCTTCGTTATGAACACTGCTTCACATAACGAAACTGTTTCCAGTTATCTCCTATTTACGTTCCTTCCTTGTATCTCCGACAACGCGACGATCTCGTACATCGGAAGCCCTGTTCCCAAGGTTTATCCAATAGAGATATTCCGTGAGCGAGGTCCAAGCGTGTTATGATCAGAGCGCCATATCTGCGTAGCGTCTCCATCACATGTGGCGGTGGTTACTGGACGTGCGTGTGCGGGCGCCCTAGTGGCTCTTTGACGGCGCTATCCACGTCACCGAAGGGCGAAGGGTCTCTTAAAGGTTAGTGGCTGCGATGCAGGGTCTCTGGAGGGCAGTGTCGTGTTCTATGGGTCGAAGAGAGGTTGCGATGGACATCGGTCTGCTTACGATATAATCCACCTCTCTGAGCTGGAGGGAGACGGGAGATGTATTTCCAGTTGCGCAGGATATCTGCGCTGTCCAGAACTTAGCAAATACGGATAATATTTTAGTCTATATTCGATCCAAAACTTAAAAAAGATAATATTTCATTGTGTAAATTTCGTGGAATGTAAATTGTCTCGCCCATTTCGTTACTACTTATGGTTAAGTTCTAGATAAGCTGGTGACATGAATTGAGTAAGGTATGATTATAAAGACTTGCGTGAATCGAAATGTGGGTTTTAAAAATTAAAAGAAACTGAGATGTTGAGGGTGATCTTATAAGGAAAATGGGGAAAAACTATACAATCTGTGTATGTGCGAGAGTAGTTTGAAATGTCTGTGCAAAGTCAAAAAGATGGTGGCGCTGGTGAATTCTCAGATTGCTTTGAAGCTATTTCGGTCAAATGCATAAGACGACAGGCATCGTTGCGTCACTGTGGATGAAGCGTGGCTTCACCAGTACACGCCAGAAGGAAAGAACAATCCTACCATTAGTGTGTAACAGGAGAAATGCTCCAAAAATGGCGAAGACAGTTTCTCCAATCACTCGCGAGGTGTAATTTTCAACGACTATTTTTTGCGTTTGGACTCATTTTCGTTAAAAATTTATGTAGAATCCAAAAAATTTAAATTTCAACTTGAAATAAAAAAGTTTCCAGTACTGTGGGACAGTCCTTGTAGGTGAGTCAATTTTGGTAGTCCTAGTAGGTGAGTCATTTCTGGTAGTGAGTAGGTGAGTCAATTTTGGTAGTCCTAGTAGGTGAGTCATTTTTGGTAGTCCTAGTAGGTGAGTCAATTTTGGTAGTCCTAGTAGGTGAGTCATTTTTGGTAGTCCTAGTAGGTAAGCCCGGCGAGCGGGTCGAGAGGGTGAGTTAAGTGCCGAAAAACCTCTAAATTTTCTGGGTATCACGTCTGAGCGGAAAGACTATATATATATACTCAAAAAGGAAGTTGGCAACACCGTGAGTTATTACTAAAATAATAATTAGCACAAATCACTCGCATAATTTTTATATTTATCAGTTGTAAGTAGTGCAGAGAAAAAAGTATTATTTCATTTACGTACCAAAATAATGCCTTTGCTATCTTCGCTATGAAGTAGGGAAAGCATTTTTTCATTTTAATAAAAAAACATATTTATTTGATGTTATTTTATAGCGAATAAGAAGACAAGAAGAAAAGTTTTGGTGCATTTCATTTACCCCTTATAATGCTCATTTCTTTACTTTCGACCTGATTTCGTTGAAACTGTTCATAAATATTCGACGCGGAACTTCTTCTAAGTTGCTATTTGATCTCAGTCCGTTTAATATTTTCTCAGATGTATCCTTCACTTAATAAGAGAGATTGAGTTCCACAGGTGTATCATATGTAGATGTCTACGAAGAACTTCAGCAAGTTTCAATGTGTCGAAGAACGATGCTTTCGCAGCAGCTTACTGAGCTTCTTACTGAGCGATTTTTATTGATAAGAACTAAAGGTTCAGCTCTTCTATGTCAGAGGTGTTTTTAAAGGTATACTACAAACCACGTTAAGTAATTTTCTCTGACCCAAGACTTTGGCACCTGTTAGAACATGTTACATAATCAAAATACCGTCGCCGCATCATCGTCAGATTATAATATTAATTGATTAGTTGTAAAGAATACTATGTATTTAAATGATACCTGAAAATAACTTTGGTAAGGAAATGAAAAATAAATCGCCTAATAAATATCTGCAGTGTCCATGTATGTAGTAGGGAGGGGGGATGGTCACCCTGTTATCCTCCTCCACCGACATGTCAAATATTTCTCGCGTTTATTTATATAAAATATCGTCTATTAACAATTTGTTAACTAAGTAATAACGTGAAATAAAGAATTTCACAAATTAAGTATACACGTATGAACTAATAACCTCAAGAAATAATAAAAATCCTTTTAAAAAACAAGCTTTTATATACGCCACGTACTAAAACAAAATAAATTTAGATTTGTGTTAAGGTAATGCAATGCCAAATACTAATACCTCCATACTCATTTCACGTTAATAGTTCCTAACAAAAATAAACGTACTTTCTATCTTTATCGCTGAAAATGATTTAATATTGCATGTTGAATTATTTGTCTTCAAAAGGCTTGTTGCCCGAAATGTCCATAAAAGTAGACACCAAATAATTTCATCGGTCAGTGATCGGTTGGTAAGTAATTTGCCGAAGTATGGATTTTCTGTACAATCCTTTACATTTCTTTTTAGTTAGGCATAAAATTGCATTGTCATCGGGTTTACATATGTGAGCCAAATTTCAGCTTAATTGGGGGAAACTGATTTAAAATTCAGTTTCAAGATTTGGCCCAAACGTACTAACTAACAGGTCAAGTGTAATAGAGCTTGTAAAATGAACATCAATTAATTTTTGGTTAGAAGTCCAGCCGCACCCCCAAAAAAATAAATTTCTGGCTACGGTTGTGTGTCTTGTGTACAGCGTTAATTGTGTGTGATCGAAGGAGATCTTGTTTCATTCACAACGCATGTGAGTAATTTCTTTCCTTTTCTTGGAGTGAGTCGTGTTATCTGGCTTCTTCTACCGACATCATCCGCCTCCTCGAATCGCCGCCGCCAATGCGTTGTTTACGCTGCGTCACGTGATCTGTCTTCCTTCCGAGGCGTCTGGAGCGGTTAGCTGGACGCGACATTAATCACAGTCGTCTGTTGGACCGACCGACTTCCTTCGGCGTCTCCCGCCTCCGTCCTCTTCATTGCACCTCGTCTCTTCTTGCTTCGCTTGTGGTGAGGACTTCACACTCGAATTGTTGCAGTACAAGCATATCTGTACACTATGTATGCGGAAAGGCTATCATTCGCCTGGCGAAAATCATGCTGTGGGAAAGATTTTTCTTGAATGAATATGCATTACATAAATATATAATAAATAAAAAAGTACTGATTGATATTATAATAGAAGTTGATTGGCATACATACGTGGATATAATTGAATTAAGATAAAATTGAAAGCTATAAATGACAAGAGCACCCCAACCCACATGAAGAAGGTTCGGACGTATAATAATAATAAATTGGAAAATGATTTATAACAATTTTATGCAGGAGTATGAAAATGCTATAATCTACTTTGACAGAACCATCCACACTCTCAAAACCCTTCAAAATAATAGACCTGATACCACAATATTAGACAAAAACAAGTGTTCGACCCTTCTTACTGACATTGTTGTCCCGTTTAACAGAAACCTATAGAAAATACGCGGTAAAAAAATTAGTGAACTTTGCTTACGGACTGTGACTAATCTCTCTGCAGAAATCTGTATCGATTATCCCGATTATCACTGTTCTCCCTATTATCACAGAAATAATAGAAAATTCCATCTAATAGCTTAGGCAAATTAGGTAAAGAAACTACTGTTTTGAAAATAATACAGAAGGTCATGAAACTGAGCAAATGTCGTGTAGTCTGAATTCTTTTCCAATTATGGAAATAACGAGCATTAAATTATGAAACGTAAAATGTGCTTTTGTATGTCAAACCCGCTGTTAAACTGAATTTGTGGGAAAATCCCGAGAGACATGAGAAAAAGAAAAAGNCAATACGCTTCAAAATAATGTTAACGTCCGATTGCTCATTTTCCATGTATGACCGGTTTCGTTACTTAAAAGTAAAACTTTTAGATAAAAGTAAAATAAATATGAATAAAAATAAATATTTATTTTACAATCATATACTTTATGTTTACTTTATATTTATTAACAGGTGTTTACTCCGTGAGCAGTTACCATAAAATATATTTAAATAAATGTAAAAATATTGTACACATTTCATTGCTTTTCGGAAAGCAGTTCTAACAGTTTTCTCGTTGTCTGATAATATAAATTAGTTTTTCCCCAGCTAATATAATTATGTTCAAAAACTTTTTTATGCCATTGGTTCAGTGGTTTCTGAATTGCTAGCAAACAAAATACCAAACAAGTATAATTTCAGATACACGTAGTGTTAGAGTTATATCACTCATTTTGAAATGAATGAAATAAGAAGACACAGTAATGTAATATCATTAATTGTTTCAATATTTTATATTATTTAGTTGAACGAGACCAATTTTTTTTATCTCGTTACCTTCCTCTTCCATCCTCATCAATCCCATCTCCATCCCCTTGCGCCATCATCCCTCTGGCAGGAATTTCAATTTAGCTACGAGCAAACAACCCGCGCTCCGCCTCCGTGCCTGGATGGACTCCGTTGCCACTGCATTGCTTTTCCCTCAGCCGTGGAACTTTTCTTCTTCTCTCTCTCTCTCTCTTTTTTTTTTTTTTTTTTTTTTTTTTTTTTTTTTTTTTTTTTTTTTTTTTTTTTTTTTTTTTTTTTTTTTTNCCTCTGTTGCAGCGAGGATCGTGACATTCTAGCGAGATGTCAAACGAAGACGGAGAGTTCACGTCACAACAGGGGTTGAGTCAATAATGCTTTCAGTAAATATTCTCTGTTAATAACTCTTGTTGTCTTAGGTTGTATTGATTTCTTTATGAAATACAAGGTAATTTCGGATAGCATGCCCCTCCGTTAATGTTTAATTATTTGTTGAAATAATTTCAGTTTTACGAGGATAATTAAAACTAGTGCAAATAAAATTATAAATTTAAGATTCCTATTATTTTAATCGTATTATGAGAGCTGGAAAATTGTCCCCTTCAACCTTAATCTTAACCCTTTTTCTTTCTTAATACTTCAGTAAAAATATATGGTGTGGGTGTAATTTTTTGTCATTAAAAGAAGGAAATTCTAAAAAAAAGTCCGGTTAGTCTCTTCCGCATACAGTGTGTAACATTCCTGGTATCAAGCTCATTAATTTCAAAAATAATATCGGTCAATAATTTGCGAGTTATCAACAAACAGACTAATTTCAAGTATACAGGTGTCATTTCAGTTAATGTGCTGCAAAGGAGTGTGAACATATAAAAAAGACAGACTAGAGGTCCATCAGTCAGTACATTATGTTGTGTCACTCATATTCCTCGACTGGTTCACTCGATTAGACGGAATTTTCCGATAGTGAATATTCTTTTAATTTTTTTACATAAATTAATATACTTCTAATAATTACATACGAGACACATGTTATCATAGTTCAATCTCTACCTAAATTAACTGTTGTTCCGTTATCACTGTCTTTATTTCCAACTTTATGTGTGTCTAAACATAGAAGAGATAGTAGCGGGAAAGTTTCCATGTGCCATGTATGATGTGTAGCTTTTTAGAGCGAGGAAACCTTGCAAATCTTGGCTCATTGTACTGGGTCTAAAACATCACTTTAAGCTCACAACTAAATCATGAAGACATTGTATTTTGTACCGGAGGTCTACAAAACAACAAAAATCTAAAAAGAAGTGATCTAAATATCTAACACGATAGCCGTAGATTGCTCCGTGTTGATGTTCAATAAATTCAATAGAAGAAGCTGGTGTGAATTGAAAACAATGTTAAGAAACGTTTGAATTACGAGGATAATAGTGCAAAGTCGATGTTGAAGGGGAGTTGGGAGATTTAGCAGAGTGTATTGAGATGGGATTTTTTGAGTCGCTGTATTGTCTATCACTGAAGACTAAGTGTGACGAATTCTGTTACGTGGAGAAGTTCTTAACGTTTCTGGACACCACTGGGCGGTAGAAGACGAAACACGTCCTCAGAGAGGAATTTACTAAGGGGATTATGGGTTATTTTGCACATAGATCTTTTGACATTTATGAGCCCTCAGATGGTCAGTCAAAAGAAAGGCTGGAGATCGTATAAGATGCATTGCCTGTTACGAAATATAATTCTCTGATTTTTCAAAGATTTCGAAAAATATTTTTTTAATTTCCATGCTTAAGATTTGTTGGTGGTAATAAGAGTCACCAACTTTTTTCTTTTATTAAATATTAGCTACGAATTCTTAATAATTTTTGTTTTTGAATTCCAGTGGTTGATAGTTCACTTCATATGATCTCGCTATCTCCCGAATCAGAGACAACTCGAAAGCTTCAGTTATCGCTTGCGAAACAGGAACTACGCAGAACTCGAAACCCAACAAGTTATCTGGGAACCATTCTGTCAAACATATTGATTAGTGCATTTGCCTACTCGTTGGATGAATACATCCACAATAGGTTCCTACGTTACGGACTGCTAAGCAATAGGTTCGAGTTCGAGCTTGGTCTCATAAAATAGGACTTTTACAATAATTATAAATGTACCCGCAAAAATATAAGATATTACTTGTCTCGAATCCTGGCCCGGGTTTTCCTCTAGTTTTTCTTCGATTAGAGGCATATTATTTATACAGGCTCTCCATGCTCCCGCCTAGGGACGGCGTCGATTGAAATAATATATTTCGAATTTAGAGTTATTTTAATAGTTACGATTTATATACAATATTTTCCGAGTAATCAATTGTTAATAATAATACGTACTTGTGGAATTTCTTAGGACTTTTGATCGGAATTGATGGGATGGATCCTTGCTTACTTGCTTGCAGGCTTGTGGATAGTAACTTAGTTTATTGCCCTTCACGTGGTCATTGGCAGTTTGGAACTGCTTTTTCGACAGTAAATAAATTTAAAATATTACGTAAGTTTCATTTCTATCCATATAGTTTTTCTATCCGATATTTTGAGACGCATTAAAGAAAACTAAGATATCATTCTGTGTGACTAACCGGATCCAAACTTTTTTGCGGTTTTAAGGAAACCGATAGTCGCAACCACGATGCAGGAAGTAGCTATGAAACCACCTTTCGAGACGTACTTCCGAAGCGATTACACCTCTCTGAATAATGGCGTCGTTGAATTGATGACGGATAGTAATGATGATAGTGATGACACACTTGCATGCGATAGCAACAACACCATCAAATATGATTTTGTATATGTTATTAGAAAAGAAATTAGATTCACTCGAAGAAATCGAGAGTTTGAGAACATCGTGCCATTAAAATGTTACTAGATTTACAACCCATCTTGTCTAGAAATGTTGTTAAGGTGTAGATTGTCAGTTAATATATATGGTATTAATTGAATTTCACTTATTAAGGATTCCCATATGATTTATATCAGTATAACATGACCTCGTTAATCTTACTTTTTAAAAGTATTTTCTAATATTTTCGTCCAAGGAGATGAATTGTATAATTGTAATACACGTAGTGAGACGGCTCACGGTTGGGGATCCAATCTGGTCCAGTGTTCTTGACTTTTATCGGATATAAATCGTTAGCAAATCCAGCATGTGTACACTTACAGGGACATATAGCCAGAATTTTTAGAGGGGAGTCTGTGTGTCAATAAAACGCTTTCTTAGAACAATGACGTATTTTATTTTTATCAATTGTGTATATTAATATGAACAGCACACACTCAATAATTGATACGGATATTAAATCAACAAGTCTTAAGAAAAATGTAACCACGGCAATGTTTTCTTTTGCAGCATATTATGGAAAGAGGCAAAAAGGGGAATTCGGATCCTCTGAACAACCCCTCCTGGTACGTCCTTTATAATTAGTGTAGATATAATTATAATTTGAAAGAACGTGCAAACGCCGCGGTTTAACACATTTTCTACAGAGAGCATTGTTTATTTAATTGTTTCTAAAAGTGTACTTCCACTTAAAGGTCTTAATGATTGCAATAAACTAGACTTCTCTATGCTTCCCTCGAATTTTAATTGGCATCAAAACTCGCCATCCCCTTTCAAATAACATGCAAATTGGGGTTTTAACGGTACGTAAAATAAATGACTCTCATGGCCGTTTAACATTTACTATTCAGAGTAATCTTCGTCCTTGTAACAGTGGAAACACAAAGTAGAGACAGTTCAGAACAGATAAATCCACTTACGAGACAATAGAGTGACGCCGTGGTGAATGTCGTTAAGTATTCAAAGCTTCTTCCGGAGGTATTTTCTGGAGCAGAGTAATCCTTTGTGCTACTTCTGGAGGAGATACATTCGTGTGGAGATAAGTGCGAGCTTTATATCGATAGCGACTGTCCAGTCGTGTTACGGAAAGAGACAAATGCGGACGGCTATCGAGGGCCGTTAGCTACTACTTTGCATTGATGAGACGCCGCTGTCCGCTAAGGCTGCGTATGATATCACAGCTGAGAAATTTACGAGATGAGAAAATGAATAGGACGAGGCATCTGTCATCGGTTATGGATTCGAGTGTGGAATTAGGTTATGACACAAAAACATGAATGAAGAAATAGTGTTGTTTGCAATCCAAAATACGGAAGGACTACATAGGTATGGAATTCGAAACATTTACTTTAACAGGGATGAAATTCTAAATACGCCTGCAGTATTTTACTACTGATTAAAATACCCGGCAAATTAATAATAAAAATATGAGATCTAAATCGAATTAAAAGTTTTTTTCTTTCTTTTGTATTTACAATTTCATAATCCTTTTAACCTTTGGACAACTGGTATGATGCCACAATGCTTTACGAATTCATATCGTAATTGTTACATCACGTAATTTTTAACAATAAAAAAGTTATTTTATACTAAAGATGTATTATGTATATCTTAGTATTGAGAGGATTACAGATATATTAGAGAGTAGAATTCTATTTCCTGATAACAAATGGATTATATTCCGTATAATGAATCATTCATAAGCTGTGTTACTATACTTGACGGTGTAAAATGTTTCTATACCCTGGAATTAAATGGGGAATATGTGAATAGCCTCTTGTGCAGGCAAAATCATTCCTATCATTTCGAGCATAAGTCGATCAAACAGCAGCATCATTCCCTGTTATCTTTGTTAAACATTCCAATAACTTTACATTGGATTTAAAATTTGAGAAAAAAAAATTATATTAAAAAACGTTAGCTTATACATACGTTAATATATGGACATTTCTTCACAATAATTTTTTTAAAAAATCTTTGAGAACTGTACTCAAATGAAGTCTTATTTACGTCAATATCGAAGCGCTCAACCAATCGTGTAGGCTTAAGCTTTCTCATGTTCATGAGTTCACACTTTTTGAACATACACATTTGAAGTTATGTATTGTCGTACTCCCACGGTGACGGGGGTTCTAAATATCCATAAAATTATGTAGCTTTGACTTTCAGACGTACATACTTCGCTTCCTTACTCCAGAAAGAAAAAGCTCGCTTTACAACCACGCTCAGACACTTTGCTGCGCACTTCTCATTAATGAGGTGTCTCCTCGTCTGCATTAAGTTGTGTTGCCAATCACGTGAGAAGTGCAATGCCCATTCCAATTAAATGCCGGACGCCGTTTGTCCGAATCCTCGCCCAGTGCTTCCGTAAATAACTCCGCAGGAAGAGAATGGTAATACTCTCGTAATGGGAGCTGGGGTCGGCGATGAGATGGCCAGGTTTTATCGCATCGATAAATGGGATGGGGAAACGTGGGCAGAAAGAGAGGAGTTATATGAATAGGGTAGACATGAAATGGAATGAGTGATTAGATAAACGCAGGTTGGACTTGTCATTTCAACGTAGTGCACTGGCGTGGTACCAGTGAGCTGAAATGTCTCGAAGAAATATACAAAACTTGGACCGTTCCTCTTTACTTTATTTTATAAGGTAAATTCACGTAATCAAAATACAAGCGGAGAGTAAGAATCACGCAAAATTGTGAGTAAATTCACTCAAAAATGTGTTCGTAATTCGAGAAAAAATATCGTTCTATGAATGATTCATGAGTTGGGAGTTAAAATCACATGGATTCAAGTACATCCAAACTCACTCACCGAGACTGACCCTGACGAACTCTAGACATGGTAAGAAGTGGTAGATCGAAATAAATTAATAACTAATTAATGTAACACCAGATATATGCTGTTTAAAGAATAAGTGATCTACATATTTTATAGTTTAACTACAATAAATTACCTGTTTGAAACATGTGAATAAAAATGGCAAGCCTAAATATTATATATTTTCTTGGGCGGGTCGAGTAGTTATTAGTCCGGCCCTGGGTTTAATAATAAATAAACCAATGTGGAATTTCTGAAATTCCACCTCTGTCCCAAATCAAAAGTCTTTCTGTATCGATGCATGTAATTTTAATATAATTATCCACTTCTCGAAATCCTTCTCCTATTCTTCACCCCAGACCCAGGAGGCAGCGTCACCATTGTCCAAGTCTGTCTCTTCATCCCGCAGTATCTGCGGAGTGCGGGGCAAACGGAATGGCAGACAGCCGTGACCAACCTCATGAGGGGGAAGGGGACAGCAATGGCGAGTCGTAAACGCTGATCACGACTGTGACGTCAGCGCGGCCGGAAGCTCATTTCCGTGTCGCGGGTATCATGGGGGGGGGGGGGGGGGG
>NNCF01126527.1:1114285-1137053 GCA_002313205.1 Laupala kohalensis
CGTGAATTTAGTGTTTTTTCAACTCTTATGATTTTTAAACACTATACTAAGAATAATCTATAGTTCGATAATAATTTGTACATATAAAATAAATTTGTTCATTTAAATTACAAACATATTGACATTATATATGTATTATAACTCGCAGCTAACTTGTTATCTTATCTAGGAACTTTTGCTGAAATTTTTGAATCCGCCTCTGCCTTAGGGCCCTTGATCGGAATTGATGGGATGGTCCCTTGCTTGCTTCCGGAGAGTAAATTAGTTTATTGTCCTCCACGTGGTCATAAACAGTCTGTACTGTTTTTTGACAATAAATGACTCTTATTACTTTCCCGATAATAACGTAACGTTAGACCTATCTCCGTCTCGCCTTTTGGAAAATGTGGGATCAAATTTTGATATATTGACTTTTGATACTTCGCTCCTCATTACTCTACGCTTTTACTGAGCGGTTGAATACATAATTAGCAATGACGCACTCGAAAGTTAAAAGAGTCTTATAATACTTGGCGTTGCATAAAACCAAGGTAAATACCTCACTAGGAACTCAAAAGGAACTCATATTTATTTATTTTCCAGTTAAAAGTAAAATTGAATTGGTAACTTCTGAACTAAAGTGATTGTACTTCTGCCGATATGGTAACATTTTTCCTACACATTATGAACAATCCGCTGTAGTATATATCTGCCAGACTTTGGATAAGATTGCACCAAAGTGCTCACCATAATGCCCTCATTGCTTCCCACAACACCGTTCTAGCCGACTACAATGGGCGACTGCTTTCAATACCTTCCCTTAAGGGTACCATGGGTTGCTATTTGTAACTGCTTGGTCATAAAACTATAGCTACATCAGTCTTATGGTGAATGATCGAATTTCGGCATAGGTCCTGCTTCCTGCACCTTAACGCTGAGAGACTATGTCGAGATTTATTCTTATTCGTGCATAATCCGTATAGGTGAATTTAAAGAGATGTGCTACTGTGAAGAACTGGTGCACTATCTCATCCCACTGTTGAAGAAACCACGCTTTTGTCTCTCCAAAAGAAACATAATTTCGTTAATATAATTTTAAAATCATTCGTAATATTTTTCAAAACTTGAATACACCTTTATACCAGATTACATTATGCATGCACTTCAGGGTTTCAACATAAGCACGTGTGTCCTAAGTTCTATTAACTTTAAATTATATTAGTGAAAAGCTTCTAAAATCAGGAACTTTTGGACTGAAAAGAAAGCCACGAATGCCAAAGCATCTGATCAGATCATTACAAAAGGACCCAGCCGTTTCATAACCTAAATTGTATAATATTTAGAATATGTCAATGGAACTAATGTCAGTAGAATCCAAATAAAGCTTTGTATCCGATATACGTAGCTTTCTTCATTCTACCTCGACGTAATAGAATGAATCACAAAACCAAAGTTGCATAACTATTGGAGTACGTATCCGTATGTGGGTTATTTCACATACGAGTGATGTGACTCCGTATGTGTGTTCAACCTCCCATAATCATCATTGATATTCATCAGGTTGACATCAGCAAGGGTACGCAACCATAAAAATTTACTGTAGCCAAAAAAATCTGTGTTGAAAATTATATCACTACACATAGAGAGCAATAGAAACAAAAAAAAAGTAAGATGATGTATACGTGTTTCAATTATAAGAGGGAATCCTATTTCTCTTCAGTTTGGAACGATAAAAAGAACGAGCCTTGTAATGACGTGGTTCCAGACAAGGCTTTTAAGACTGAGGAATAATGAGCAAATGGAAGGAATATTAATTGAATATATTTAATGTATTACAGTATAAAATAAATAAGTAAGGTATTAAATTGAGATATGAAGTATATTAGAAAGACACCCTTCAAAACTTGCGATTGTACTCTCGCCAAAAATCATAAAATAAATTGATTTTAAGAGATACTCGACTATCCTCTAAAATGCATCTCAGAATCTGACTTTATATCATCACATCTTCGTCTCGTCCCCACTCTCACCTCCACAAAAAGAGAAGCAACCTCTCTCTCTTCCTGCGGTTGTCGCCCGTGAAGGTGGAGTGAGGCGTGATCCCGAGATAAAGACGCATTTGCATGCAAGTGCGCATCTGCTAATGAAATCTCTGCCGGCGAGTGGACAAGGGATATCGTCACCGGACGCGCTAAGCTAAGCTAAGCTCTTCGAGGGATCCCTTCCCTAGGGATCTTCCAACGGGGGGGGGGGGAAGGGGTTGTGGTATGGGGAAATACAAACAAAGAATGCTCTACGACAGAGCGGGCCATTTTCTATGCACTTTCGATAGATTGGGTCGACACGTGATTGGACTAGGAAAAGTGTTGCCCGAACAATAAAACTAAAAGGTGATAACATTCAGACAGGTGAAAATAGCGACGAGCCGGCAATCGAACTCGGGACTCGGCATTGATCGCAGGGGTATTAACCACTACACCAGACTGAAAGTTACCAATATATTCTCCACGTGTAGGGTACACGGAAGAAATATATGTAAAATTAATGGGTCATACTTATTTATCTCTACCACGATACTTTGATTCTCACCAACAAATTTATATTATTTCAAGTTGGAAAAATTAAATTGTATATTTCTTTATATTTGAAAAGTGTTTTTAATATTTAGCATTACAATAAAATGTTTTCATAGAGTAATGTATGACGGGGTAATTCCGAACACAATTTTCTTCTTTCTCTCACCGGACGTGTCACGCCAAATATTTATCCTTGCAGCATACACTTATAACAGTAAGATGATGAACAATTTGATGTAGAACTCGTGAGCCGTAAAAGAAGTTGGACAGCGCACCTCTACAGTATTCACCGATGCACTGCTACATCAATCACCAATTTAATCAAATCTCAGTAGAATTTAATTGTCATTTATCACGTGTTTGGTTTAAATGAATATACTATAATAAAAGAAACTATCAGTTAGTGTTTGAGAAATGAATGTGCTCTCTCGAAGAAAGCAAAGAAAACTCGGCGGTAAACGGCAGAATACGTCGATTCAGTAACTTTTACTTCACTTACGTAAATATTGTAAAACCAGAGTACAATGGTGGATCAAGAAATTGGGAAATTTTCATTGACTAGTTGAATAAGGAAATACCATTAGTCTTGAATGTCTTTTTAATAGAATGGATCTTCTTCAAATTGTAGCTCAGGTTTAGAAACAAATGACGCAGTCCAAAGATAATTTGTGCTATAAGACTTGATGAAATTTTAAAGGAACATAAAACTTCTGCAAAATCATTAAAATCGTCGCAGGCGTTGAAGACATTAAACGCTCTCCGATCTCGTGAAGGAGGTAGGAGGCACCCTTGAGGGACGCCATATTTGGAGCGACATTCAGGCAGGGAGGGGAATAAAGGGACAGCATCTCCGATAAACGCCTTCGTTAACCACTTCCCCTTCGCTCGCCAAGGCTTCTGCGGGGATTACGCGTGGCTATCTCATGCCCTCCGGAGTGGACCTTCGTGTTAACAAGTCTCGTTTAAAAATCTCTTCCTTGCAAGCGCTAATGCCACCTGTCTTTAGAGTCCTCTTTCGCTTTGATAGGTGTGGGGAAGGGGTGTTCAGCCCTCAGACCTGCTGAGAGACGGTTCTTTCTCGCTAGCTTCACGGATAAGCTAGAAAGTTTAGAAGTTAAATGTTTCGATGTAGAATAGGTGGAGTTGTAAGCCATTTGCTGTTTCGAAACAAAATGTGTTTTAAATTTTTTAAAGTTCATATGCACCTATTCTAATGTGTATTTATGTATTTTCATAACTCATGGATAGACCCCTGTATATGTAGAGAAATCAGATAAATTCAACAGTGGTTCAATGGGATATTGTTCTCCAGCTCCAAAACGAAACGTAAAATAAAAATTAAAAAATGTTCGCTAGTATCTAATTTCTGGCTTGTGTCCAAGTTCTAAAATGCTTTTAGAAATGTGGAGTTTCAAAAGTGAATTCTGAATCTTCTGATCCCGAAGATATGAACCTAGATGATAAAATTTGCGAAATGTGTGGTATGGCAAGATGTTTAAAACAGGCGGTTTTAATACAATTCAATACCATTAAATTTAACAATAAAAAGTAAATTTAAGTAGCTCGGTCGAAAATATATCTCTGGAGCTTTTCCAAATAATATAAAAGTTATTGTGCTGAATTTTTTTTCATATTTGTTATTCATAAACTACACCATTTGACCACGACGCAGGATATTTAATATAAATACATTCAAAAGCCAATTATTAAAAAAAACTTCATGTTAATTTTCAAATAAATTTGTCGTTTAAAAAAATGTAATTTATAAATGTATTAAGCGTATAATTTATTGTCAAAGAAATTAGTTCATTTTTCATCTCTTATTTAATGTTATCATCCAGTTGTGGTTATGAATAATTGTTGGTTTCTAAAGAACCATAATAGCGATTCCGTTGAACAATAAAGTATCTGCATATAATGTGTGTGTTTTATTATCCATGAGTAATTTCGTCATCACGCTTGATTACCTCCCAGAGCTGCCCATCTTGAAGTCGTAGTTTGACCCTATTCCAAGAAGTTCTCCTGCTGAGAAGTAAATGCCTGAAGCAACCGAATTGGTTCCATTCACTTATTGTTAAAACAAATGAGTCTCCCGTCGTGAACTGACTGAAGTCGTGGAGGCAAGTAGCGATGTACTGAAGCTTCGCGGTAACGAATCTTGAGGAATCAAGGTTACAACAACTCATCGCATCTCACGATGGGAACATAGATTATTTTCGGGTTTCATGTTGTGCGTCACGGAGACTTCGGACCTATGCTCGTCAACATAACTCAGTCTGCGGCTTCGTGCTTATGAGTTCGACTCCCTCTTATTGTGTTCGATTCATAGTTTTCAATCAAATTATAAAAATATATTCTCATATTTTAACAAAAGTAATTATAATTGTTCAATTAAAGAGCACACAAAGTCAGGAGATGTAAAACATTAACAAGCATGAGTTGATTATCTAGGTCTTCTGTGAAAATCTAAACAGAAAATCTTAATGTGTAAAAATAATAGAACAGTGGAAGGATTAGTATCATTATTGAAAGTGGTAAATAGTTCGCCGGGAGTTTGTCCATCGGTAACTTAGGAGCAAATTGACGGTTTAACGACGGTCTATATGAAAAAATAATGATAGTAAATCTATTTACTAAAGTATGTGATAAATTTTATTTGTTGTACATCTCTCTCGATTATAAACGTACAGCATGAAAAAGAAAAAAAATATGTGAACATTTCGGAAAAAATAAATTAGTAAATTGTGTTTGATCATTGTTAGAATATTGTGCTCCGTTTTAGCCATATAGAAAATAAGCTTGTACTAAATACTTACAATGCAGCTCGTGTGAACTAATTTAAAATTATGATAGCTTTAATTCCCTAGGAATCTAAGAATTATTCATTTCTTTTAGTTTTTATTTCTTCGGGAAATCTAGAAGGACCATTTAAAACTCTGCCTTGAAGTAATATTACATTTGTGACGCAGCTTTCGACGCTTGACTAGCCCATCTTTCCTCCCGAACGCCTATTTTTTCCCTTCGTAAGTGCGTGAGCATCGGAAGCGAGGCATACGGTACGTTGTCGGCGCCTTGACTAATGGCGGACGCGCATTAGCGCGCGCCGGTGGATCCCCGCAGGGTTGCCACCCGTGACGCCCAACACACGGACTGAAACCTTCTTCCCTCAGGAAAGGAAGAAAACAGCGGTGGCAAGCGACGAAGGCGCGATCGTGATCCATCACGTGGCCGCCGGAAGCGTCTTCTGCCATTGTCCGCTGCAGCGGGGCCAGCGGCCCGAAGACGAGGTGACTTTGTATCGTAGGGCGGTGAACAGTACAATCGCAAGGAAGGTTCGTCGCATGTGTTTTTCTGGGGATGAGGACCACAATGACTAAACCACTGGAATGAAGCCTTCGGAATACTGAGTTGAGCCTCGTAATAGTAATGGGATATTTTGTTTCAGTCTAAAGAGATATGGAAATTGTGATGAAGTTCACATTTTATTACCTACTCTTGTTATCTTAAGATTGTTTATTTGAAGTTTGCAAATTCTATAGAAATACAATGAATAGATTAATCTACATGTATTATAGCTAGATTATAGTTTTGAAAACAAGTAAAATTTAAATTTTGGTTAAAACGTATACTAGGTTCAAATTTTTTAGGTGGGTTATGATCTTTACCACCCCCCATTAAATTGCATTTACGTTAAGACTATAATTTATTTTCAAAAATTAAGAGCGGTATTGTTTTTCTTAGGTTTAACAACTTTATATACCAGTGACTTACCAGGTGAGTCAATACTTGTCACACTGGCTTAATCCAATTGGGCCGTTACTTGAAATAAAACTCTTTATTATGGGGTATAGTACAGTCACCACAATCCCCACTAACAAGTTTGCAGAGTATTGTTTTTCAGCGAAAATCGCAAAGGCAGTAATGTGGAAATTATTGGTTTTTAATAAATTCTAGAATACAATAGTATTGAGGGAAAACAAAATGAATTCATGATTCCTTAGTTACGACTATAATATCTTTCTTAACGTAAAGCAATTTGAAATATCTTTCCTCACACAAGACGTTTCACAATCCAGGCATGTAATAGTTTGACTGCACGGGTAGACATCATTAGGCGACATTGTTCAAGATTTTCGAAGAACGAGAGTCACAGTCTGTGTTATTAATTATGACAGCAGCCAACAAATCCCTGGTGCGTCACCAAACTATGACAAAAATTCGGAGCGGCGCCGTCGGCCTCCTTAAGGCGCCCCCGCAGGTCTAATGCTTCTGTTGTCCTGCAGACAGCGCCGTTGGGGGATTAATACTTGTATCGTCGTGACGCCTGAATATGATATATGGACGCTGCACGCCTGCCCTTCTGTGTTGCTGTCCGAACAGTGGGGAAGAGTAGGGGTTGATAGGCGGAAGTGACGCTCGAGGCGGTGGTGGAGAAAAGGAGAGTCGAGCTGAAGACGACGATGGGTGCAAGAGTCTAAGAAGGCATGTGGATATCAAATGGAACAGTTTCGGACAAAAATAAAATAGATGAGGTCATAGATTGTTACTTCAGTCCTAAACGTTTCATTCAAGAATTAGATAATTTGGTATTACTGAAAAGTAAAATTGTCCGCGATTACATAAGACAGAGGATACACTTTGGTCAATAGGTCTCAATAAAAATTAAATACCACTAATCGCGAAATTTGGGGAAAAATGAAGTGGTACATTGAACATAAAAATACTTTATTTTCCTATTTTTTAGGGTTCTTTAGAGAAGAGTTCTATATCAGTTAAAGAATAGGATGTTATTACCGTGAGGGTAGCTAAAAATAACATACATTCTCAATTACATATATGAAAGGATAAAACAAGGTTTAAGATGAGATTTGTCAAGTGATGCCAGAAGTGTCATTAGACATTGTTTCTTCATTTGTCTTCAAGATTTTGTCTGTGATCTTAGATATGTATAAAATTTGTTTATAAATGTTGAAATTCAGACGACCATATAACGAAATAAAAAATCATATATATTTATAGAAAACCACCCAAATATGTTTTTACCTTTTATTATTATTATTAAAAACGTATTTCAATCTTCAAATTTGAATCCAATACTGTCTTGTCATTTATATGAAACATCAACATTTGAGAAATAGGTTCATTTCACCTTTATTCGGTTTTTCGCCAGTGTTATGGAGCGAATTTTTTCGGTTGTGGCGTCCGAATTTTCTTTATTTCTTGTGTTTTGTTATTGTAATTTAATTTGAGACTTCATAATTTGCTAACCTTCCTCTTGTTGTTATTTTTAACTGATTTACCTCAAGTTGTTTTTTCTTTTTCTTATTTATCCCTTTGCAAGGCCATTAGCATATGCCAAAGTATTTTCTTAGTATAGATAATTTTCTTACTCATCGCTGGACGATTTTATTTCGACACTTTTCTTAGACTTCTTTACGATCATAAAAATTCTCCGAAACTTTACAAACAGACCAGGAAAAAATATTAATTGATTCATTTTAAATTAATATGGAGTTTAATTCTTGTAAATTATAATTAAAGTTTTTGAGAGCGTTGTTTTATTTTGGATCAAAATTCATGTCTATTGATTGAGGGAGTTGCCTGCTGACTATGTTATTTATGATGGTTATTATGATATTTACTATTTTATTATGGTTTTCAAAACGAGACAATATCCCTTTTCATCATTTGGGCTACAAAACTTCATGTTTTCTCATATTTCGTTGGTATTTACGCTGATAAAATCAGATAATTGAACAAATTGCTCTGATACCCTCGACATTTGTACATCTATCTCCCATCAAAACAAAGTTCCACTTCTCATACGAATCGCTCCTCCCAACCATTAAGATAGTACTTACCTCGGATATGAGAAGCAGTAAAACGACACGGTATTTCTCCTCTGCAAACAGTTGAAACAGTCCTTCGAGTATCCTAGGGATTCGAACTTCGAATAACTCGTACACAATAAAACAAAATATTTCCAGTACTTACGCTGATTGTTGTCGTAAGAGATGTTTGGAGAGCAGTAAGGCTCTTTAAGAAAAATTCTGACGCATTCCTATACGCCCTCTCGTAAAAATTCCAGCTGCGTTGCGCGTGTCTGTGTATGCGTACGGTCTGATAACTGTCTATTGATACAGGTGCGTGGACATGTGGTTAGTTGTGGCTTTTCCTGGCAAGCAGCGTAGACGAGGTGAAGACACCACATTTGAAATTTTGTCACTTTTGGAGATTAGGTAGGGGGTGGTACGGAATGAGTGAGGTCTGTAATCGTCTAACGTGCATGTGTTACCAGCTCAATAAACCATTTATATTATATCAAATTATTATTTGAACTCGACTATTCGGGAAAGACTAAAGTCTAGTGTTACAAAATGCACGACTACACCGAAAAATCGCCATTCATTGTGAGTATTGTTTAATTGTTGCTAGATCAACGGGCTGCCCTTGGAAAATCAAGGGTTACCTTTTACACATGCGGTACAGAAAATAATATACCATACGTAATAAAGTCGAAGGGGTACAAAAATTAATACAAGCAATTTACAATATTTTACAAAATAATTATATGAATAAATTAGTAGAATTATTATTCATATAATGCCGAATGTAACCTTAACACTCGCTTATATTCAGTCAATCTCTCACCATGTCACAAATTTAGTGAATCCAAACCCTTTTCCAATTTATTGCTAGACACATTAAAACAGTAATTTTTATTAGGACAGAGCTCTAAGAGAGTTCTGAGTTTTTGGAAGTTGTAATTGTTTTTGGAAGAGTACATTGAGAAAATAAGTTTCTCAGTTCATCACATTCTACGTCTCCGTATAACATGCATCGCATAAGTAGTGCTTCATTATAATTATGTGACGATTTTACAATAGCGCGATTTAGTTTGCGAGTGATTGAAAAGTATTTAATTAATTTCAAGGTTCTTCTCGGTGGATATAATTCATATCTAAATTACCAGACATTGTGATCTACTTTAAGTCACTTCATCTAATTTGGTAGACACCATTTACTAACAAATGGCATGAATGTATTACAAATGTTTTGTGAACTTCAATCCTTATATAAAGTTTATATGCAGTTAACTTCCATTTCACGACAACGTTACGAAAACAATATTACGGTTCACGAATCATTATTGTTAACTGTCAAGTATAATAGTTGTTTTAATTGGAGATTAAGTTATTGGTTTAAGTTGATCATTGAAAATGATTAACTTGTATCAATCTATCGAAAATTAACTTAATTTATGCATAAATCTATTAGAAATACTGAAGGGATATATTCAAGTAAGAGCAAAACTTATTTTAGGATAATTACTGATTAATTTAGGCTTCAAAAAGATGGATTTAGGAAAAAGTTCAAAAAAGTTGTAGTTTGGATTATTATAAAGTTTTCTCAAGAGTGGTTCATCTGCGGACAATACGAAAGTATTTCTTTTAATTCGTCAGTCCAACGTAGAAGAAACGGTCCTAAATCTTCTCGCGTATTCTGAAGAATCATTTTCCTTCAATGTCTTATATCCTTTGTCTTTTACGACGCGAGTGAGGTGAGACCGGTCGGGTCGCCGTCGATGGCGCTGTGGGCTGATGGGTGCTTTCGCCTCTCGTCGCGGTGCTGCTGCTCCGCTAACGGCGTTGTCACGTGTTAGTTCCCAGCGCCACCATGGGTAATCCCCGGATATCGTGCGAACACTTCCTCTGCGCCATCGCCGAATAAGTTTTCTTTCGATTGCCATTCCGGCTACTGCGATCCTCCCACCGGCGCTCGATTCTGCTCAAAGACCGTCGTAACCAGGTGTTGATATAAAGATCGATAAGTTCAATATCACATCAGAGGAGAAACACGTTACTTATCATGAATTGTAAAATTGGATACTTTGGATAAGTTGAAGAAATTAATATACTTATTTAGTGAGTTTCCAGAACCAAATTGATTGAAGAACATTTTGCTGCGAAAAATCTTGCATTAGCGGAAATAATATAACAATTTTTAAGAATATATTTTAAGTAAATATTATGAACCTGTATACTCCAACTGTACCTAAAATATCAAAGAGTAAAATTAGGCAATAGAAAGCATACCGTAGTTTAAAGAATATAGTATATAGAAAGCATAATAGCATCGTAGTTTATAGAAAATATAAAGTTTTTGAACCAAAACGTGGAGCTTCCAAATATAGTTCATGTGTTTTCCTGAATTAGTCTGTTTGAACGATGTTTGCGAAATATATTTACTTTTCTTCGTTCAATTTTAAGCGTTTTGTTTTTTAGTTACCCGTGGGATGATTAGACTGGAAGCTTCTAAATTCGAAACAAGCGTTCTCTAAGATGGGTGCAAGAGCACCATCCAACGATTTTTTCAAAACTCGGTTCGGGTTTTTTTCTTACATTCACAAATGGTATAGAAAGAATTGTTTTAAAAAAGTCAATAATTTCACGCGAGTAAAGCAGCGGGTACTCAGCATCTAACACCACATTCGTTTAACACTCTCTTATTCACGATGACGGAGTGACAAATTAATGCAACAGATAACTTATTGTGGGTATAAATTAGGTTTGAGAATTACGGAGGATTATTCACAAAATCCCTGCTGGTAGTAACGATAGATGTTATTCTAGGTATTCGCAACATTTTTTATGGTTGATTTGTTTTTAAACTTACTACTATTGCTCATACATCATTGCAATTTTTAAAGTATCATTATCTTTAATATCCCTGTCTACCTAATTATGGTATTGTCAGAGGTATTATACGTTCCGTGTTTATAGATTACAATGTTGGGTTTCATGTCCCAATGTAATTCAGGTTAATTGAAGCTTAATCCAGGTTAAGTGAATCTTAATCCTGGATAAAGTTGTATATAAGGATTCCGATATGTGTGTAGTTTTATAGATTCGGACTAAATTAATGTTCAACCAAATTGGCTTTGTGGGTTCTATTGTTTTCTTTTTCTAGATATTGTAGCAAAATTTTTAATCTAAGAATTTTAGGTTTACTTTAAAACCACGTAGATTCTAGTTTAGGAGTGGGAAAAGTCCTTCCTGGCACGATACCATGGGGTTTCCTACCTCGCCCCCCAACACCGAAATGCTCCAGGTGCCCCATAGTCACTAAATATACTATGGGGAGTGTTGTCATTTCAGATACACTGAAAACCCTCTCCGTATTCATCCACTGCAATCCGAACCCAGACTTTCTTTGTTCATTCTAGATTTTTATTTTTAATTTTTTCTCCGTTATCTCATGCTTTACAGTATAGTAATTTTGGTTTCTCTTTAATTCTCGACTAACTTCATAGTGAATCGTCTTCGTTACTCCAGCTGTTCTAACGTTGCAATCACCCACATACCCGAAATGCTTTCTCCCCTACGTCGTTATCTTGATAGCGTTTTAATGTTCTATCGACTTCTTTCCTCCGCTGAGTGATTTTACCTTCGACACAGTAGTTACTGAGTTGGCTACAGAAACGAATCAAGGCGTATATGCGGAGGTTTAGGGAGGAGTAGCGTTGGGTATGAATTACCTTTCTCATCAGATGGAAAATAAAAGAGTTGCGTCCAGTATAATCGCGTCGATTTCCCATGAAATCTGAATTTTCTCTCTTTGTACTCTCACTCCTTGCAGAATTTTCGTTACTTCTTCCGTTCCTGTACATATTTCAGTCTGTTTCGAAGGTCAGTGTTCAAGGTATTCATTTTCATGATGGAAGAGGACTACTATTTTGCGTAATAAAAAAGCACTCTACAGCAACAATGGCGATTGACCACGAATAGATCCAAGATAAATTATTTATTAATTTTTAATCTTGCAAGTAAGCACAAATAAAGTCTTTGCTTATTTAAATTTTCCTTTACATATATGTCTCCTAGTGAGTATGTCTTTCTAATTTCTTATAGACTATAGAAATTACCATTTTAAGCGAAACATTGTTTTTCATATTAACCTGACCACATGGATTAAATAAAACTTTCTGCTCATCTTTCATAGAATTTTATGTCTTCCATTGTCTTCATATGTTATTTACGACTGAAAGAAACATCTGTGAGTCTTTCATTCTTTTGAATTTTTTCAAGAGTGCTTGATTGTAGTATAACTTCAACTTAATCGGGATTCCCTGATGACCTTAGCTAAACTTTTATTCAGATTGCTACGTATGTATCAAACGTATGCTTTGAGTTTTCTCATCTTGTTTTAAATAAACTAATACGCCAATCTTAAATGATTCCTTAAACTATTGAATGTGCAACGTGACAAGAATCTAGTTTCTTGAGTTATTTGGTTAAGCTGAGCGTGTATAAACAAAGAATATTTGTGAAAGAAAATAATCAATATTTGAAATTATTTATATTAACTAATTTCTGATGATTTTAATAAAATAGTGTTTACGTGTCCTTTTAAAAATTTTGTGAATTTAATATTGGGAAAAACCCACATTCAAATACCATTAGCAAAAATATATTAAATTTTCGGGCTATTACAAAAATCAGAAAATATTTCTTTAAAACATAATATTCAAAGAAGTTGAAAAATATGAATTATATAAAAAATCTAAAAAAATCAAATTATGAAATCTTCAATATTATTTAGATTATTTAAGTTTTATTCCTTTTAGCTTATAGAAATAAAACTTGTCATCAAAAAATCATGAAAATTTAGTTATTGAATTAGAATGTGAAGTATTAAAGGCGATTTTCCCATTTGGGAGATAAAAGAAACAAACTTTGTTCACGAAAAAATTCAATACAATTCAAGAATTCAAAATTCTTATTTTTAAATTAAAATATCAATTTTGTGATAGCATCTCTGTGACATATGTATTGTTTTCACCACACTCAATAACACTCTAATTCGTGTCATATCGTGTACATTTCTTTTCTTCAAGTAGCAGAGCTTACTTAAAACTGAAATCCGGACACAATAAGAGGAAAACCATGAAACATTTAATCCTGAGATCAAACGTGTTTGTCATTGCGCATCGCAACAAATGTAACCTTTGGAATATTTTTCTTTCAATATAGTGTATTTTTTCCTCCTTTGAAATCAAAGCAGTGTTGTTAAATAATGCATTGCCTGTTATATGCCCGAAGACCTCATTTATCACAGTCACAGAGGTAACAACATTCCTTCTTACGAGTGCCAGGTGCGATAAACACTCTTGAAAAGAACTTCTCAGCCACATCGAATCGTTTCTGACAATTGATCGTTATCCAATTGCCTTGCTCGATTTTACTGGACAACGTTGAAAAGACTCTTCAAAACAAATTAAGAATGTTCAAAATGAGAAGTTCGAATAATATTTCGAAACTGAGCAATTTCTCTCTTGTATTGCATTGAAAATCGCCTGAATTACGTTAAATCCACTTCGCTGTGCATTGGAGAGAGCGAAGGTGTAAAAAGAAAAGTCTGCCAAGTTCTGGTTTGTTAACCGTGAGATGAGAGTTCTGCAGACACATTTGAATGAAACTTTTATTAACGGTTCTAATCACACTCTATTTATGTTCTCTTTATTAAGCTAAAGCATATCGCAATTATATTATTAGGGATACTTCAATGCTATTATGGATTATGTATATTAGTATTGCGTAAATAACAACTATTAACGGAGGATTTTATGCAATTTTATTCTAGATCCGTGTAAATTTCATCCGTCTTGCGAATTTCATCCACTTACCTTTGATTGGATTTTGGTTAAACACTCGCTTAATATTTTAAATCTTAACTGTTTATTTTTTCCGGGAGTAAAGACGAAAAACAATCGATGGTTTACGCTTTCAAGTTTTTCAATTGTTTGATCAAGTTATCGATAATTAAATAGTTCGGACTTTATCCTTGAGTGTAAAAGAATGAAGGCATGCAAACACACACGACCATGACGGAGACATTGACGGGGATGAATTCATGCAAATATGTGGCTGATTATCAACAGTGTTCGCTTGTACCGTTAACAATTTTTCGCTTCTACTACGGGATATAGTGGCAATAAATCCGAGAAATTAAAAAAATCTCACGAATCAGGAGGGACAATCCTTCTTTGACGATGTCATAATACTTTCGTTGACGAGTTAAACAGCGTCTAAAAACAACCCATCGTTAGCAAGGCGACTCCTTGCGATCTCGAATCAACACTCCTTGTAGCTGATACAAATCCGCCCAGCGACGGACGGCGGTCGTTTGTCTTCGTCTGTGCTTGTCGTCGTGGCGTCGACGGCGCTGTGGCTACGTCATGGCGATCACGGCAGTGGAAATGGTTTGATTCAACTCGGGAGTGGAACAAGGGATGAACTCACAAACCTCAAGTTAGGATTAGCAGTACTCAATAAATTTAAATTAGTTTCATAGAAGATGATGGTTAAGCAATGTCTTAACGAAAAATAGACAACTAAAAATATTTCTCTATAACATTATAATGAATACGATCCAGGTTTTCTGTCATCACGATTCAAGAAATATTTTTGACCACAAAACTTCTGAGAAGAAGAAAAAATGGTCAGTAGTAATAAACGATTCAAAATTAATTATTTTTAATAAATATTTAAAATTTGTTGAAAGAGACAATTTATGAATAATTTTGGAAAATAATAATACGCTTAACATTTAACATAGGATGTTCCTATTTTATGTTTCTGTTACGCAATGTAGTTGAAAAGTATTGACAATACATGGGGAAAGGAAAATAAAACAAGTATTTTAAGTAAAACAAGTAGTATAAGTCACAAAGTGCCATTTACATATTGCGTTATCATAAACATAGCTAAAATTCTTCACATGTGATACTTATGAAAACATGTGTGATTTCTTCCACCCTTCGTATATTATGTTACATTTCTAAACTCCTCCTACTACATCTTAATGACCTACAGTTTCCTATGATAAATTATTTAGAAAACAATTTTCACGAAGAACTTTTGCGAAGATACACCGAAAGAAAAGGTTTCGTAATCATAACCAAACCCTTTAAATTACCAGAAATGTTTATGGGGTGTAATAATTCATGATATTGTATTATGAAACCACGTTTACTACATTGTCTCTCGTAATAGTAGTTGTCTCACAAAATCTATCCCGCTGCGGGAATTTAACTTGAAATGAGATCACAAAAACCAGTTCATCATCGTTTCGACAAATATATCGTTCTCTTGACAGATTTCCAACTTGTCCCCCGTCTCCCATCTTCAGCGTCCTCCTCCAGTCCTCAGACGTATCCTCTCCACGCTGCAATCCATCTTCCTCAGTCGAGTCAATACTCCGCGTTGGAAACACGCTGGGGGTAATAAGGCAAGCACTGTGTTTTGTTTGGGGCGCAAAGAGAGCGACCCTCCCTTGTCTTCGTTTCGGGCGACTTTCTCACCGGGAGCTCAGTCACGACGGTCTCTTCTTTCATCCGCTGGAGATAAAGCAAATGGTTTGTCCTGATCAAACTGGAAAATTCATAAAGATAAAAATATTAAATCTATACAGATTAGTATATATTATCCTAATTTAAATATTTAAAACGACCTTGTAAGTAAGCAAAGTTTTTATTAAAGCTCACGACAATCATCGGATGATGAGATAAAGCAGCTGTCGAAACGTCATGAGTGTTTAAAAAAAATTATACTTACAAGATCGTTCTAAATATTTAAATTGGAATATGATAGGAGACGAGAATAATATCAGAATAGAATATCCGGATTGATTATGAATTTTAGTCAAGAAACAGTCTAGACAAAGATTACATTAAGATATAATTAATTAAAAATAATTTACGATTTCGTTTCCTTATCTTTATATAGATAGATAGATAGATAGATAGATAGATAGATAGATAGATAGATAGATAGATAGATAGAGATACATGAAGTAAGTATTTGTTACATTTATTTCACCGTGATACGTATGATCTTGTAACGCAGCACTGTCAGACGGTATGAGTGTAGGTTCGAAGAACTTTGATACATCAGTTGATAATATCTCAAACTCAATTTATAAGATACGAAAACGAATTTGCGCTAATGGATTGAGATATTCAATTTATCAACTGAACCGGAAACTAAATCATTTATCACTGTCATGACTATTTATCTTCATGAAATGTTTAAAAGAACCAATATACTAATGACCTTGCAACATGAGTAGAAAAAGTAATATTTTTCTTCGAATTCAGAACGTTTATAAATGGGAAGTTTTTTACTTCTCTATCGGTGATTTTTAACTTATATTATAACACAACATTTTTGCGACGACCCACGTCCTCGCCGACGCAAATGAATTCACCAAATCCAACAAATATTTGTCAGCTCAGTAGAGAATTAGAGAATGGATCGTTGACAAGAATCAAGAGCTAATGATTAGTAAGATAGATTTCTGGTAAAAATGATCGAGGTATGTTAATAAGCTATATCCATTCAAAATCGAATATGGTATTGTTCAGCAGAATCTATCTCAGTAATACGATTGTGTAAATAGATTATGTAAAATGACCTTTTGTTCGTACGTACCCCCGTTGATCTACGAGATAGGTCAGAGACCGTTAGCTTCGCTCGAACACTTACGAAGACAATTGAAATCGAACGTTACATTACGTGTTATTATGGTTAAGAACGCTGAAGATTGTATTATTGTATTTACTGTTTTCTTTATATAACAATATATCTGTTTTCCTTTTCTCATATATATTCGACTGGCATTTTTGAACAAATATAACTACCGTTAATTTCAATATTTTCCAGTTTCCTTTCGCCCAGCAGGTAAGTGACGTTTTCAGCTTTGATGCGTTTTTCAAATCATCCGACAGGACTCTCACTTCTTTCCGTTCCGTCGACTTTGCTTAGGCGATTTGGTTCTCGATTTGAAAGGGTAAAAAAGGAACATTCAAGTTAAATAAGACTCTTCAACAATTCTTCCTTCTGAAAAAATATTCGTGTAGCTTGTTAATATTCATGTTAATTGTGGGAGGTTGACAACATTATCAAAATATGATGAATATATTGTTGTCCATATTTGCATCATACTTTCATTTGTTAATACCATTCCATTTGGTTAATTATTTTTTTACATTTTATATAAAAGCAAAATAATCTATGTGAAAAAGTTTATTTTCAACCAAGTGTTTCACTTTTAAAAGAATAAATACAACTAAACCTCAAAATAAGACATATTTCGTTGCTTTTTCTGTCAAAATTAACGAAATCCCTTTCGGTTTATATCAATCCATCTCAATCCAAAACATTTTACGAATTTAAATAAAAATAAAAAAATTTTGACCATGAAAACTGTCTTAAAGTATTAATTTCCATGTCTCTGTTGGGACACTTATGAAAATTGATTGAGTCTGTTTTGATACCAAACGCCTCATATGGGGCACGCCAATGTAATTGTACTCCTTCCTGCGTGTTGATCCAGTGTCTTGAGTGTTTCATCCCATCATCTGGTTTTGCGCTACTATTTCCATCCGCTACTACTGCTCCCTCTCTAAGTAAATACGCGTCTCTTGGAGTCGCCCGTCAACTGTCAACCGCGCACCCCAGAGCGAGGGCGGACAAGGGAAAGATTTTGAAAAATTGACATTCTTTCTTCGACTTGGAGGTTAGGGAGTGGGGAAAAAAATCCCGAGGAAGCGACAAAGGACACGTCGACAGGTCGTCTAGATAATTTTCAGAAATCCCTTACCCGTCCTTACCCCAACGCCTCGCAATAATTTTGGAAAAACTGGGTGATGGATTAGAGATGGGGCCGAGAAGGGGCACTGCTCTCCTTCGATCGTATAAAAGTGGTGTGTCTGAAGATGATTTTAAGTACTTTATTAATTCACCTATTATTATTATTCTGGAATGATTTGTCTTTTATTTTAATTGTAAAGTTCTAGAACCACCCCTTTCTGGGTAAAAATGCATGATAAAAATAATTTTATATTTTTTAAAAACAAGTTAGACGAAAGTACTAGAAAAAGGACACCTTAGTTTTGTAATCTCTATATTTATTTTTCGGCTTTATTTTGTGAGGAATAATCTTTTGTTTTTTCGACAAACTTTTGTGCCGATTAATTTATTTATTTATTTATTTATTTATTTATTTATTTTATGTCTTTTGGCGAGGTTCAGGACATGAGACCTGCTCTTCCACCTAACTGTTGGACTGTGGGTTAGGGATTTGGGAAGGGGGAGATGTTGGGTTTGCCGGGAAACTTATAGTACCGAACCGACATTTGTCTGGAGTAGGTGAGGGAAGCCCCTTCTGAAAACCTCACCTAGATCGGCCGAGCGGGATTTGAACCCCCGCTCTACCGCTCATCGGTTTCGTGGAAGCGAAGTCGCTACAACCGCTGTCGAATTATCCATTTTATCGTTTTTTACTCGCTCTTTTTCTTCAATCGTGAACTATTTAAACTTTTCCTCCTCTTCTTGACTCTATCAAATCGCACTTTCGCCTCAACATCCGTTGCAATCTCCTGCAACCCTGGTTATCTTTTCGCCTTCTCCCTTCAACCCCCCACTTAACGCATTTGTTTCGCTGTGTTTCGCGGCCTCTTCCGTTCCGCGCTGAGGTCGCCGGTGCAGGACAAAAGAAACGATGCTAAACGAAACGGAACTATCTGCGATCGCGGTGTATTTCTCTGTCCAATCGACTTAGCGAAGAAAAATCCGCGGACATTTGTGAACGTCCGGGAGGACTCCCCGGGGAAGAGGGTCGGTGGGAGTTGGAGACCCGGGACGAAGCGAAGCGGCTGATAAGGACGTTTCTGTTTACTTCTGTACACACAAGAAGAGGTTGCTTGTTTTAACGCAACCAAAATCCGAGGATATTAATTGACTCGTTAGTGACGAGGAAGCACTGAAGCTAAGGTTGCAAATTACAGTGTATAATCTGTTATGGTTTCGACGCGGGCACTCAGTTGTGACAAAAAGCGATTGAGCGATTGTTTCTTTAAGGATAATTTAGGTAGGTGGAATTAAATCACTAAAATACCGTAAATTTCTGTAAATGAATATAGTAACATAGTATTATTCTTATTGTGATTTGAACTTGAAAAACATACCTCACCGGCCATTTCAATGAGATAATTGCAATTATAAATGATGGTGTAATACATTGCGTCTTATGGAAAAAACACTTTTCATTTCTTTTTTCTTTATTTTTTTAAGACAAACTTTGAAATCACGAAAATGATGAAAATTACTTTGAATTGTAGTAAATTTTACATCACTTTTATCCGTAAGTCACCGGACATTTTGAGAAAGATTTTTTTTTTTTGGGGGGGGGGGGGGGAGGGTCATGAATCACGAAACTGCAGCGCTCAGTCGTCATATTTGTACATGCTCTTCTACATTTCAAACGAGTCACGCAAGTTCCTGAATATTGTTTATACTACAGTATTAACTGATATATTCCGTTACTCGTATTTCTTCATTGCTGTTCGTAATGTTGTTACAAAACAAATACAATAAAAATAAAGAAAACAATTATACATATTAGTAATTTTACTAACTTCGAGTGCTCGTTATGTCACCTGAAGCTCTCTCATCCTTTGACATTTTGATCTTGTTTAACTCTTCTTGAGATACAAAGTACTCATTGATGCGGTAGAAACCAGATTAATCCTTTTGCTAAAAACGTACTCAATACCAAATTCAATAAGAAATTAAGTTATTCAATGTAGTCCAGTTTGAAGAATAGATACATAAGCTATTTGTTCGTATGTATCAGTCTTAAAAAACTTCTAAATTTTGAATTGGTGGGTTAATGGCACTTAGTGTCGTAACTTTGGGGAAAAAATCACAAATCAAGCATAGCTATGTCTCCCATAAAGAAGATATCATCCCACTCAATCAAAGGGGTAGCGTTTCGAATGGAGAAAAATGATAGGTGTGACTAGTCTGCATGCTGTAAAATTAAAATCTTTGATTCCCAAATATACAGTTATTAAATTATTTTTCAAAGAAATGACACTTTATTTCAAATTTTTATGAATGAGGAAATTGTGAAAATTTTCGAGTTATTTTTAGAATTTAACGAGCACAAAATGATAATAATTCATAGGTAAATGTTTCAATAAAATTGAAGTTTTTTTTTCTTTTAAGATAAGTTCATGAAATTTTTGTAAAAAAGTTTAAGTATGTTCAATTTTTGTAAAAAATTAATAAGTTTATATTAAATTTTAAAGAAAAATATGAATTCGACCGCTCACATCAAATTTCTTGAAGTGAAATCTCTACTTATGAGCGTAGATTCAGTTCAAAGTGTTGATGACCAACCTTGTAGTTCTCTAGCAGTGCGAGGTTAGGAAGGGGATGTTTCGTAGAGCGGCTCGTTACGACGCAATATCCGGACTACGTTATCGTCATGGCTTCAGCGTCCACCACTGTCCATTGCCGCCCGGAAACTGCATCACCCTCACCCTCCTCAGGCGAGCACGGTGTATCGCACCCACGATGCTGACACGTCGATTATCACAGGGTGCACCACCCCGTAGAGGCTACTATGGTCCACGCGAGGAAAACAAAGAACGCGAAAGACACGGGCAGATTTGAAGATAAGTTGTTTGGGGCACTTCTCTCGCTTACAAATAATTTCTACATAATAAGTACGATTCATTTTGTGAGTATTAATGATAGCGCTACTCGTATCTCTCAGTACTGCCACCAGACATTATTCACAGTGGAATAAGACAAGATGTCCCGAACATGCTCAGTGCAAGCCAATGTTCAAGGCATTTTTCGAAGCGAGCGTATTCGGATATCGCTTCACACCAATCGTATCTACAACACATTCAAACATACTACATAAATCTGTACCTTCCCTCTCAAAATATGTCTTGCGTTTAATTGACTGGTCAACGTCCCCTTCCACCTTGATGCGCAGAGGCACACCTTATCTTATTCCACTATTATATGGAGATTATTAGCGTCGGAGCCGTATTCTTCGTGTATCTATCCTTCCACTAGAAAGCATCAGTGTCGGACAGACACATAAAAACGTCGTTTTGCTCTGATTTACGCTGAAACGGCATGTCTGCATGCACAAATTGCAAGTGTGTTCTATAGAATTTCAAAATCCGAAAAATACTTGAAGATTTTTGGGGAAGATAGGTGTTGACACAATTAAGTTTGGGTGAGCGTGAAATTAGGTTTCATAGCGTTGCCGACGGAATTATTCACCCAATGTTAAACTGCTTAAAATAGAATTTGTTATTCTTAGTGCGTATGTAGGATTCATTTTTTAACTTTTTATCTCGAATTTATTAGACAATTGTTTATGTCTCATTTTCAATTTAATTATAAATGTTTTCTGTTATCGTATTTATGTACCCTCATTATCGGTAATTCTTTACGCACATGAGTTTTACTCACAAGTTCAGCAACATACTTTTTCAATTTATTTTGCAAACGATATCAATGTGACTAAGGCCACTCAAAATCGACTAAAAAAATCCTTCCTTGAAAGAAGAGATACTCGTATATCCCGTGACACTTTCAAAGCGAAAATATTTTCTAATACACTCCCTTTGATGATGTTTGCTGAAAACAAGTTTGACAAAGTATTTACACTGATGTTATTAAAGGAGAGCGAAGGATAACAACATATTACGTTTAACGATGGGATCCACACATTTCATCTCACGCACAATTCAACTTATGCACGATTCAACTTTTCTACCTGCGCGACGGAGGGTCAAGCTGTGGTGATGTAGGTGGTGCTCCGCAGGGTTGGACACGGAAAACGGCGTTTACAGACCACGTCACCGTCAACGTGTTATCCTCCTAAAATTAATATTAAGAAATATACGAGTTATTTCACTAGACGTGTAAGAAACAACAACATTTTCGAAACTTCCATAAGGCATGTATTGTTATAGAATTTAAATTTTCAACTGTTGGTGGACGAATGTTTTCTGGTTTGGTTTTTCTTGGCACCATTTTATGTTGCAGAAAATGGTATTTGGAATATCCAAAGTCAGAAATAAGTTAATAGTTAGGACAATTATTGTCAGGTTTATAATTTTTTTGAATCAAGGAAGAATGAGGGTTTCTTACTAAAGAAAAATCAAAATATTTAAAAATATATTTATGTTCATATATTAACTTTAACCACGGTGAAGGAAATGTATATTTCTTAATATTAAGTTTAGGAGGGCCACACATTGACGACGACGGTAGTCTGTAAACTTTTTCCTAGTCCAACACTACAGACTACCATCTACATCACCACAGCTTGACCCTCCG
>NNCF01126527.1:1137471-1212354 GCA_002313205.1 Laupala kohalensis
GTAGAAACGTTGAATCGTGCGTGAGATGAAATGTGCGCATCTCTTAACGATTGCCTGATTTGGCCGGACTCAGGAGCTTGTACAGCTTGCTACGTAGATGGGAGATAAGGAAGGAAGGAGCAGATCTCCGTGGTTTTATACAGACAGTGAAATTTGTTGTGGTGAAATAGGCGGTGGTTCAGACCGACTGAACAGGCAATAGAAATGCTTACAGGACATACCCATATTAGGACATACCTGAAACAGCGAGGTCTCACAGATGAAGATATTTGTGTGGATGCGGGCGAGAGACTGTGTCGCATATGCTTTTTGAGTGTTCTTTAACGACCAGGAAAGACGTGAATCGTATGGAATCTCAAAAAAGAAAGGAGTATACACGTGGACGTGGTTATTGGTATTATTAAAACGACAAGACATTTATGAGGCATTTGAAGACTATGTAACAGGAGTTTCATTAGTGACAAAAGCGCTCGATAATGGGGACGTTCCTGCGTACTCGCGACGGGGACGGTAACCTCCCTAGCTAGTATAAGCGGAGGGCCAAAGGAACGGTCGTATGACGGCAGAAACCGGAAGAAGAGTACTTATATCACTAAGAAATCGAGACGGGTCTGTCAGTCAGATAGTATTAAAGAGGCAAATTGGAAAATGAAACAAATTATGACTAATTATACACAGTGGGTTTTATAAGAATGTTTGAAATGATCGATATATGTCAGAGGTGAGAAATATCCTCAATCAGAATAAGAAAAGTCCAAAACAGAGAAACAAACTGAAGTGGAATTGGAAGGATGAAACACAATGAGGTAAATTAGACTACATGAGAAATAAAGGAGGGGTGTATCATAACCCAGTTATTGGCTCACAAGCCGCGGCACTGGGGAAACCAGATTTAATAATTGTTATTCGTTAAGATTAATATTGTTATTGTCATTAATAATATCTGTCATGATAACTAAAGTAAATAAATAATATAGTGGTCTTCCGGGTAATTAAATTGGTCTTTCCGGAGCTCACTTCAGTCTCCTCCACCACTTATTCCCTGTAGTGATTATCTCTATCTTGGTTCGTTCATGAATAACCCGAATCTTCACCACGATTCAACCCTTGTGGCAAATGCTCAAGTAGATAACTGACCTTGGTGTATAGTGAGTGTACGTGATAACTGGGAGGATATCACCTTCGAGTATTCTATTTGTCGAAATTTGTCGGAAAATACATCAGAGCGATTTTAAGGTTTTGTTTGACAATAGAATGATAAACCAACTCGTATTACGAAGATTCGTCGTAGCAGAGTAATTGCTTTCAGTATTACTTTTGCCTGTATTAAAATTGTGTGGAACCTCATAGTTTGTGCAAGATGCGTAAGAGTTAGAGGTTTTGGCGGAGAGATTAGAATCAATGAATAAATAAATAAAAGTCTTTTGAACTTACAACTTTCGAAAGCCTAATTGGAAAGGGAAGTTCCCATCGTCTACGGTCAGATGAAAATTGCGACAGACCGGGACTCGAAGCCGTGGCCTCCTGCTTTGGCCGCTGGCGTTCCTTTATTGAGTACGAGCTTTGGGAGTCGAGACGGTGGTGCAGTGGTAGCACACCTGCTGCCAAAGCAGGAAGTCTCGGGTTCGAGTTTCGATTTCGAGGAGTTACCTTATTAGAGAGGTAGAAGAGAATAAATTATGAATGAAAAGAAACCTGGAATAAAATACCATATATTTTTACAAATTAACCAAAAGGTGTGTAAAATAACGATGATAATCAATATCGAATAACTTAGAAAGCATAACTTCTAGGTTTGTATTTCTTAAAAATGAATCATTTGAAGCAATGATGATGCTCTTTTAAGGCATATATCATTTTAAAGTTAACCTATAATTTTAATGCACGGTAAATAATTAATTTATAGAGGAATTCAGATTAAAATTTAGGTAACGCTAAATCCCTCTCACTATTTATCTAAAAAATAATCGAACTTTCCCCTTCCGTAGCAACAAGATGAGTATAGACGGCGAAACCTCCCCGCTATTACCACAAAAATAGCTTTCCCTACCGCTTCCTTCTCCTCCTGCTCCCTACCATCTGAGTGATGAGAGTCCTGCATCTTCTCTCACTGTAAGTGTGGACGTTTCTCTTTGGGAATTGCCGTGGATTGTCGCGCCTCGGAAGCATGACAAACAACGCACATAAGTTGGCGCTCCTCAAGGTTCGATGTTTGCTTGTTGGTTTTGGGTCTCGCTTCGATGGTGCATTGAGGTCGTCGTATGTCAAGTGCTTCTTGGCGAACGTAGATGTCGTATGGATTAATGAGGACTCTTCCCTTGGTAATTCATGCTTTTAAAACGGAGGACACACAAAGAAAATACGATATAGTGGTTTCATTATTGAAAGCTAATCTATACCGAGTTGAGATAAAATAAGTATATTTTTTTGTTTGCTTAGCGGAGAAAAATATTCTAAAGAAGACTAAGTATGTATTATTCCACGTAACTTCATAGATTCTGAATGAGTTATATGATTGAGTACACGTGTTTTTTAAATGTGTGAGTGACAAATTGTGTTGACTCAGTTTCAGAACTAATTCCCATTCACAGCGAAAATCTACCCAGTTTTGTTGTCAAACTAACTTATGCTTTTCCTAAAACTCGGTATTTACGTGAGGTACATCTTTCTCTATGGCATTCTAAATTTAATTGCAATTAATATTAAATTTACTGAGCCAACAACTTATTAAAGGATTGATTGTAATATAAGATTGTTAGAATGTAAGATGTAAACGATGAATGCATTTTCAATATTTTAATCAAACTTTCTCCAAATAATTTTTATTGTGAAACTTTTTTCTTTTTTTTTTCAAAATAATCCACATTAACAGTTCAAGAATTTGGAGACGACAAAATAGTGAGATGATCGTTTTGCAAGTACACCGTTTCTGCCCGCCGTCTATACTCAGTTCTGTTCTCTACGTTTGCGAAGGAGGTCAATGGAAGAAAACTCGATTAATAGAATCCAGGGATGAAACCTAGAACTGATTGAGACCCCTTCTTTTAAATGGATCCGTTATTTCAAAAATATAACCGGTACCTAAGGAGGAATCCCAAAACTTGCGTTCTGATTTCAGTTCTATTATTAATTTCTTTACTTACATAATATTATGTATTATCTATTTAAAAAAATATGAATTGAATGCAGTCCTGTATCATCGAAACCAAGAAATGAAATTAATGAATTGATCTAAAATTTTCAATGAATATTCAAATGCTGTGTAAACTATGGTAAACAATATGATATTTAAACAATAAAAAATTGAAAACTAAGTTGCTAGACACTAGATGTCGACACCTGATGCGACGTGATGAAAAGTCACTGGTGACGATTAAACGTATTGAGGTGTCCGCTTAAGATCAGTACCATGACTACCTTGAGCTGATTCATTGGTAGATTTATTATTGTAGTATTTGTAAATGGGAAATATAGTGTGCCATTGAAGCTTATATACTTGGAGCGATGGGAGGTAGGAATTGGATGCTAGGCTATTGTTAGTGCGTGGACCGCTTCGCCGGGTTTACCAACAACTTGGCCCATGTGGAGGGGTTAGTAGGAGTTATTAGTAATAGTTACTAGCAATTCCTAGGAGGTGGATAGAGGAAGGATGGTTCACTTTTCAGTATGTGAACTGGTACATTGATGTGAAAAGTTACATTTTTTTCTGGAATGAACCCCGTATGACTTGATGATGAGCTAGAACACTATCACCTGAGGGTCACATTGGTAGATTGATCATAGTTTCAGCAGACACATACACTCGTATGCGTCAAAAATTCAGTAGCAACAAAAGAATAACTCCTTAAACAAAAGTTCAAATAGAAGTTCCTCCTTTAACCCAACTAATTCGCAAATAGGTTCAGTGTTACTTCATGTTCGCTCGAATCCTTTTTTGTCGTCCATAGTATCTCCAAGATCGTGGGGTGCATCTGTAGCTGAAACAAACACTAGGGTAGAAAAAAACGCAGATCTAAATCGTGTTTTTAATTACACAGCTTCGCACGCCCCAGATGGTTCCGAACAGTAATTAAGAAAATGAGAATAAAGAAGATTTTACTACGTTGAGACGAGCAATCACTTGTTTCATTGCATCAGTAATGAGATTCTGACCGGGGCTGAGTCCGCTCCGGATTTTTTTTACGCGCCTTCGAGCCAAATGAGCCAACCCGGTGAACGGAGGGAGGATCAAATTAAGAAGGTTTTACTATAGGGAGAATGTTGAAAAATGCCACTTTGATAGTTATGACTCGGCTACGACATTTCTTGCGGGTAAGTTCTTAAACGGGCGATGTGGCCAGGGATTATTATTTTTTTTTTAGAATATTCTTCGAAGAATTGTGTGTTTTAATTGCATTTTTATATTCGGACGACGTTTAATATCTATTTAGTATGAAAGGATACGACAGATTTTTAAGTGCACGACTTTGAGATTTCTTTGTTTTAATTATTGTATCATATCTCTCATGAATCGGATTTTTTCAAAAGTAACTGCTCAACGCTCAGGGCAAGTGACATTAAAATTTGAAAATTCATTAACATGGACTATTTTATGTTTCGCGACAGGAATTTAAGTGTAACCATCCATTTTAAAGAAAATGTCACTGAATCACTCCCAAACGTTTTAAATTTTCAGTGTAAAATTGTGAGTGGGAAGAAGATATCTGAACTTTTGTTTACTGTCGCACAGAATTTTGATTGCAGTATTCACATTTAAAAAATTATTTTATGGATTAACACATCCCGATCTCATGACATATTTGCGAAAAAGTCACACGGTTGTTGTTTAAATGTTTAAATTTTTCAAAACTAAATTGACATAAATAGGATATTTTTTCTAAGGATTATTTAGTAAAGGCCATTGGCTAATTTTTTTACTTAAATACACGTAGTTATTTCATTTTTATTCAAAGTTTTTACCTCAATCTTTATTTCACTCATATTTTATTTAAGATATTCTATATAACAGTTATTTTATTTCACAGTATTTTATTAACTGTTTTTATCCATTTAATAATTGCAGTTCTTTTTACCTTTAAAGGGAAATGCAATTGAAGATCTGATAATTTGTAAAACTCTTTGGAGATTGCCGTTTTATATCGACCCTTTTCAAAAAGTTATGTTGCTATTACTTCCTTCAGAAATGTACTAATATGGACTTATCTGATAAATTAACGGAACTTACTAATGACAATTGACTATCCTACGTATGTGAATAATTTAAATCTAATACGTATTCGTTCCTAAATAAATAAATTTGTTCAAGGACATTTTATGTTTGGATTTGTTTCTCAGTACACTAACGATAGATTGGATAAAAATGTAATACATACGGAGTTCGCTTTAAAACAAAACACACATAGTTAGGAATAATTTGTCTACACAAATATACCAAGTTATTTTTAGTTTTTCGATCAAATGTATTTTAAGACTCCGATGATTCTGATTGTGGTACGTGACCCGGTATCTCAAAGATTGGAAACAATTATCCAGGACCCAAATTGGACAAATCAGAACTTTTTTTTCGATTTTATTATGTTTGATACAATTAAATATAAAATTGGAAAGTGATGTTTTTCAGTTGTAGCGCAGTCTATGTTTCAATCTATACATAGTAGTTTCCACTTTCACCTCCATCCAACTCGCTTCCAGTAGTGAGTATTCCGTAGGTGAATATTCAAACAGATGCAGATGTCGGGATGTGTGTTGTATGTATGCTAATGAGCAACCTTCCCTTCCCGACCGCTGTGAGCCCAATTTCCCGTCGCTCGCGCAGTTCGTGATGTCGAACCCCGGCTGTCACCCGAACACAGTCTGAAGCTCCGAGTTCGAACCCCGGCTGACCCCGGGTGACGGCGGGACCGCTTGCATGTGGTCACAGGTGGCGGCAGCTAACTGATTGACAGTGAGGGTGCGAGGAATGGGATTAAATGATCTGGGCAAAAGAGTGAGTTCGACGCCAACCTAACATGGCGTATTACGTTTAGTCCTGTAACCGGTCACACCCGTGATTAACTCTGCTTTGAAGTAAAAATGATATTTTTAGTAATTGATTTGCGCATGTGTGGGCTGTTGGTTGGAAAACCATGGTTCTATCACCGTTTAGATCACAGACTTATAGCGCACGAATTGTCCGAACAGGACATAAACTTTCTAGAATGGCAAAGCAAAGAAAAAGAATTCCATTGAGTTTTGAGAAATATTCCTTTGAAATTCTCCGAAAAAAATGAAGGTTTTGAATCTGGGATTCATAATATCGTCAGTCTCACGTTTGTCTGTCGGTAGTAATATCAGAGTTTGAGGCATTTCGGCGTAATGTGGGGCATGCAGCCTATAAGCAACATTTTCAGACACGTAGACAACCCTCTATACTCGCTCTGTCTCCTTCTAAGTACTCACCACCTTTTCTCGAAGAGATAAAGATACAATTTCAAGTTCCGAACTACGATTGATTTCGTGGTAACTTCCGTGGTAAGAAAGAAGATGTACTCATTAGCAATTAACCAGTAAAATAAGATTAGTGTGATAATTTGTAGTTATATTTCTGTTTCAAAATGTTCCAGAAGCATTACGAAGGTAACAGGAAGGAAAGGGTACGAAGGAAAAGATGGAGAAAAAACTCAACAATTCTCCCTTTGAGCTCCCTTATCAGAAAAATAACCAGTTAATTACATATACTATATTTACATCGAAAAGTCACCAATCGCGCTCTTCTGACTTTCAATTTTACGTGGCATAAAAATTAATGTACGAATGTAAAAAAAATGTATTGGCTTACTATGAATATTAGAAAAATGAATATCAATTCACAACGTCAACAGTCAGGTGAAAATTGCGACGGACCAGGACTCGAACCCGGGACATCCTGCTCTGGCCGCAGGTGTGCTATCCACTGCACCCGCCGTGCACGTGGGTGCGTGCACTGCAGTGGATAGCACACTTGTGGCCAGAGCAGGAGGTCCAGGATTCGAGTCCCGATCCGTTGCAGTTTTCACCTGGCTGTTGACGTTGCAAACACTCCTCCACGAGTAGGTACTCGGAAGTTGAGAGTTAGAATATCAATTTAGTTGTTAAATATATGATAAAATAAATATAATAATTTAAAATTAAAACACTTTCAAAATTAAAACACTTTCTTCCTTTAAAAAATTGCAAAAATAAAGGGCTAAAGATACTTATGAAAACTAGACACTAATACTACCAAACCACAAATATTAATGAACAGTATTTTCACTAGATATGGACAGGGATTTAAAAAGGTTTATTTTTATATTAATAAATCCCAAAATTCACACGAAGTCGCGTTTAGTAATTAACATGTAAAATACTTCTTAATTTCTTCAGAATTCAAGTAAATACTGTGAAATATTTATTAGGAACACTTATTAAACTAAATAAATGCGAACGATAAGACAAATACAAGAGAATATTAGTAGAGCTATTAACGTCTATCATTATTATTTTATTAAATAATTATACTTTGAGATGGAAATTTGTATGTGTTTTGTAAGAAATGTTTTTATGTTTGTTTAATTTTTAAAAGTGTTACACTCCTGAAGAGAACCGTGTACATGACCGAAACTTTTTGTTTGAAGATTGTAATAAATTTGTACATTTGTAATAAACAAGTAGTCTAATTGTTACGATTTAATTTTTATTTATTACAGGTTGCTAAACTGAATAAGTTAACAAGAGATATGTTTGACGCATTGCTAGCTTCGTATTTCAAACAAGAATAAACACTGGATGCATCCTCTTCCTCCCTTCTCGTGAGCCATGTTGGAGCAGGGAGGGTGAAACCGGCGGCTGCGCACAGCGGAGGGGTGCATGGAACACTGTGTCGGTGCTACACGTGCTCCTGTCGTGTCACGGCTGCGTCCGACAGATATTGCGTTACAGACCATGAATTAAACATGACCCCCGTATTTTTACCCCGCTCTCTTTCAAATAAACACGCGGCGGTACAGGTTAAAAACGTAATGAAATCAAATTAGGAACCGCCAGTTGAAAAATGCTACCAATTGTTTAGATTTGATCCTCATTCATCTCTGAGGTCAAATGGACGATGAACTTCAAATATTTTGTGAAATAGCGTGTAAAACATTTAACATATTATGTAATTCCATATAAAATACATTTTTATGTGTTTAGTTATTAAAGTTTCAAAAGTATACGAATTGGAAAATTATTTTGTTGAGTATATTTTCCATCTATTCTTTTTGAGGTACCTTTAAATGTAAGTTCTTTTTCTTTAGTTGAAAGAAAGGAGAAATCTGTATACATATAAGTATATCTTTATCAATTCTATAATATACAATAGTTTAATCCTCTAAGAATGCAGTAGTTCTATCTTCCTAGCACTTTTTAACAAATCAATACATTCAATGGATACTTGATGATTTCGATGATATAGAGATGTTATAGAACAAATAAACAGCAATTTAGTCAAAATGGATTCAATTGTGAGTTGGATAGATCTATACGAAAATGTGTTTGTGACAGGAATTATGCGGTCAAAGGCACCCCTATCTTTGCCACCATCTGTTACAAGAGGGAGTGGAATGGAGACGAGTTTTCACTGTTTTTCGCTGCGCGCTTTACTCTCGTCGAGGGAGACAAAATGAGATGTTAACATGATTATATCATTGTTTTTAAAGTTGTTACACCGGCAATGGACTCGTGAAAAACATGCCATGAATATGTTATTTTTTCCACGAAGTCCTGGCGTAAATAAATGATGTTATTCCCATTGTTGATACTCCACTTTGTGTTTTGCTAATGACGTATTTTCCTTTCTATGAGATGAATTCATATATATTATGAACCAACCATTTGTCTTTTCGACTCAATGGCGTTTTATTTACTAATTAACATTTAATAGGTTTTGCATGTTCCTTCTGTTCTCATTCTACATTTATAATGAAGTATTCATTATTGCATTGGTATGTGGTAAAAAGAGATAATGAGTACAGAATGTAACCCTTTATTCATTTGCAGTAATTCAATTGGTTGTGCAGTTTTGTATCAGTTTCCTTTCTACTGTCCGACTGTCTACTGGATGTGAATTGATGATGCAGTGGTTGCCGGTAAAGGGCATCTATATAAAACCAAATTATTTTTTATTTGGCTTCCATCCATCAGTTTTAAAAATACTCTTCCAATTTGGTTTGAAACCAAAAATGCCTATTTGCGTTGAGAGGCCCTCGTAACATGGTAACGTAAACTTCGTAAACTTTGAAAGAAGCGCACGCGGTCGAAACCCTAATTGGTTTATCCTCCGCTCAGTTGTTTGATACACAGCAGGTCTGCTTGGGAACAATCCCTCAAAGGAACAAACTTACTGTAAGTTTCGAATTTCCAGATCAGTTACACTTTTTAATTTGGTATGCTCTTAAGATCAATCAATGTAAACTAAAAACTAAATCCGCGGTTAAAAACTACCTCCTGCACCAGTGCTTCTACACTGTAAAAGAATTTATTGATTTTAACAAAAGTTAAATTCGTCTTGTACTTTATCACGCCATTGCTGTAGCACTTTTTAAATAACTTATAACAATTTCAAAAACTATTTTCTTGCATGATTGTGTTGCCGTATGGCTCATATTAATTTAGTTTTATGTGTACTCAACTTTGGCACGGTTGTGTACATTAATTCTGTAGCCCCATCCTGGCCCGGGTTTTTCTCCGTTTTTCCTTCGGGTAGAGGCGGATTTCTTATACAGGTTCTCTAGGCTTTGTCTAGGGGCGTGTTTATTGTAACAATAAATCGTGAATTTAGTGTTATTTCAATTCTTATGAATTATAAACACTATAATCAGAATAATCTATAGTTCGATAATAACTTGTACATGTAATTTTTTGCCTAAAATTACAAACATATTGACATTCTATTAGTATTATAACTTGCAGCTAACTTTTTATCTTATCTAGGAACTTTTGCTGAAATTTTTGAATCCGCCTCTGTCTTAGGGCCCTTGATCGGAATTGATAGGATGGTCCCTTGCTTGCTTCCGGAGAGTAAATTAGTTTATTGTCCTCCACGTGGTCATACGCAGTTTGTACTGTTTTTTGACAATAAATTTATTATTATTATTAAAATTTATTATTATTGAGAATGAATTCTCAGATTTGACTTTATCGTTCTTATTGATTTAATTTTCAAGATGCGCAATGTGTTTCATTTGACGTATTGGTACAAAGTTTCTATAATATTCATAATTCCAATTCAAAAATAAATGTTTCAAAAACTCAATTTGTATTTCTTTTTTGACAATAAATTTTATTTCTGATAATTAAACGAGCATAAAATTTATATGAAGAGTATGCACATTGGCCAGTTAGACTCATCTTCAATACAAACCAAAAAATAATATATCAAAAATCATTTAAATAATACGAAATACAGTTGATATTAAGTATAAATAAAAACCTAATAATTCATAAATCCATCATAGAAATAAAGTCCATAATAAAGTATAATAACCAATCCAATACACAAATTTATTTTTTATTTATGCGTTTCTTACTGTGAATCAGACCGAATACATACATTCAATTCTTGAGTGTCGCTGTAGGAGATTGTCGTTGGATCGTGGGAGGTGTGAGTGAGATGGAAAACGTGTGCGACTTGGCCCCGTCGCAACGTCACCCTGATACAGCAGGAGGCGTCGAACGTAAATCTGAAAACGTGAGAGAGCGTAAAACTAAATTGGGAACTTGCAGACCTCCGGTCCCCTGCTGTGAGCCGACAGTAGGTCCTTAGGTGGCGCTTCAGTAGGAAAAGGGGTAGGCGTATAGGTCTCCATTCGAGGAGGGGAAGTGTCATGATTCGAATCGGGAACTCCGTCATGTAGAGACACAGAAAAGTTGAAATGTCCTCCAATCTAAACACTATATGTATTTTAATTACTTTCATGATATTTTCAACAAAGTGAAAAAATTATTTTTATTATATTCATAATGATTTTGCCCGACATTGTAATCATATTCTGTACCTTTTTTCAAAACTTAAAGTATTAAACTTTATGAAACTAAAATAAAATAAACTTTATTGTCAAAAAAGCAGTTGCAAACTGCGTATGACCACATGGGGCNCCATATTCATGTACCTTTTTTTCAAAACTTAAACGTACTGCTTGCGTAAGTGTAGAGACTTAAAGTATTAAACTTTATGAAACTAAAATAAAATAAACTTTATTGTCAAAAAAGCAGTTGCAAACTGCGTATGACCACATGGGGCAATAAACTACGTTATGTAACACATGTACAATGTCTATTGTACTTGGGTGAGGCTGACACAAGGTTTGAGTTTCAGGACGAAAGGACATTTATTATGGACATTTATTTTGGGGGAAAAAACCTTTGAATGTTGTTTTGTTTTCAAATTAGAAATAAAAACTAGTAAATAATGTCGTTGTTGTAATAAGTAAACCTATGAAAACATAATTCTTGCATTTAACATGTAGACTTCTTCGTTAGAAATATTATTTGAATTTTAAAGTGAAAACCCCTGGAAGTACAAATCAAATACGATGCAGTAATGTTAAGTCGAAAAAAATTGATTTGTTTAAAAATCTAATATATTTTCAAACTATTTTTTAACTGCCGTGTGCCCTATATACGTAAGAAATGACAGTGTTTCGATGTATAATTAAAGTTATATAATAATACTAATACGCCTGCACTAATATTGAAAAAACTGAACTTCCATTAAAAATGAATGTGATCTTGACAAACAATATTAGTGTACGAAATACATGAAACTTTATTCATTAGGAAACTTTTATGAAATTATAATACGTAAGTTAATGAAAAAAAACTATTAATCATACTTAGCATACAATCACTTGTACTCGAATCTGGAAATAATGAAACAAATAGCAAAATACGTTTCACGTAAAAAAAATGTCAGATTACTTGGGGAAAATTTGGCCTAAGCTTTTACTCCTAACATTCGTGTCTATTGTGAGGTTATTAGCAACAAGAATGGGAAATAAGGCAACTGACCTTGGATCTTTGGTCTAACAATAAAAAAGTTACCAATTAACTCCTACATTTCCGTTTATAAAATATCATATTCAATAGTTGTTGTAGTAATAAGTTTAGAAAGTACGAACAAAAAAACTTCAAAAGATTTCTTTTTAGTTTTTTAACCATCATGGATTAATCCACTAACAAGTTTTAACAAAAAAATTAAACCAAATTGTTCAAACCAGCCAACCCTGAGTTCCATTACTTAACGATTTTAAAATTTCTGAGAACTTCTTGTATATACAATCTACATCGACATCCTGTCAAGGCAGTGAATGTTTTCGAAGGGTGTTGTTAGTTAGATTTACGTTGCGGCTCTCAGCACACGTGACCTTTCGTAGCACGACCCATCAACCGCATTCGCTCCAAAATCGGATAATATTGTGATAGATACCAGGAAGACAAGGGGTAGATTCATATCATCAGTACCAGGTTGTAATAAAAGAATGCTGACATTATCTTTCACATTATTGGAACATTAAATTTCATGTACATGCATAATTCTACAAATTTACATTAAACTCAATAGATTTTCAATACTGTAAACTTTCAAGGAAATATACTTCGTTTATCAGCTTTTACACCAGCATATTATAATCAGTTTGCAGTTGTTTATGTAAATACTTCTTTCGTTCGCTTGTAGTGTAGTTTGTACAGGGACTGTGTGGAAAGTTAGGGAAAAAAGTTAAACAATAATATTTTTATTATTTTGTTATTGAGATAAAAGGAGAAGCGAAACCTATTTGAAGGGATTCATGAAAGTGATCTCTAAAAAGTAATGTTTTTAATGAACAACAGCTCAAATCTCGCATAACACGTTTATTTTCATGATGTCAGTACAATTTCATGATGTTGCAAAGGCAAATAGAAAAAAAAACAATTGGTGCCGACGGTTGTCTGACATTTTCTCTTTCCTTCCTTCCGCCTCGTCACTCAACAAAGCTCCCCGAAGTCATCATATCCACAAAACTCAATCCAGCGCAGCACATTGTCGCCAGTGATCCGCAGAGCACAAGGCAACAATATGCCGTTGCCCACGACGATACTCCACGTGTCGTAAAGTTTTAAGACGAATTTCCTGCGCGGAAGACGGAGCTCCGGGCCCCATTACACGCCCCCGTATAGTCTGATTCATGTAAAATGAATTATTCTACCTCCCTTGGTAGTATTATTCAACAGAACATAGCTAATCCTATATCCCACACATGTATGCCACCATATTAACCAATATACCCCATCCTGGCCCGGGTTTTACTCCGGTTTTCCTTCGGGTAGTGGCAGATTGTCCGTGGGCCGGAATGTAATTAATACTTTTATTTTACTAATCTCGATTTTTTACTGCTCAAAATGTGTAAAATTATTTTTGGAATAATAAATGGATAACAGTAAGTGTTTATTATATGAATTCTTTTATAAATATCAAATCCGCCACTGTCCTTGGGCCCTTGATCGGAATTGATGGGATGGTTCTTTGCTTGTTCCCGGAGAGTAACTTAGAACCCCACGTGATCACACGCAGTTTGCAACTGCTTTTTTGACAATGAAGTTTGTTTATATATATTATTTTTACTACAACAAACTGAATAGTATATGTGGGAACATATTCGGAGAAGCATCAAGTCAAAATGTATGCTGAGAGAAATTTCCAAGTATTCTGAATTTAATCATTAATTGTATAATACGTTCAGTTACCTCTGAAAATCATTAAAAAATAACTTTTAATTTAACTTTTAACTTTCAATTTAACAAAAATAACTTTTTGTTAAATGTAATTTTTCATTTTTTCTTCAACCTGATAAAATAATTTATATTTAACATTCAACCTTATTCGTCTATATTTAAAAAATGAAATTTGAATTCGTAAACATTTTGTATCGTGAATTGTGTCTAATTGTAATTTTCTGTTCGGTCCATCCCCAAAGCCCGCCCTTTGTTTTGATTTAAAGATATCAGTGATTTATTACTGATTACTATAAGTTACAGTAAAATCAACGCCTCAGTTGTATTACCTATCCTGAAACATGTTATCTTAATTATTACTATTCATTTATTTATGAAAAATATCTTTGATAATGTACTATTATAATATTTTGTTGGGAACAATGAAAAAGACATTTATTATACTCCTGTATTTTTAGCAAGACAGAAAAAAGAAAACACATAAATTTGAAATTTACCATTAACAAGTCATTGGAATTTTTTGTAAAACCATTATACTGAATAATGAATAATGAATACGTTCTTAAAAGGCAAACATAAAGATAATGTTTTTCAAAATTTAAAATAAATTGAGTATAATGTACTTGAATGTATAGTATATATGTGTAGATGAGTAGTTATTATAAACATACACACGAATGATTAATATGATATGTTCTTCAATGCTTTATCCCCAACCCCCAACAAAATGATGAAATCTGGTCCCTGATCTATAACAAAGGTCTAACCACCCAGCGCACTCACGTAAGAAACTGAGCGTACATCCAGTGCTCCGTTTTCGTCTGTCGGGGATTCCCACAAGGCGCCTTCGACATTTGGAGCGCGACGTTCGCTTCCGGTCATCCACGACGCCTGTCTCTCCCCATCATCTTTCTCGTTCAACCCCCATACACGCTGTCTCTCACTCACGCTTAATGGGAGTTATGAATTTCTGTGCAGCCATACTTCCCCTCTTCGCTGAGAAGAGTTGTCCCGAAGCATTGTTCTTTTGAAAGGAGCGCGAGACAGTAATCAAGAGGACCCTGGCAGGAAGAATGAGTGCAACCTTTCGGGTGATGGTGGTCGCTCTTGCGTTGTAGCTTTTACGACTCGCCAGGGTCGTATCACGTGCGCGTGCCCGCCATCTTGTCCGCTACATTGACGAAGCTGATTGTTGTGCCAAATGATATGATGCATTCAGAAATGTACATCAAAAACAAGATTTGATGAAGCAGAATGAGTTAATGAAATGTATCTTTTCCATCGAGGTGAGTTATTTTGAAGTGAATGCCCTGCTTTTCCATTTCGAGAAAAGACCTGTACGTAAAACTTTACAGTTATATAGAAACTGTTACACTTGAGGAAAAGTTGCATGTATATTTAGATTTTTTTTCATTTCAATATGGTATTTTAGTGATATTGGTGTCATATGACACCAGTAGTGTCATTTAGCTTTCTAGATTTCCCTAAACACACCAAAATCCCAGTAAATATTTATTTGAATTCCCCATCTGTTGATTTTGGATGTCGCGTCGATCATCGTGGACTTGGCATGATGGAAGAAGGGTGAGGTGGGCCAAACGCCACTCTTCCGTGATTATTTTGGCATTGTTCCTCTGATAACCACCAGGTGTCATGTGAGTAGGAGAGCGGCCCCACGATTAATCACTTGAGTATATGTCTTCAATTAAATTGTTTCAATATATTGTGTAAAACTAGAGGTCTGTGTAGTTGGCACCTCCACTTTGATAGAAAATGAAACGAATAATTCTATAATATTGTGCTAATTACGTGCTCATTGTGTGCGCTAAAAAAAATTCCGTGTTCGTTTTGAAAACAAAACGATTAAAAAAGTGAGTGTGCTAGCGGAACGTTCACCTAGCACCCCCACCTATTGAGAAATAAGACTATGGTTAAAACTGCTACACTCTAATTTTATGCTAATTATGTGCTCATTGTGTGCGCTATAAAATAATTCTCTTTTCTTCGGAAAGCTGTAAAAATTCAGGTTGGCAAATTTGCACCCGGGCTCAGTTTAAATTACACCTATTTGAACTTCTACCGACTCGGAGGAGGGTCATGCTGAGGTGATAACGGTGGTAGTCTACAGGGAAGGACAAGGAATACGGGATCGCTTACAAACCGTCGTCGCCGTCTACGTGTTGCCCTCCTACACTTAATATTATGAAATATATGAGTTATTTCACTACACTCGCAATCCCATATTTATATTTCCATCACCAAAGTAAAAAACCTGTGAATATAAATATACTTACAAATATAAACGAAATGTTGCTAATTTTGCGATAAAAATATATTTTAAAATATTTTGATTTTTCTTTAGTTAGAAATCCTCATTATTCCTGGGCTCAAAATCATTGTTAACCTGACAATAATTATTCTAATTTTTTTTCGTGGTTCTGATACTCCAAATACCATCTCCTGCATTATAAAATGGTGCCGAGAAAAACCAAACAAGAAGATATCTGTCCACCACCACCTGAAAATACAAATTCCATAACAGTCCACGCCTTTTGGAAATTTCGAAAATTTTATTTTTTAACTTTATTCTGATACATAAATGCAACAACCCGTCAAGGATTTCATGCCTCTATTACTTATTCTCTGAGTTGATGAATGAGCAAGTCATTCGATCAGTCACAACGGCGTAGTATGTACAGAAATTACGAAAATATAAATTCAAACGAAACCTCTATTTCTTGTCTTCCAAATTATTTCACAAAGTAAACAAATTAGGTCCTTCCAGAATAAAAACGAAATGACGAAATAAATCCATCTTCATCCCTTTGATAATAAAACCAAAATTCAATAGTTCAAATGTTAGAGATACTTATAAAACAATATGAATTTTTTGTTTGGAAATGGGTTTAGTATATTTTATTTTTCAACACTGTTGTCTCTATAAATGACAGTTATATTTAAAAGGATTCTTTCCTACACAAGAGGATGTTAAAGGGCCGAAAATTTTCGGAAACGTTGCTGTGATTAAGAAAATGGCAACCAACCAAATGACAAAGTGTCTTCTTTACAGAGTAAGTAAAAAAGCATGAGGGAAAATGTGTTAGATTTATGTATTTCACCACTTTAAGAAAATAAAATCTTTTAATCCAGTCTCTCTTCGCGCAAAATTACTACTGGTTTGGACAAATGTTTCTAAAATAACAAAACAGGGTAAAAATAGGAACTCTCATAAGATCAACATCTAAGACAACATGAACACAATGGGGTAAATTAACTGGTAACTATGGTAGCGTAGCATTGGCTCGTCAGAAAAGTAAGAAATTCTGTATTCGAAGGAGTGTTGGGAAAAAAGACTGTTCAACGGAGGCAAACTCTGAAAATCAAATAGTCCTAATATCCTGCCATTAGGTCCTTGAACAACCAGACAGAACGGATACCAGCTTTTATTCGCTAAGTCCATTTAAATTAATCTCTACAGAATTCATTGCATTTCTTTTAGTAATTAGTAAGTGCAGTCTGAGAGCGCCATAATTGCGAGCAACCACTGTGTGAAATCCACGAAGATATAATGCTGGATACCAGTTATATGGGTAAGTTAGATATTTATAATTCTGTCAGTCGCGAATGTTAATGATTCATGTAACTATGTTCCTACTGAAGACAACAAAAGCTCATGTGAATGGTCTTTCTTGAAGTTGCTATGAATAAAATATGTTTTTCCCCTTTAGCATCCAAACAACACATAAATACTCGTATATTTCATAATATTGAGTGTAGGAAGGCCAAACGAAGACGGAGACGTCGGTTTGTAAGCGTTCCGCATTCCTTGTCCAACCCTGCAGACTTCCACCTATATCACCTCAGCATGACCCTCCGCCGAGCCGGTAGATAAGTTCAAATGGGTGTAAGTTAAACTGTGTCCGGGTGCAAATGTGCCGACCCAAATTTTTCCAGCTTCCCGAAAAAGGACAGGATTATTATTATTATTATTGTTATTATTATTAATATTGTTATTATTATTATTGTTATTATTATTATTTTGCGCACACAATGAGCACATAATTAGCACAAAATTATAGCGTAGAAGTTTTTTCCGTAATTTTAAGTTTTAGTAGGTGGGGGTGCTAGGTGCACGTTCCGCCAGCATCCCCACTTTTGTTTCCGATATTTTTCTGGTTTTCGAATGAGCACAAAATTATTCATTTACGGACGAAATTAGCACAAAATTATAGAATAGTTCATTTCATTTTATAACAAAGTGGGGGTGCCAACTACACAGACCTTAAAACTAGAACCCATGAGATGTTTCTAATTACCCGTAAGGGAGCCGGTCCTTTGCGAACAGACCCTTTGAGAGCCTTCCTTTCTTTTTCACTTGTGAGAGCTTTGAGGAAAATTCGGAAAATATTTCCCTCTCGGAACTTCGCAAACACCTTCTTCGGAGGAAAAGAAAGATCAACTCTAGTACCACAGAACCCGTCATAACCGACCTGGTCGGCTTCTCGTTTTGCCGATTAAAACGAAGTTCCCGAGAAAAATCGGTTTTCGTTTCAAAATAACCTACAATTTCATGAGGTTATCACGAATAAACAAGCAAATGAGACATTGCAACTCATTTTATTGTACTGTATTTACATGTATATATACATGCGTATATACATACATAAACGAACTCGAAAAAATAGACATTTGCACATATTGATTAATATTTTTAAAAAACTCGGAAGCAAGAGGGGAATTAAACTAGCGAACTTCCTCTCCCTCGCCCGTACCGTCCGCAACAGCACTGGCACATTGTACACCTAACGTCGCATCACCCCGTTTTACTTTCCAGCATACCATCAATGTTTGAATCCCTACCTGCCAGCTATTATACGCTGAAAGAGAAAAAAAACAACAATAAATCACCATTTGAAATGATTCCTGCACTTTTATTTAATGTTATTATATGAATAAATCCTTTGAGCAGATGAGATTCCTCCCCCTTCTCTTCAATGGATGACCTCTCTTTAGTAAAGGATAATAAAACAGTTTACTCCCGAACTTCCAAGCACTCATGAATGATGGAATACGAAAACATGCCTCGCTCGCAACGACTGCTAGCCATCTCAATCTTGAAGCTCGCACCTGACATCTGCTGATCTGCAATTGCCCCCTGGATTCGGATTTAACCTAATATTTCGAAGTCCATTCACCTTTTCTTACTGCTTGACCGAGACTCATGGCTCAATTCCTACGAAATGTTTACGAAAGTTTATATTTATGAAAGTTACGCGAATGATAATGTTCGTAACAAATTTACGACATCGTCAATTCAAATCAAAATTCCAATTGAACATGAATTAAAAAAGTAAAGCGTACAATATTTGAGTGGTAGGATACACCACCCTGTGTTCAATTTAGATTTATCAAAACTTACTAAAATAATACACTTAAATGAATCCTCTAAATTGCCAAATTAATTCTTAACTTATCTAAACATGTTTATCAGAATTCTATTTATACGTGTCAACAAAATTTAGGTTTAACCTTTCTAATAATTATAACGCAATTAAATAAATTCCTTTCTCAAACTACGATCACAAAGAATTCTAAAACAAGTTCTCTTCATCGAGAGTTATATTGTTCCGAGTGTGCAATGGGGCGTAATCTAATGCGCGTACTGTTCTTCTACATTTGGACAGAAATAATTACTTATTTTTCAAATTACTTATTCTGCAACTTGGTTGAAAAGTGATAAATAAATAGCAAAGGCGAATTTGAAGATTTAGGAAACACACAGAGAAAACAAGTTTTGTTTATCAACAGACGTTGCTCCGCTCGGCAAAAACGTCTTCCCACTATACGGCCACCAGTCATAGAAGGATTTCGCTTCTGTGTCAGTGCGCAGCTTCCTCCAGGGACCCATTTCACAAAAGTACAAGGGTAGCTGCTGGAAATAGAGCGTTCTTTGCCAATATTGGATTGTCTAAGAGTAAACTTCTCTCTAAGGAAAGTTATACCTATCCATAATACGTCCAATTGCCACCTACGCGACTGAAACCTGGGTCCTCAAAGAAATCACCGCACGGAAACTGATGATATTCGAAAGGAAAATAACGAGGTTTTATGGTCCCATTAGACAAGATGACGTGGAGGATAAGAAATGAAGAAATTAATTATCTGATAAAATCCAGGAACATAACTAATTCCATCAAATTCTTGCAGTTGAGCTGGTTGGGAAATGTAAAATGATAGAATTGTTGATAAAATATACGACTGGAACCCGATTGCAAAAAGAAAGAAAGGACGTTCTAAAATTAGATGGAAGGATGATGTGTTGAGGGACATCAAGGACATAAAGGTTGGTATCTGGACACGGAAAGTTAAGAATAGGAAGGAATGGGTAGCTGTTGAGAAGCAGGCCAAGGTATTCAGAACGTGATGTTGTAGCACTTAAAGTAGAAGAAAAATTGTCAGTAACAAGTAAATTTTCTCAAGTTTATAAAAATATCCAGTTATTAGCGTTTCACAAACGCACACTCGTAAACTTGTAATTACAAGCCAATTCTTACCACTCCAATAGTGGTTTACTTGTAACCCACTAACATTGTTGGGTTACTAACAATTGTTACTGAAAAACTTATAAAATAAACTTATTACCAATAAAGTATTTCTTACCTTGCTATAAACATAGGTTAGCTGTATTAAAAGTGTTATTGTATTAATATGCGGTGGTCAAGTTCTTTCTCGGATGATCTTTACATTCGTTTACGACACTGTGAAACTTTTAGGGGAAAAGTGATCTCGACATATCAGTGTGTGAATTTAACGAACGCTTTAAAATAACATCTGTAAAATCCATATTTATTTTACTATATATTTTAATATAGTTATTAGTCATTATTTTTGCTTAGCTGTTCTTATTATACAGTTTGAAAAATCATCGTAGATGAACTTGAAATATTTCTAACAATTCTAAAAAGACAATCACTTTATATGCTGTGTCTCCCATAAACTATTCTAATAAATGTTAAAAAGACAAATTTGTCATTACGTTCCGCAGAATCAAATGAGAGAGACTGGACAGACCGCGATCGCTTGTAACATACAAGTGTGAAAATACTCCACTCGTTGCTGATAATAACTTGTTACTGACAAGTTAGCGAAACGATTGTAACTAACTAGTTGTAATGACAAGTTTTGTTCGTGACAACTTGTTACGAACAATGCATGTACTTTTGTGAAACGGGCCCCAGGAGTCACTCTGCGAGTTCCAGTACCATTTAATTTGATCAATCAAACGAGATCTATCTTGCTGGTTACATTTGTGATATGAGGTGTATTTTATGCTAATTGGTGTATCAATGGTGACGTTGTAGCTGACCGGAAATAAAGTATTTCAATCCATAAATGATATTTTAAATTGCCATTGAGGAAAGTAATTGAACGAGAAAAAGGGTGTTGTTGGTTCAATTTGATTCCAAATTCAATATATTGCAATAAAGCTGTAAAAAAACTACGCTTGACCTCGTGGAGAAAAATAACGTAATGGACTCCTACATAACCCTCGCACAATCCTTGTCAAAGAAACGGAAGACGGCAGCCTTCAGGCCAGAACCCACCCTTCTTTGAGACAGAAGACGTTCGCTTGATGGATGAAGCGTCCGAAAAGAAGATTGAGTTAAGTATCTCTGTCCAAGAAAATCAAAGAAATTGGCAGATTTTAATAATGTTGTTTATGCAACTTCTCTTTTCAGTTTCTGTACCCTCTTCCAACGTCCATTTGTTAGAACTGGCTGAGTGGAGACGGAAACTTTCCCTGCGATGGGGTTTATGAGTGCATAAAATTGTCAACTGCCATTCAAGTTGCTTTTACGTCCAGAATTGTTTTTGGGAATAGCGTCAAGAATAAATAGAATTTGTAAAATCGAGAATTTCATTTCATTTCCTGGCCAGTGTTTTACAATGAAACCCAATGTCTTCATTGATTTATCAATAGTGAGTTAATTAAGTTCCACTTAGCCAATATTATCCTCTGAAACAAATTATTGTATATTTACTTCCTTAAATCATGTTACCAGAATTAACCGTAGAGATGGTGGTAATTGATATAGTGTATGTATATCAATCTGGACCGGGTTTTTCCCATCCTGGCCCAGGTTTTTCTCCTGTTTTCCTTCGGGTACAGGCGGATTTGTAATACATTTTATACAGGATTTTATATAGGTTCTAGTTCAGGGGCGGCGCCTATTGAAATAATAAATCTCGAATGTAGTGCGATTTTATTACTTACGATTTATGAACAATATTTTCCGAATAGTTATTTTATAGGCCATATTTTATACGGTATTTTTTACCCTCAAAGTTTGTCATTGTCATATACGATTGAATCGAAAATGTTTTCCACGTAGAGCCCCTGTAAGGGGTCGAAATAAATGGAAGTCTGATGGGGCGAGGTCGTGGCTGTAGGGAATGGAAGGATCTCCCATCCCAGTTTTTGAAGTGTATCTTGAGTTAGGTGTGCCGTATGTGAGCGCGTTGTCATGAAGCAAGATCACACTTTCTGTCAAGAGTCCACAACGCGACGTTTCGTTCAATGGCAGACCTTAATTTGTTTTCGAGTGTCTCGTCTTTGTGTAGAAGGAAGACTACCAATCCTTGAAAATGTGAATGGTCGCGTCAGATTTCATTTTAAGAGATTATTCTTCATTATTTCTTTAGCTGATCTTCCTTGAGATTCACATACTGTTATCTATATTATTTGCACTTTAATTAATACTGTTGTAAGCATTGAAAGTGACACATACACAACATTCAGAACAAGCTTCTTGATTACTTCACTATCAGGGCTCAGAGAACAGCAGAACGGTATCTTACTCGCAACCCATCCACAAATGAAATCTCAATTGAGATTCCCCAAGTTGAAACTACAATCTTAAAGGATTAGTATTGTTCCTGCCATCCGTCGAAAATACTGCAATGCAAACATTTATGAATAAGGCAGACAAAAGTAACATTTACATACGACGTGTATCTGTTTCCAGAGAATGGTAAGGATATACTTAAAAAATAGACTTCGGACGAAAAAAACTGGACTTATGTACTTTCTGCACTAGCCGATTCAACTAGTCTCTTAATTTCTCTGCAGTTTGTTGGATTTAGAACATTAATTAATTTGACGGAAATGAGGTGCAAACGATTCACTGTATAGCTTCATGTAACAGCCACAAGATGGAACTACTTGCTACTGCTCAATGATGCTGCTACCTGGCGGCATATATCTTAACTGAAGCGCATCACTCCAGTACTGCGAGCCAACCCTTTCTTTGTGCATAACAAAAAATTATAGTTTCCTTTAATCTTGGCAAAATCATATTCTGGGTCCATTATCAAAACATATGTTTCAATACAAAACTATGAAAAATTAATACTTATAATATAGTATGTTTGGGTGTATATTTAGATCTGACAACGAATCAATATAGAACATTTTGACTAATACTTACCTGGTTAACTAAACTTATAAGCTTTTGCGAGTGAATATTTTTATACTACTTTTTTACAGTAATAAAAATGGGGATGTATTATTGCATTACCTTTTACACATCCTTCCTCTGTGACTTTCGAAAACTGTATAAAAAGTGCATTACGAATTAGTTTTGAAAATTGTGTACTTACTCTTCTTCAAAAAATAATATACAGGATAAATTTCCCACTTCAATTGTAATTTCAAATTGTTTTATTTTCTTATAAGACTTTAGTTATTGAATATTATGTCAGTTGTGGAGCATTACATCAATTAAACCTACCCTACACCTTTATTTCTGTTTTCTGAGAAATCTGCGTTACCACTAATCCTTGAGTATTCTCTTGAATCCCATCAGGTTGTGGGCCAACGATTTTAGCGACGCTTTTGCCTGAGCCTCCACCACCTCTCACGGTCACCAGCGCCGCGTCGTGCGATCTTCATCCTGTCTCNGCGGTCCAGCCCCGCCGGAGCCAACCAATCGCGGCCCGCGCCCGCCACACAGCTCAGCGGATCTATGGTTAGGACCCGCTGATCCCCGCCGCCACTGCCATCGCCGCTGCCTCGTCCTCTTCCTCCTCCATTGCCTGCGTATGGGTCCTTGCAAATGTTAGTGTGACCTCGTGCGACCTGCTGCACTAGCCTGGCGCCGCTTCCTCCGCCTCTCACCGTGGCTGACACGAAAAGGTTGACCAGCGAGCTTTCTTCTGACGTGGAGTCAACGCTGAGCAGGTGAGATGTGGTATATGTACGAGCTACCCCGGCCTCAGACAACCCCCGGGGCTGGAGCGCGAGCGAGGTGCAAAAGCCATCCCTGAGTGCGTGTTGGGCGGGTGGGCGTCCCCGCACTCACCCCCTCTCCAATCCGAGGTTGTCTCGCGCGTTGGTGCAGATGCACTCGCGGAGGGTTGCCACGCCGAGCGTTTACGCAAACGACGGGGAGAAGGGGTCGCGAATACCACAAAACCCTTTAGGTGGGCGGGATGCGATCGCCGCAAGTAGGTCAGTGGGCCGCGACCACGATATACCAGATCCATCTGATTCGATTACTCGTTGGGTTGGCAAAGTAACCATATGCCTAGCTCCAACCACGCATTTTGAAATTTTCATCTATGTGTTTATTTTCTTATAGTTTTTCACTAGGATCGTGAACAATTTTATTTTATCTCTGTTTTATTCTAGTCCGACAGACAAGAACCCAGTCATTACATATCTACTAATGGACGTGAATACAAAATTTTCTATTAAAATTATTTAACTATTTTCACTAATTTATGGGCATTTTTTCCACAGGGCAATTATATCTCAGATCACGTATCATTTAGTTGCACAATGTTTTGTAATTGTTCAAGTGCATCATACAAATGCATTTATTGATTTGTACATGTCCCCTACTTCGTTTGTAAACATATTGGCTAAGAGGGTATGGATAGTCTGTTTTATTATTTAAAAGATTTATTCAAACGATTAACTATTGTTTGATATTATTCTTCCTCTACCAAAATAACATAATTTATAATTTCTATTATCTTGTCCAGCTGTGGATTTAACCCCTAAAAATATTTCTAGCTATGAGTCACTGACGCTCATTCATCTCTCCTATAGCAGCATAAAAATGTTATTGAATACAAATTATTAATATTGTGAGACATGAGCGTTCATGATTTGAATAAGAAGAAAGTAACGGTCATTTTAAGATAAATTTTTCTCGACTACTTGTCCAGTTTTACTTCCAAACTTTCTGTACGTCTCCTTTCTGAATTTAATTTCGCGGTTTTGTGTTCTGAGGGTTGCATATTCAATAGGAGTTTTGTGACAATTGATGCCGGTGTTGTACAGGTAGAACATAGTACTTGTAATGGAATATTAATTGTTGATGATGGAAGTAACTCTGGTAAACTTGATTCAAGAGGTACATAAATAAATACTTTAGTAGCATATGTGTTCTTATGAATTCAGAGAAATACCTTTTAAATAATGTAATTTTCCTCTGCTACTTCATATCTAGATGTTTTTAATTATTTTGACCCAAAACAAACTATTTATATATGTTGGGTTTTTTATTGAAATACCAATTAAAGTGAACAACAGTATTTTTGTTACTTAAATGAACTTCATGCAATACTTGTTAGTGCCCCTCCTTCATTAGTAATGTAATTTTAGGTTAGGTATGTCAATCGCCAAGATACATTGGAAGTACATATTTTAAAGTTAATTATTTTTCTTATTCAACAGGTGTGATGTTGGGAACTCAGCAACTATCAACTCCCTGGACTTTGTCAGTCCAACGACTGAGAAGAACATGAACTGGTTGGTTCACGATATATGTTCAGAATGTTTAATGACCTGTTTTGTATCGAATAAATCATATAAAATTATGAATATTCAATTTTGAATTTTTTGTTTTCCTTTATAGGTTTGCTCGCATTGTAGCTCATCATCCATATGTGGTTCTTACTGCTGTGGCTGTATTTGCTGGAACATGCTTGGTTATTCCACTTACTACCAAAACTCTTCCAAATTTTCAAGATCCCCAGATGGTGAGTGTAAATTTGAAGGTTTTCTTCTCCTTCAGAGATTTCAGCTAACCAAACAGTGACTTTCTTTTTCAAAATTTTCACATGCAAGAGCTTTTCCTACTCTTTGTTGTTACATGTAGTTTTGTTTTAGATCTATAGTGCTTTATCCTGTACACTTGTAAATATTTATCATATTAAAAATAGAATGTCACAAAGTGATATCAATCATAGTTTACATTAGTTAAATACTAATATATCATGAGAGATATATAATTAAATGAAAGTGAAGTATTCAATTTGTTATTCAGCAACTTTTCTTAATATATTTACCTTTTTTTAAAAAATGTGACTGCTTTATTTAAAAACAGACAATATAGTATTTTGTTTTTGGTCAAGATACTTTAGTTAAGTTCAAATTTGAAATAAAAATGTAATTTATCTGTCATGATAAATTCAGTACCAAGTTAGCCAAGTGATGAGATCTAGAATTTAAAAAAATAACTTGTGTTAATAAAATAGTTATCTTAACTCTGAAATATATATATTTTACCTGTATTTTGTACAGATAATATGAATTCATTCTTTGTCTCGTAGGGTTTTCAGGCCAGGGGAACTGTCTTGGCCCAAAGGCTTACATCATGGGAAAATCTCATAGACTCAACCAAGCCAGGTGGAGAACTTATAGTCAATCCTAAAGAGCACAGAAAGCATGTTCATTTATCTTCCTCTTTAAAAACAAATGTGAGTAGCATTGTGATATTTGTATAAATCTCAGACTCATATTTTTTTGTCCCTCTTAGTTATGCTTTCAAAATGTTTGTTTGCTTGCATATATTTTTGATTTCTTTGTGTATTTACCAAAGTGTACATACATATTCATTTTGTTAAGCAATGTTTGATAATGAAGGAATATTATGAAATGTCAAAATAAAGTTTAAGATGAGAACTTCATAGTCATTTCATTTCTTTAGTAATTTACCTTCAGGAACCATATTGGTTGAAAATGCAACCTGATAATTTGAGATTTTTATTATTTTAGTATTGTTAAGAGTATTTATTTTCCCAAAAATCTTTCTATTTATTTATTCTGGCATGATCATTTGGCTTTGTAGATGGATGCATCTCCATTGATGGATTTCGGAGGAGAAATATTCGTAAAAAAATTACAGTATGGAGTTTATTTATTAAATACTATTCTTAATTCTTTAGCCTGTGAATGCTACAGCCATTGCGGATAAAATGACTGCTGATGATGAGGACCTCAAAGATGAAATTCCTCCACTGCTTTTGGCTTCCACTGCTGGTCCCAACACTATTCCAGAAGTTAATAAATTTACCACTAACTGGAAGTATTCAGACAATACACCTGGGGTAAGGCGGCATATTGATTCCTTAGCTTCTTTAATTTAAATCTTCAAGTACATTCCATGTTTTTTAATGCATTTGCTAGCTGTTCAAGAACTATTTCTACTTACTAAACAATGTTTTTCCTCTTTTGATTTCTAATTTTAAAATTATGGAACAGAAGAGAAAATCACTGTCTCCATTCTTTAAAAAAGATCAATATATGAAAACCAAATATATTGAGAGAATATTGTGAGATAAATATATCATCTTAAAAATTGTGATTCACTTCTAAGGCCTTTGTTAAGTAGTAGTTTTAATGAAAGCAATTTAGCTTCTTTTTGAAAATGCTGTCCAGTTTTGCAGCCAATACTGTAAAATTACAATAAATAATGATGGAATAAAAAACTACTAATTTGGATTGCTTAATATAAATGAAATAAATAAATAAAAGTTTTCATTCAGGAGTACCATATGTCCAACTTATCTTAACCCATGGGCCATTTTCTGTATACCTTCAATCGATTGGACCTGCACAGGATGGAGTTTAGAAAAATGTTAACTGTTGAATAAAACTAATGGTCAATTTTTTTATTTGTAATACCATATTTTGAATATCATCTACAATATTATATTAATTCAAGCTGGAAAATTAATTAGTATACTTCATTCTTTTATTAAAATTATGTTTAATATTTAGTTTTATAGTAATATGTTTTCATATTGTAATGTATGAGGGGGTAATTCCAAACACAATTTACTATTTTCTCTCACCAGACACACCTCATCAAATGTTAATTCAGACAGCATAGATTTAAAACACAAAGTTGTTCCCCCAACATTTGATGAAAATTCAATGTAAAATGTATTGTAACTGGTGGGCCATAAAAAAAATTTCTCAAGCCGCATATGGCTCATAAGCTGCCAGTTGGACAGCGCTTTCATATGGTCTGCTCTTCTGCATAACTACTTAATACACAACTAACAATATATTTATGAGGGAAAATACTTGAAATTCAGAAAATAAAGAAAGATATACCTATTATGTTGGCAGGAAGATGCTGTAATTGCAATTGTGATTGTAAAAAGGTCTCATAGGTTGGACATATGCAACGTATGTAATAGAAAAGGAAAACTTTCTAATTTTGACATGTGCAGTGAAAATATTTCTGTAAATTTGTCTAGGATACTTACTAACCAGCAGGTCAAACACCTAAATATGATAGAGCATCCAAAACGTGCTTTATGAGTAGTGTGTCATTTCTGTTATGTCACTCTTCAATTTTAGTGAATTATACATTATCTGCTTTGTAGTATTACAACCAGAAGTGAATACAATCAATCTGATAAAAAAGTTAATTCTTATTTGTAGTTATTGCTAAAGAAAGTAATTAATTTGTGGGTCATTTCTGCTGTGGGTTGAATATATGTTAGGAAAACGAATGTTATTAAAATGAAGTATAATTTTACATATTTTGATTAGTTTTCGTGAGCAAAGATATGAAAATATTTTTATTCACTGTTATTTAATAGTTCTTGTGTGGCTCTTTACTAGTAAATTTATACTGGGCATCTTGTCAGTTATCTTCAAAAATTTGACAAATAAACATATTAATATATAACTTAAATCCAACAGAAATGATTAAAAGTAGGCAAGGGTTAATATTAGTTAATAAAACTTCACAGACCACAAAAAAATTGAAGTAATATTATCTCCTCCATTGTCTAAGTACATAGAACTTATAATTTTATTCCTTTCTTTTTGTGGTTTTATAAATGTGGTTTCTTTTGTCAAAATTATCAAGATATCTTATTTTTCAGATATAACTTTCTCAAAGACCCGTCATACATAATCTGTTGCCAAAAATGAGGTACAATTACAAAGATGTATTTCACGACTTAAAACTTAGGGTAACCTTACATTTTAACTGTGTAATATTTCTTTTATAATTTACTTTAAATGCAAATTGAATTGGAATTGCAGTAAGTTTATACACTACCTCCCAGGTGACACCACTGCGGACTTCATCAAGTTCAAGCCATGAGAATTTGAATTGTTGTGCATTAATTGTTTCCCCGGAGATGTTACTTTTTGCTTGATGGTTGTTTACTTTTGATTAATTAAGATCACATTTCTTTTTAATTTATTTTAAAACAAAATATTTTATAACAATTGCTTTTTGTTTTTTTAAATTTATTGTTTTATGTCATGTTTTGATTACATATTCATTTGACATTTATAAATTTCTTCAATTACATGAAGTTACATCACAATACAACTTCTGTATTTCTTTATTGGATGATCACTGTATATACCATTTTTTATCATTACAATAAAGCCGATATATACTCCCATGTTAGTATAAATGCAAACATCTTCACACTGGCCCACCAGTTATTTGTAAAACATAAATAAAAAAGGTTTTATTATTAAAAAGTAAGTTTTATGTTTTAATTCCAATCTCAATTTGATGGAATATGTTTGATAACTTTATGAACAACTCGCTGAGAATGAATTGGATAAAAAATATTTGTTTTTAGACAGTTATATCCTTTTATTTTAATACGATATTTTTAGTTCTATGAGTTTTCGCATGTTTCAATAAGTATACAAAAACAAAGATTTCCAATCCGATCAAGCCTCTATGCAACAATGAATAAAACTTGCGAGTAAATGAAACCCAACAATAGATTCTTCTAAAGACACCAACATGAAAGTTTACACATGCGTTGAAACAATTCTACTCCCTTCACTGTGGAGTAAAATATTGAAAAATCCCATTTCTAGATATTTATATTAGGATATTTAAATGTTGAGGTGTAACAGTCAAGTTGATGTCTCAATCAGTTCATGAGATATAACCAAAAAGGTAATAAAAATAGGGGGACGCGAGCAGATTTTCAAAATCTCATGTAGATGGTGCTCTTCCCAGAGTTTTGAAGCTCAAGTGTGCAAATTTTCATAATGCTTGGATTAAAGCTTTAGATTTGTACAAAAGACATGCTAACATACACACAATGCCCGAGACACTCTTCTTTATGTATAAAGATTAATATATTACTGAAGTGAGATTGTATTCATGGGAAAATCTTTTCTTTTCTGTACTTCTACCTATACTAATCATCTGGTATCTTTATGTCATATTTTTCTAATCTCTGTTCCTCATGGAATTCCTGGTAGCAGACTTATGTGTTAGTGATTTCATTGGCAATATGTTATTTCATTAAGGTAGATATGAAATATTTGTTTTATTGAGCCCGAGAATGTAACTTTTTTTATCTTCCTTTGTTGCTTCATTACTGATTGCAACAACAGTTTAGTAAAGAGTGGTTCATCTCTTATTGGATGCATTACTCCTGTAATGAATCCCTCCTTTGTACTGCGGTATCCTGTCCCACCTAGTCAATTAAATCCCCCTTGCTTCTGCAGAGTTGATCTGATCCTTCAAATTCACCCATTAAATAATCTTGACTACAACTATGATTGGAAAAACATGCCTGAAAATGTGTTCTGAAGTTGTTTCTGTTGTTTTGTTTGGTTTTGTTTTTTTGTAATGTTTTCCATTAAATTAACCTAGTATTCATTACTTACTATTATTTATTTTATTTTTGTCATGTTTGTTTCTTTCTATATTATGTTTTTTATTTTGTTTGCTTTTTTGTTTTGTTTGTTATGTTCATTATTTCTGTAAATAGTGGAGAGTCTATAGATCATTCTATAGAAATTGTGTTGATGTGATGGGTGTTGAGGAGTGTGGTATATTATAGTATTTATATTAGTTGTTTTTTTGCATATTTTGAATTCATGTTTGTTTTTTGTGAAAGGAATTGTTAAGTTAATGGAAATTAATGGATTTGTTTTTCATTTTAAAGTATTGTTGTGAATTCAATGTTTGAGTGGAACAAGTTCAAAATTTGAGTAAATTGTTTAAGATGTCATGGTGTCCCTGTCCATAAGGACAATACACCATCATAAAGCTTCTAGTAGTTTAGATTCTTTATGAAGGAGTGTGTGGAGAAGATAGTGTTTTCAAACTTTTTGATATGTGTATGTACTAGAAAGGTTGAAGGGGAGAACCTCTTAGATATGTACCATAATTTTGTAATTTAACCTAATAATGACAGATCTTGCTTGCAGAAGAGCTCTTGTTCCACGTAAATAAAGGAAATTGAGAAAATAGTCAGAACTTTTAATTGTTAAAAACATGATGCAGAGATGCATTATTTGTTCAATCTTCAACTTAAGGAGATAAAAAGTATATTTCTAAGGAATTCTTTACAATGAAGATGTTAATAGTTTCTAACAAATAAGAGCATCTAAAAATTTTTCTTTGCAGTCCATGTTTTGAGGGATGTTACTGCCTTATATCAATGCTGCCTACTTCAGCCAAAAATGTCCTTTAAAACGTGTTTTGTAAAGTTAAAAAANAAATGTCCTTTAAAACGTGTTTTGTAAAGTTAAAAAAATGATTTAATGTGGGATAAGTATTATTAATTCATAATGTTACACACAGATTTATTTTTTGTATTCCCTGAAGTAATACAGGGAAATTCATGACCACAAATGAGGTGTTAATTTTGATTTCATTTGTCATTTCACATTGCTGAGTTCACCAAGTTGTTTTATTTCAGCAAACAGTACGACCAGTGCAACTGTTGCAAGGGGAACGCCGAGTTGATGACAGTATCATTAAACTTGAACATCAACTGTCCTCTTCTGATAATAATGGTAACTGGCGTCACCATAATCATACTCATCATTCCGTGGCTGGTTTCTTTTGTAATGCTCCCAGTAAGTTTCTCATTAAATGTCACACTTTTAAAATAAATAAAGTTTATTGAGAAAATATTATGAAAAGAAGAAGAAACAAAAGACTGCTTGATAATTTTCTTGTGTTATGGAAAAATGTATGTATTTTTCAATGAGTGTGTATTAGTAGATGTAAAATATCCTGAAAGATGTGTTAACTTATTTTTTACTTGTTTTTGTATGAGTAGAATTTATTGTTTACCTTTTAATAACATTTACACTGAACATTATATTTTTTTAATGTTTTTTATCTGTTCTGTACCAAAGTATGTATGATTGTATTGAACTAAGAAAATTTATGTTACTCGTCTATGTAGGAAGAAATAAATATTTCTTTTTATATCAACTAGCAAAATTTGTTACTTGTAAATATTTTTGTTTTACAGATATGGATTATGCCAGAGTTGTGTTTACGAGTTTAAAGGGGGGAAACTTATTTACAGTGAATGCTTTGATAAGTATGTGTCGGTTACAAATAGAACTATCACAAGGGCCTGAATATACTTGGTTGTGTGAAATAACTCCTAGTAAGCAATGTTGTCAGCCATGGTCCCTCCCTAATTATATTGCATTTCTGCAGAATAAAACATCTTGTTTAAATATATCTGTAAGTATCCTTTCCATCATCCAGAATCAGTTAGCTTTTTCTATTTCAATTGTTCCATAAACATTTTGTTTTGTTTTATGTGTTTAGAGTGAAGATGTGAATGCCACTCAAGAATTGTTTATAGAGTGTGCTCCCTATTTCCATAATTTGAAACTTACACCTGGAAGCCAAGAGGCACCACCTCATTGCATGCGAGGAGATGCTGTCTACAACATTATGTACTATTTGGTTGATAGTGGATTTCTACCCCCTAATGTAAGTTTTCCTCCTAACTTTTTCAAATAATCTTCTTTATAAAAAAAATTATATACAATATTAATGTTTTCCATGTGGTCATACACTGTTTGTAACTGCTTTTTTGACAATACATTTAAATGTTAGATAATAATATTAAATTAAAATAAAATTATGTATAAATTAACATACAGATAAAAAAACTAAATTTTTTTTCTAAGTAAGATGTTATACATACTAGGTAATCTATGAGTATTGGGTCATGAATTCATTATATTAATATATTAAATATATAAAACACACTGAAATAGTTTTTTATATACAAGATCGTGACATTCCAATCCATTTCTTGGTTTATTCAACTTACATATTCAATCTATGTATACAAATTACACTATTAATATATGTGTTCATATATTTGACTGATATTTTTTCATTCTTATTATTAACGAGTCTTATGTATGTTGAATTACAATGAACTTTTTGAACATATATAAAATGTAAATTATTTACTCTAATCTTGTCCTGAGCCTTTATGACAAGAAAACTCAATCCATGTTCATTCTTTTTAACTACTTGTAAATTCTCATTTCACTAAACTATATATAACACAAATGTAAGTATATGATGTTAAGGGAATATCACATTCAACCTTATGTATATTATTGATTATTGAAGATTAAAAAAGGTCATATTAATTAATAATTTTTGTGTTATTATCATTTCACATTTTGGATTAGAACACTGTTCATCCACAGCATTTCAATGTGATGAATGATAAATCCAAGCACTGTTGTTGGGGCCTCAGGTTGTAGCTGAGTACAAATAACTCGGAACCCCACCCGTGACTATTTACTATTTACAGCGTTTATTGTACATCTCCATGTATACTTTTACTAATTCCGTACATGTCTCTTTCACATCATTGATCAGGTGGTCAAGTGCCTCCTACTGTCATTAAAACAGAATTTAAACACACTTGATTAGCTGGTAACACTGTTGAATGATATGTCAATAGGAAGACATGAGAATGTGATACAACTTTTAAAGATATCGTAAAGAAGGGTATTTTATTTATCTATTTATAAAAAATTCATGTCTTTTGAACAAATAATTGTCCTCATATAGTCCATTTCTTAATTCATTAATCATGAATCAGTATAATTATCTGGTTACCATCTTTTCATAAAGTAATTCAAAAAGGTTTCTTTTCATAAAGAAAAATATTTTCATAAAGTCAATAATTTTATACAAAGAATTTCTTATAATGGAAACATACATTGAACTCTCTGAAAGCATAGATTCTATTGTTTTTTAAACGTTCCTGAGTAGCTACGAGAATACAGCTACCATGACATCCTTTGTCTGCCATCATTAAAAACATGGAGAAAACATTTAGTGAAATTTGGTACTGAATTTTTTTTACTATTGGTTACATGTAATTAAAATTTCATGTTTTATAGTGTTTTCAAACATTTATTTTTAAATGTTAACTGTACAGAGGGAATCATTTTGTTTCAGGACAGTCAAAATGCATCAGTGATGAGTTCTATGCTCATTTTGCCTATTGCATCCTCAACAAAAACCCATGATTTTTATTTCGCTGTAGAAGGGAAAACTTTACAAGATGGAAATGTTAAAGTGATTGCCATGGAATTAGGTATGCTTGCACATCATTTGTTAGTAATATTTTTCATGTTCATATCTCATATTTAACTTCCTCCGAGAGCACAAAATATGGAGCTCTAACATTTGAACCTAACCTAGCATAATTCCAGATTTGGTTGTGTCTTGTTTGACTTATATAAAACAATATATAATCTGTTGAAATCTCCAATCTGTTTTTAAATGTGCGTATGTACTTATACAACTGTATGTCTATTTGCTTAATTGCCTGCCTGATGTCTGTTTGGTTAGCCATCTATGTTGGTCTAATTAACTCTTATATTTTAAATTTTATTCAGTAACTTCTTATGTACATTAATTTTTTGTATTATGTTAACTCTTATATAAGGACAATTTCAAAAAAATAATATGTAAAACCACATGTTATTACACTGATATAAATAAATAAAATTAGAGGATGAGTTAACTGGTTTTAGGTGAATATATTTACAATTGAACTACACTTCTATTTTACAAATTAATATGAACTATTTTCATTAATGGAAGCAATGCACTTATACTTATTATTATGTTACAGGGTTGAAAAATTCTTTATTTGATGAGATATTAAAACGAGATACATGGATGATTGCTGCTGGTGGTCTCTTCATTTTGATTTGCATGTGGATCTATACCAATTCTATTTTTGTGACTATAATGACAGTGGTAGCTATTGGTTTCTCATTGGGCATCTCATATTTTATGTATTCTTTGGTATTTGAACTACGTTTTTTTCCCTTCATGAACTTATTGGCTTCCATTGTAGCTGTTGGTAAGTACTATCAATAGATAATTTATTGATGTCTAAATGAAGCATTATCATGTACATTCAGTTCTATGTATATTGAAATCAATATTTCAATAGAGAGATTATTGTCTTTCACATGATCATGTATGATTTTTAGCTGAAGTAAAATCTTTTTGTCAGAAAATCTATCATTTCAATTGGGAAATCAATTTACCTTCTTGAAGGAATCAGAACTGAACTCTGTTTCAGCATGACATTTATTTATACTAAAAAAAAGTGGATATAATTGAAAAATTTTGTATGCATGATCCTGTGAATTAGTATAGAAAAACTTACAACTAAGATGTCTCTACATGTGTTTGGGATTGTGTCTTATTATAGTTTGGTTAAATACAGTCTGTAGGTATCCATAATGAGAAGGATTTACGTATTGCTAACAATTTTTACTATGAAAGAATTTAGTTTTTTTTGTGCCCTAAAATTACTTTGTGAACTTGCAGCAAAACTTGCAAATGTATTGTGAGAATCCCTATAATTAAATATTGTATGAAAATGTTGCCTACACTCTTCATTTATGTTTTTGCTGAAGTTCTAATATACATTGAATAACATATTTAAGAGTAATTTTACATGCTAGTGCTGTTTGGGCAGTTTTGCATTTAACCTAAATGCATTTCCTTGTATTTACTTAAATTTAAGTACTATAAAAACTTCACTTATGAATTGGTAATGATACAACAATGCTGTGGCATCTCAAAATTATACTTGGTTATATTAATTACCTTTTTTTAAATATTAATAAATTTTAATGTATGTAAACTTTGATTTGTTGAAACTATTTTTACAGAGCTTGCAGAATGTTAACTTGAAAGTTAGGAATTGAAAGATTTGGGATATCTGAGTGTTCAGTTTATAGAATTCAGACTTCAACAGGTTGTTTTGCAAATCACCAGAAAATTCAGCAAATATCCATTTACAATGGAATTGACTTTTCTTTTATTGTAAATTAATTATGTTATGTTGAAGGAAATTGGAGATGGGACCGAGATTCAAACTCGGGACCTTCAGCTTAACGCACTGATGCACCTACCAAATGCGCCACCCCATTTGCATCTGGGTCCAGTCTATCATTGACTTTGAACATCGTAAGTTGAATGTCAATGGTGAACTGAGCCCAGAGGGGAATGGGGTGGCACAGTTGGTAGGCGCATCAGTGCATTAAGCTGAAGATCTTGAGTTCGAATCTCGGTCCCGTCTCCCATTTTCATTCAACATAACATAATTAATCTGTTACCTGGCGGTGAGGATCACTGCAATTTAACAGATTTCTGTATGTTTATTGTAAATGTATTTGACATCATAGTTTTGTGTATGTATTATTGCATTTTGGAGTGTATGTACAAATATTGATCCATTTATTAAGATTTTTCAAAAGATACTTTTAATACTTCTTGTTTCTTGTATTATAACAGGAATTGGTGCAGATGATGCTTTTATATTTTGCAAAGTCTGGCAGTGTGCAAAAGGTGAAAAGAACACTGGAACTCTTGTCAAATTAGTCCATGATACTCTAAAACATGCTGTTGTATCTATGCTTGTGAGCTCCATTACAACAGCAGCTGCTTTTTATGCTGGTTATGTGAGTAACATTACTGCAATAAAATGTTTCAGGTGAGAAAAGTTTTTACTTTTATGCTTATTTTACATTTTGTACTTGCAGTCTACTGAGGTGTTCTACAGTTGTTCATTTTACTATAAAATATCTTGCGTTTATTTGTATTCTGTTTGTGTGTATTTGCCTTCATGAACATCTATTCACAATGAAAAAAAATATTTTCATGCACTTAAAATTCATTTAAACTAGCATGTATACAAGTGTGTTGCTTCAGTTTAATTAAGGATACATAAGTGTATTAGTTACTCAGATTGTCCCCATTGAGGGATTATGAGAATATAATGCTATTTATCCATAAGTAAATGTCATGTCAAAATCACTAATGAGTATTAATGATTAGAAGTTAATGTTTGATGGGTTTTTTAATTAAATTTCTGTGTTGTGATTTTCGCACGCATGTAGGTTCTTATGCGATCATCTCTTTCAGTGTTTTTGCTGGTACAGCTACTTTGGCTAACTTCTTGCTCATGATCACTTGGTTGCCAGCCAGTGTGGTGGTGTCAGAGAGGTGGTGTTGCCCCCCTGTAGTTCCCTTGCTATGGGACTCTCGACTGCGCCCTGCTAGGGCTGTTGCCGGACAGGCCCGAGCTGCATTAGACAGACTTCTAGTTTGGGCAATTGTGAAACTGTATTATTTGTGGCTTCTTATCTTGGGAGGATTAGCTGTAGCTGCTATTGTTGTTGTCTTTTACTACCCTCAACTTAAACTTCCTGACTCACGGGATTTTCAACTCTTTGATAGTCATCATCCCTTTGAGCAATATGAATTGGTGTATAAAGACAAGTTTATGTTTGAACGATTGAATCAGAAGGTTAGTAGCAAGCATTTTCTTCATAGATGTTCAAAACAATTATAAATAATAATTACAACTTGTTATTCTTTTTCTTACAGAACGATTTGAATATGAAGCTACCTTTGAGATTTGTGTGGGGAATAGTTCCACAAGATAATGGTGATTACATGGATCCAGCCTCAAAGGGATCATTACAGTATGATAGAACTTTTGATATGTCTGATCCAGATTCACAGAAATGGCTCCTCTATTTCTGTAGAAATTTACAAAATCAGTCCTTTTATCAGTCAACTCTTGGTCCTCTCCTGCCAAATTGTTTTATCCAAACTTTTAAGTCTTGGATGCAACGTGCTTGTGTAGACCGAAATGGGGAGAGAAATAGAGCACCATGCTGTGAGACCTCTCAGTTCCCCTATCGAAGAAAAATATTTGACAAATGTATTATTCATGGTATAGATAGCCTGTATCAAACTCCTCATGAAATTGCCCTACCAGGTGTGGCAGGTCCAAAATTTTCTAAAGATTTGAAGAAACCTCGTATGAAAGCTGTTGTTATTGAGTTTGACAGCAATTATTCTTTCTCCATGTCCTTTTCAGAAATGAATGCATTTTATCAAAAAGTGGAGAAATGGTTTCAAACGCAACTATTATATGCTCCCCAAGGAATGAAGAATGGATGGTTTGTGAGTGATCTGGATTTTTATGATTTGCAATTAACATTGTCAGAAGACACTTTACTTGCAATAGGTGTTGCCATGGGAATTGCTTTGGTTATTCTTTTCATTGTAACCCTCAATGTTTTAATTAGTTTATATGCAATTCTCACCATTACATGCATAATATTTGTTACTGTTGCAAGTCTTGTCTTACTGGGATGGAGACTGAACGTTTTGGAGTCAACATCAGTTTCAGTAGCCATAGGATTAGCTGCAGATTTTAGCCTCCACTATGGAGTGCATTATCGCATATGTCCGGAGGGAGGTGACCGTGAGACTTCAATAACTTATGCTGTATCTCGTATGGGAGGTCCTACTGCAATGGCTGCTTTGACAACTGCTGCTGCGGGTGCATTTATGCTTTTCTCATCAGTCCTGCCCTACATTCGAATAGGAATCTTTCTGGTGGTGGTAATGCTTGTAAGTTGGATTTATTCCACATTCTTCCTGGGTTCTCTACTGCGGTTTGCGGGACCTCAGCACGGTTTTGGACAATTTTCTTACCCCACTTGTGAGTGTGGTGAAGGCTCGGTAGCTAGTACTGGTATGGGGGGAACAAGGGGCAGAGAGCGTAATGTAGGTGATGTGGCTGCTTATGCAAATGTTCTATCGGAATCTACACTTTCAACATCAAGTACTATGTGTGCTCTGCATCCCAATGCCAACGAGAGCCATGAACTTGAAGCTCTGACCACACGCACAAGGCACAAGAGTTTATTACGCACAGGTAGTTTGTCTGCGGCATTGCCTTCGTCAGTGAGCACTGCTAACAGAGCTACAGTCACACGCAAAGTGTCCTTGCCTGTTGAGCAGTCCCCTTCTGCTGCAAGTGCTACTACTATTGTGCTTACAGATGACCTTGAATCTGAATGTGCTCGTCTTAGAGATGATTATCTAATGAAGCACTAACGCTCACTTGATGTGGTCATTTTGGATATTTGTTGTCTTTAAATGAGATGGCATTTGCTTGTTATTCTGTTAAATTTAATTTACTTTTCTTTTATTTGCATAAAATACTGAAGAATATTTACAATGTATCATTTTATTTTTGCCATCACCCTGTGTTGTGTGTAGAATTGTAAAATGTGAAAACAAGCCATTCATAAAAAAGTGCTTTTAATTTAAATATACATAAATTGTAGTTATATTTTGTGCAGTTTTGACTGTTTGAAAATATAAGGAATATTTGTACAGTTATCTATTGTTGGACGCAAGACTCACTGTTGAAAATTTCTAACTAATGTTGACCTTGGTGTCTTTTACCATAGAGAAGGTTGTGGAAATTAAATGCAATAGCATATCTTGTAGATGAGAAATTAGATTGTCAGAGTAATGTGATTTGCTCTGAAATAAGTAAAGATTCCTTTTCACAAGCAACAGACAAAGTGAATCTTCTGTCTCTCTTTCTCGAGACATTTTATTTGTTGATGACAATCTAGATAGATTGTAAGGCACTACAATAGAAATTTTAGCATTGTGTGATAAGCTGTGTGATCTACCAAACATGATTTCTCTATTTAACTAATGTTAAAAGTGACATGTCTTGTCTTTGAAAACAACATGTAATAATCAGTTGTGTTATTCAAAGATTTTAAACAAATCATGAGACAGCTTCAGTGAAGGTCCAGTTTAGTGAATAACCTTGTAAATATTCTGAAATATTAAGAAATGCTGTGAATAATTTTGTAATCTGATACCGATAAGAAGTAATTCGATTCAGATGTGACAAAAGTTTGACTCAAAAAATCGTTCTGTTCACACATTATGTTAAATCATTAAAATTTATGATTTTCATAAATTTGGGAGGAGAGATAATAGTATGTTTACAGCGCTTCATGTTGCAAAGCAGTATAATCTGTTTCTGTGGAGTTAACACATTTAAGCAAAAGTGGGTGAGAGTACTTGTTATATTTTAACGAAAGCAGTATTAATTAAAAGCACATAATTCTGTAATACCATCGATTTGTATTGTTGTTGTGAATGGGAATGTGATATTTTTGTATGTTAATTTGACAATGACAATGATTTACATGGAAGTATATTTATTATAATTCAAGTACCTTTATGTGAAGAAACAATACATAACGTTATTGGGCAGTCTTCACTTGAATGATCTGCATGATATTGTTCCTTTTTATATTAATATATTATTTATATATTGTTTTATAGGTACTTTTGCTGGGAAGTGTTTGATGGTCAAAGGACTCAACAGAACCTTCTCTGATTCGTAGTATTACTTCAATTTTTTGTTTTCATGAAGAATAATGTAAGAATTTTTAAAATAATTTTGCTAATGTTAATTGACTGAAAAATTAGTTGTAGATATGACATATTAATATATTTTTAATTAATCTCTTACTTAATTTTGCATATTATCATTTGTGGTCTATTATAATTATTTTGGATATTTTTCATAAATATACATATATACATATATATATATAANAAAAAAGTTTTTATAATTTGTTCATGAAAAAATATTGCATTTTATTGTGATAAACACAAATATTAATACATGTTCTTTAAAGTTTTGATATAATTCGTGTATGTAGATGTTGAAACTTTTTTTTTCTTTTTTTATTCATCATAAAGAATCCAATTATCTTCCAGAAATTATCCTGTAATATGAAATGGCAGAGACTTTGGAGATGGTTGTGTGAATATGCTGTATCATGTCATTAATTTTATTGAACAAACTTGGCCATGGCAGGATAATTAGTGTAAAGGATGTTAGTGGAAGAATTATGCATGAACAGTGATTATTTCGTTTAGTGGACTTGTCAATCTCTCTTTGTATGTCTCTACGAGGCTTCTTTGAAAGAAAATTACCTGTGATAATGTTTCCATGCGCAATGATAATGTCTGTTAAATGTAGTCGATTCTAATCTGCTAGAGTAGAGTAGCATTCTTGCACTGATGGCTTGTTGCTCCTGTGTCTACTTTGTATAACATATACTTGCCAATGATATGTTAGGGGAATGCAAGTGCTGGATGGTTGTGACAACTTTCTTTCTTTCTTTCTCATAAGGAATTTCATCAAAAATTTACTTTCAACACAACTTTTTCACCAAAACTATTTTAATTGTGAAAATTACACTCATATTATCTTAATGTCTATAAAAAAGAAGGGGGATTTTGTGAATTAAACCATCATGATTAATAAAGTACAATTTGAAATCTTAGTAGTTATAATCAGGAAGTATTTTTTTCATTGTAAAAAGGAAAGTTTGATAAAAATGCTTTATGTGCAAACTTTTATGATGAAAACGAAAGAAAAGATCTTTGGCTATTTGGGTGCTTGTTAATCTAAAAACATTCATACCCCATTCATGTAAGAGAAATACAAAATGAGTGTATATTCAACATATAAAAACAAAGATGTGAAAATTTGCATTTTCTTGTATCTGGTCATCTGGAATTATTTAAACTGTTCATTATTTATTCTGTGGTCATTCCAAAAGTGCACTTCCATTTATAATAAAAATTGAAAGGACATTTTCAAAATTTGATTTCTCAAGTACTTAGTGAATGGTTTCTATCTTTGTCAAATGATTTGAAATTAGCTAATTTTAATATAACAAGGATTCAAAAATGTATGGAGAAATATTTTCCAAATTATATGCATTTTTATGATAAAATTTGATGAACTGAAGTAAAAAATTTTATTAGTTTTAAAATCTGAGTGGAAATTACTTCATATTCTTAAAAATTCTTTTGGTATTACATTTTATTGAATTTGTTTGGTTAAGTTGTCTGCTTCTTTTTGAAAGAACTAGGTGTATTGTTGACAAGTCCTCTCCTTTTTGAGTATATTTATTTGCACAAATATTATACTTAATTATTTAACTTTATTTCATTCTATTTTGCATTTTAGTAGTTATTCATATGAATGATCGTTATAAAGTGAGTAGTGTTTCAGTTTCCTAGTCAATAAAAATGTATTGTATTTTTGCAAATCTGACAAAGATAGGGAAAGTCCAAAGAGTATTTCACAGATAGTCACTCAAAATTTTTTTCATCCTTAGTGGATTTATGAAAATTGATAATGGTAACAACAAATATATTTTGCAAGTTCAAGACTAACTAAAACATTTTATTTGATTCCACCATATATAGGTATAATCCATATTTTAACATCCTAACGTGACTCTTGGTGTTAAAAACTTTTTTGTCTATTATCATGTAACATAATGGGTAGTTGATGGTATTTTAAAGTCTCATATGTGATGCTAATGTAGTGATGTTCTGTAGTACATGTAATATAGTGTTTGGTTGGGAAATATTTGGTGAGGTCAGAGTTATCCGTACAATGGATTTTTCCAAAATTTTGGAGTCCATAACTGTGCGATGTTGAAAACAGTGTGAAATTTTTGTTGAAGAGGCCTTGATACTAAGAAATGTATTATTATAATGTATGAATGTTGTACTTTGAGTGTTGAACGTTTGTAATATTAATTATTATAAAGGGAATTTTTTTTCCTCCTCTAGTGTTGCTACTACTAATTGGGTTCTTGTTTCATATTGAGGATCATTTATTATTGGAAATCAAATTACAGTACAATTTTTCTGTGGTCATATGTCATCTTGATCAAGCATAGCCATACGGTAGTGACATAGTCTATGATGGCGTGGTGTGAGTTTTCTCCCTGCCCATCCCAAGCCATTTCCAGCCTTGATTTCTCTTTCTCATACAAGAGTGGAAATATTTACATCATTTCACCACAGACAAATTGTACTGTATATATGTATGGTCAATCAATATTCACTGTGTTCAGTTAATTGAACTCTGTGAAGGAAAGTGATACTTTTTGAAAATTTCTCATTTTCTTTATTCACATGCAAATCCTGTGAAACCCGGTTGAAAATTTTTTGATGTATAAACATAATTATCTCCTAAGTAAAACTGTTTAAGATGCGATGGAAATTAAATTTTCAGCATAAAAAAAAATATTTTTTTTCTACAGGAAGATTATTTTCCTGAGTAATGTATTTATGTTTTTGTACTATATCAAATTAATGACATTAATGGTAAATCAGCAGCAAAAATTTCTGTGATGTTTATTTTGATAACTTGTTTTTTACCCTTATCCAGCTGTAGTAATTGAAAAATGAGTCATCGACCTCTTTGAATCAGTGCCTAATGCCCTATGAATGTATTACTGGGTGTCACTTGACTTTTTCTAGGTTGACCCATGGCACAGGTCTTGGCGTCCGGATCACTATGAAGCCCCTTCCGACTACTCATTGATTTAATCCTTTTGCTTGATTGTTTTGTGTACACATAATGGGAAATTTAATCCAATGTGCTTGCAAGTAAATTGTAAATGATGATGTTAAGTGCCAAAGACATAGATGTCAATATTAAGAAAATCTAGTGTTTCATACAATAACAGTTGTACATAGTGTATGATTAGCAAAATGTCAAATTAATAATTTTGTATTGACAAAAGAATAAAATCTTATGAATGCTGAAGCACTTGCATCTTCCTAATAAGTGTGGTTGAATTAACCATACGTGTAATTGTATGTGATGTGTATGTATATTACAAGCTCATTCATGATGGTTGTTGTAGGGCTGAGGATTAAACCTTGAGAGCCCATCTTTGTTTCATTCTCTGGAAGTGTCAATTTAATTTGAACTTCTGAGAAATGGTTCTTCATGTGTATGGATTTCAGAAGAGTAGTCCGGACCAGAAGTATTGCTAGCATATTTTGATATTCAGCAAAGTACTTCAGTTTTACCTTACCAAAATTTAGGATTACAAAGATAAGAAATGAAAGTATTCAAAGTATATGAAAATATTGTTGTACATTTGAGTATCAGATATAATGGATAGTATATATTATGTTGTATTGTTTATAAATGTATATATTCAAAAACTTAATGTTCCTTGTGCCAGTTTACATCTGGTCCAAATATTCATTGTTGTATGTTAAAAGGTTACCTGTTGCAATCATGTTGGTAGTGTGGTGTTAACCCCAATGCTCTCTTAGTATGGACTCTTCTTTAACATTAGGTTGAAGTGAGTTTGTTGGATATTTGAAATGAAAGATGGCCTACTGAACATTTATACTCTTTTTTGGTCCATTATTTGGGCCATGCTCAAGACAAAGACTTTCTTACTGTATTTAGTGTCCTGTATGGACTTGCGAACTGGCATATGGCTCAGAAAATGGGCTGCCTTCTCTATAGAATGAGTGTCTCTTCAACTATTTGTAGTCTTTGTAAGTGTCAGATTCAATATGTTGAAATACAAATACTTCACCATCTCTTTCTCTTTTCATTAGTGCATATACACTTGTGCATTGTCTATCGACATGTGAAAATTGTGACGAGGTGGGTGTGCAGTGCTAGGACATGTGCAGCCAAAGCAGGAGGTCCTGGGTTCAGGTCCCAGTCAGTCTCAATTTTCATGTGGCCTTCAACCTTTCAACAATGCAACCTTCCCTCCTTGAGTAGGTATTCGGAAGATATGAGTTTAAAATATATACTCTTGTATTTTCACCTCCTTTCATGATTTTCAGTATCATTAAATTCTTGTATAGCATGACTTCCTTCAAAACATATTTTCTGATTTGTTGAAATTCATATAATTTTTAATTGTCTGATACTGAGATTGAAAGTATTCATGAAGAAACATTGGAATCTGTAATTATATCCTTACTTCTCTGTAACAGATTGCATTTACTTGAACAACCTTCTCACCAAGACTTTAAGATAATATTTGTATATTACTGTAAATCTGATCTAAAATAATTAATATAAAACAAACTAATCAATTTATATTTGAAAGTTACTTTTCAGTATGATGTATCTAATGAGGCAGTATGAGAAAATAATAGGAAATAATATTAAAGACAATTATAAGGATGTTTAAATGTTGCAATTTGCAAAAATAAATCATGTTCAACGTATCAAAAATGAAATATAAAATTGCCTTTGGGAACCAGTTTTTGAGGGATGTTTCTCTTTGTGTCCTTCATCACTTCACAATATATTCCTACAAGGTGGTTCTAAATAAATAAGTTCATAGAATGGAATTATTAAATATGATATTAGGACTGTGAAGATTTCAAAGATCATACTGGTGAGTTGTGATTTTTAATTATTTATTGTCTTTATGAGATGCAACCATGATACCAGTCATTTATATTTCAATCCAATTTTTTCCATTCTAGATCTTGCATTTAAGATTAAAGCATATTAATTCAAGCTTTGAATATACTCATTCACCATCATTAATTGGTGTTAAAAGCAATATTGTTCTTGATCTGGGGGAGCTTACATCTCCCACCTCCCTCTAAATTTTATTAGTTGTAATAAAAATATTTTATTGCACCGTAAAACTATAAATTGATGCATAGTTATTTAACAACATAAATTAAGCTGTTAAACTAATCAAAATATTTTAAGAAATATTAACCTAAAACATAGCCTCATTAAATGTTTGGTGAAGTCTGGGTACCCCCCAAAAATAACTTTCTGGCTACAGACGCATACTTGATCTTTTAACTTGAATAGCTAATATTTGTTGTTGTTTTTTTAGTGACGAATGATGGAAATATTAAACAAAACTTAATAAGAATTTTCTGTTCTTAAGATTGTACTCATCCTTGTGGCTCTTGCTCCCATAAAATGTTCTGCAAGAGCACATATATTTATTGGGCTCTAATGACCTCGATGTTGACGAGCCCTAAAGCCACATAAAAAAAACATATATTTATGATGCGCTCTGAACGCATTCTATTAGTGAATAACGTAACTGAAAATACGTCACGATGTATCCCCTCTCCTGACTCGAACCGTGATTATGAATGGTGCCAGAGCTGGGTGGCGTTGAACAACCGCGATTGGAAAGCAACAAAGCGCGGCTTCGTCAGTTGGTCTGTCAGCTTCCCGGGGGACTTGTGAACGTCTGGAGACTGAGATAATGTAAGTAGATAAAAGTTGCCGAATTCACATGCTCACTACATTCACTTCTTGGACCTGCAATCTCGCTCTCACAATTTTTCTTCGGTTGTAATTTGTTGTTTATGGATTTCTTCAGTGAATTTGTTTTGGGGAAATATTCGAAACGTTAGTTAGCTAATCTTTTTTTTTTAAATTTCATCCCCTTCGACCAGTCCTCAAGAAGGAATAGTTTTAATACAAATGGTCAAGAAATATTTCCAACCGAACAAGATTGAATATTTTGAAAACAAATCTAGATATGTTACACTCAATATATTTTAAGGAGGCGGTTCAAAATGTTATGAGTAATATATTATCTTCTACAACATAATTTCTGGTCACTAGTGAAGTATGATACTCTGAAATCACGAAACCTGTAAACACAAGTTCCAATGAATCTAGTTTTGACCTAAAATCCAAGATTGATGCTATTGGAAGTAGGTCGGGGCTTGTACAAATATTTTTGACAACGATAAATTTTGGTAATTTGAATGATTTAAACAGACAGAAATAAATCGTCAAAAGAATTTCGTATGTGTGTTTTATTGACGTTTTGTTTGATTTCTGCATTTAACTAATTTGATTTGAAATTTTCGATATCTTTCCTTTCGATATCATCAAGTTGTGATTTTGCTGATCCGTTTCTGGAGAGAACAGACTCATCCGTACTTTGTTACACTCACGAACAAAAAAAACACTCTACGTACGTCAGTAATACACCCGGTGACAAGATGACGAACAACATATCGTAGATTTAAAATACAAACTTTGAACTATTTTCCTTTTCAATGTTGAAAAATAATATTTTCCAAATGTTCAATTTGGTTTGGGTACATTAAATAGTTGAACGACGTGTCCCGTGATTGCCGTGTGACAAAAGCTAATTTTCTTCAAAGCAATATGTTAACTTACTTCAAAGCAATCTTACCTTAATGAAATACGGAGAAATATTTATTTTAATTCTTAATCTCATACTATGTATTGATTAAAATATTTTTATCACTGTAATGTTTAGAAAAAATTCACTTCTATTACTTTAAAAAATACGTGTTCGTATGTATAATTTCCATACATTTTTTTGGTTGCATTTCTTGGTTTCCTTTTGCGGAGTTTTGTCGTGAGTGTTTTAGTAGAACGCAGATTAAGTTTCGTTCCTGAACCGCATGTATCATATTGCATGAGGTTTAAGACTGTGTGTGTTTGGAGTTTTGTTTTTCCTTCATAGTTTCCATTCACGAAGCTGCCATTTGAGGATACACTTCTTTTAGTTCTTAGCAGAGTGCTTTAACCACTGGTAAGAAACAATGTTTCCTGAAGTGAACAATATTTTGTCCATTCTCAGGTCTTGCGGATTGATAAATTTTCCTCATTCATAAATCTAGCGGTTTCTTTCAGTGGGGGATCAAAAGAGGGGGCAAAAAAATATTGACAATTTTCATTACCATGACATTTTCTGTATATTTCCAATAAGTATGATTTAAATAATGAAACAAATCAAAGGAAAGAGAATTGGTGATTACCACATCATGGATGGTGTAATTTTTTAAATAATTCCGTTTAAGACGGTTAAAATGAAATTTTTATATTTTCTTCAAATGGTGGAGGGGTGCCCCTAATCACCTCCACTGATTTCTTTAATAATATGGATTTGGCAGCATGATTCGCCCTTTTTAAACTGGCCCTCCATTGACATACGGTACTTATGTCTTGTGTCTGAGTAGCACGAACTATCCCATTAGTTGCTCGCTTACTAAGTTGCCAATGTGGTGAAGATATTGTGTTCGTGTCAGGTAACTTACATACGTCAAAAATTGTTATTCCGCGATGCGATGCAGTGGTAATTTGAAATCATTACGATGTTAGTCGACTTGAAAGAGTTCCAAACAATATTTTCTTGTTTCTTAACAAAATAAATTATCTTTGGTACGTAGACTTACTTTTCGTATTGGGTAGGAAAAAATATTCTTACAAAATCATAAATTGTTTTGGAATTGCAAAATTTAACACCAATCTTTGGAAATTTTCCATTCTCCCACTCTCGTCGGAGATCTAAGCCAACATAGAATCCTGAATCCGCCACTGCCTACACGTGGGTGCTAAAACATATATCGTTGTGGGTACGCAATTCCTGCCACACTGGTTCAGCGTTAAAACTGTAGTCACCTGCTAGACTTCACAGCGCGAACACCCGAGAACACAGCAGGTGCAATATCACATAAACCTCTGGACAATATCATCTTCAATGCTCCTTGAAGACCCAGAGTATTATGTAAATGGCAAACATTTTTCCCTATAATGGTAAAATGAAGTGTTGACCAGGATCTACAATTCGCCTTTTATTAATAAAACAACAATTGTTTGAAAAAGAATCCCGGACCCTGTATTATTATAGTTGGTATGATGGATTGTAAAACTGGATTACACCGTGTTTCTTGGGGATCAGACCATTTGCAAAGGAAAGTGGCGACTGGCAGCTCAGGACACTACCCCGAACTCCTCCGGTTCCTCCACCTCTAATGAACTCAGGATACTACCCCTGTCCTCTCCGGGGTTGAGCTCTTTGTCAACTACAGGATTCAAAATATTGGAAAGGTTTACTTTTTTATTTAATGTTTTATTACCATTTTAATAATACGCGCAATTACAAAGACAATGAATCTAAACAATATACGATTACAACAAAATGAAGGATTTAGGTCAGATTCTTTTTTTCATTTCAGGTTGATCCTATTCTTTTAATTTTTATGGCAATTATATTGCATTTGAATCTATTTTATTCGCGGTTTAATAAAGAATATAATATTACATTACAATGGTGATAAAACGTTAAATAAAAAAGTAACAGTCAATTTGGATTCAGCAATGGTTGAAAGAGCTTTCGATAGGGTTGCAGGGACCGGCAAAGTTCGGGGAAGTGACCTAAGCTGTCAGCTGCAACTTTCGTTTGCAAATGGTATAAAAAGGTCGGTCAAACAAATATCCAGAGACTCAGCGCTGTTCCATCAGTAAACAACTTATAGTCTATGTAATTAACGCGGATTGCAAAACACTTATGGTCTACATAAAGAAAAACAACAAAAAGTATCTTATCATCACCATCATTATTATTAAATAATACCATTTACATTATATTATCATCATTGAAATGCGATCGGTAGTTTAATTATCATTTTCGTGGCACACTTTCTTAATCTGAAGGGTTGGGATTAGTATGTTGGGAACAAATGTTGCTCCCCAATGTTTCACAAAACACCTGGATAGCGCTCCTGAATAGTAAGTAAGTAGACGGGCAACGCGGAGAATGGAGAGTTGCTGTGAGATAACATTAAAAATGTGTCCACCATAAGACCCTCGTATTGCTACAGCAACATAGACTAGGTGGCCTTCGAATCAGAATGAGTTGGGGAAAAATGGTAAATAAACTTTGAGTTAGTTTTTCTCGCGATTATGCTCGAAGTAGTTAACGGTGGTTATAGTTGGACCGCTAGGGCTCGACATATCTTGTAATCTACCATCTTCATAACTTGTGATCACGCTTTCAGAGACTGGTGGATTCAGGATTTTTCTCGGGTGAGGGTTGGATAAATTCGCTCCCGTTAATGAATGAATGAATGGACTCCCGCGCTCCGTTAAGAACGCGAGCTTTTTAACTACTATTAAAAAGTATGTTCAGAAGGAATCACAATTGGTCAAGTTGAACAATTAACAAAGTAAATGTGGAACAATGAACATTATATATTTAAGATTAAGATGGAGGGTGAAGGGAGATTTATTTGATTGCCCGCTACTGTTAACATAAAATGAGCAGTTGCACCACTGTCCTTCCTACTGTTTTACTACTAACACTATTTTAACTACTAAGTAATTTGTTTACTTCTGCTTTTTCTGGAACATCGTTATGTTTATCACGAGGCTTGAAGCTCGTACGAAATGACCCTTTTTATTACGATATTTGGTCGTATCTTCTTTTCCACTTTAACTTTATTTTCAATTCCTGAATAGCTCAATGTTTTTCTCTCTTATTTATGGCGATTTGAAGCGAAAAACCCAACTCTCTGTTCTGAGATAGTGAAAAATTTGTTGAATAAATACAACCTACAAGTCTCCACGATAAATATGTTCGTCAATGAGTATCGCGGTTAGATTAGTTTGTTTGGTGTTATCAAACTTTGCTGAGGTTGTCTTAATTTTCTATTTTGGAGGCAATACCCCCATAATATTCATAATCATCATAATCACTATTAATGTTCCCCGGAGTCTTCGAATTAATGGGCAATAACTTGAGTTTTAGTGATTACTGCACTATTTTTGTAACTTGTTGCACAAAAATGTATTGCATTACATTTTTAATTATGAAAATTCCTGAGAAACAGGTATTTGTAGAAAGATGGATTTTAGTTTTATAACCAGAGCAAAGTTTGCTGAAATTTTTCAATCCGCCTCTGCTATCGGGCCCTTGATCAGAATTGATAGGATGGTCCTTAGCGTGCTTCCGGAGTGTAAATTAGTTTATTGGCCTTCCACGTGAACATACGCAATTTGTACTTTTTTGACAATAAATTTATTATTATTATTAGTGAAAGCATTTTTTCTTATAAAGTGTTGATTACTCTTCCAATGAGCATGACTTACAATACCTGACGATATTGTGAATGTCGCTTCTACGTCCTTTTTATCACTATGTTTTTGCTTTATCAGTTTCTTGCTCGATTTTATAGTCGCTGGCATCTGGAAATACACATTTCTCGTTGTTAATGTGTAACATCCGCTGAGAATAGTTCTCACCGTTGAATTTGTTAATGACAAAAACATCTACTCTAGCTTTGCTCACATACGGCTTAGCTCGTCGCGCGACTTTCTAACTTCATATTTTCAAAACAGGTCCAATCCAGGTTCAAAAAGCATTGTTGGAAGCGTAATCTGGACCTGTACCCTAACAAAATTACTTGAAATTTCATGTTGTGGAGAGCAATATAGTCCGATACACTTCCGTAACACAACTTAGTTACAGTAGACTTGCAATCCATAATAAGTAAATAGCGTGTTACTAAATAACTTTTAGAAATTGTTACAATAGAATTTAAAATACTATGCTTCAAATTGGTGCTCAACAGTAGATTCATTTAACATGATATTATGTTCACGTTTGTAGCTCTGAGATTTGAGTTGTCTGTGTAATGTCAAGTAAATAAATACTAATATCAATAACTTTTATTGAATTTTCGTAATTTTTAATTCATTGGTAAAATTTAATTTATCGTTCTTTATATTTTGCATTAATATTCATTTGTCTCCTGTACATTACTATACACAATTTGCCAATTCCTCAGAATAAATCATAATTCATTTCTTCTTACGATTTCCATTGCACAACGTTCCACTATCCTTAAATGAAAAGGAATCCAAAAATATGACTAATCCTTTACTATAATTGATTTGATTGACTACACTATACATGGTTTGTGCTGGTTAAATACTGCAGCTAGTACGTATAAGTGTTCGGGCACACAAAGTTTCGAAGCACTTTGTTGCAAAACGAAGGAAACTTTGTTCATAATTCTGTACTATCAATGTAGGAAATAAGGAAAGTTAGTTTGAGAAGTAACTTAGCCTTAAATTTTGAAGCTAATATTTCCGTGATTCCAAAATAAGTTTGAACATGATTCATATTTTAGTCTCAAAGAAATTAATATATTACCAGTTTTAATTCATGCAATATCATTGCTTATGGCAAATTGATTTATTGGCCTTATTTTACTTATGAAACATTTAGCGAATTTGTTTTTATTTCTAGCCCTATGGCAAAATCCAATATTTCCTTATAATCAATATATTACGAAATACTGAATGTTGTAAGGAAGGAAACCGTACGTGTACGTCTAATCTTGTGCTCTCTTCTGCAAAGCAGCCGTGTACAATCAGTTCGCATTCAGCTTTCGACCAAACTGTGGAGTTTTGTCATATTCTTTTTGTTTTTAACCATTCCTTTTTACAAACTTAAGAGGAAAGCTTATAGTGCGTATTAAATCCTGTAAATTAAAATATTTTTCTTCGAAATACTGCATATACGATGTAACGTTTTCCGAAAGGACAGCCAATAATTTCATGTGACGCGGGATAAAAGGAAAATATATTTGTGATGATAAAATCTCCGGTAGCTTAGTAACTAGAATTTTTCGGTACAAGTGTGAACAGTTGATAGTACAGGCAAACTAACTGTATTGTGAAGTTGAGTATTGTTTTTAAAGAATTCCATCGAGTGTTTCTGTTAGTTAAGCGAATAAAAGTTATTTTAATGCAATGATTCGACGCCCAAGTATGCGAAACACGGTTGGATGGAGGAAAATGGTGAACGTCATTCGTTCCATTCGAGTATTATGCACTGCAGCAGAAATGGTGAGTGTTCAAAAATTAAATTATACAAAGGGTACTTTTGATAAATTCTTTCCAAGACTATCACTTATTTTTGGAACAATAAATTATTTGTTCGTACATGTATATTTGATTGAATTTTAATACATTGAAAACACTTGTTATTGAGAATAAATATTGAAATAATATTACACGTCATGTATCCATTATTACTGATGTTCATTTGCAATGGGTTCTACTAAGTAAAATTAATTTTATCTATTTTAAGATTGGTTTATTCTTTCTAACGGTGGGTTTAAGAAATTTTAAACTAGTTTCAAAATTTTGTATTTATATATAACAGTATTTTTCGTTTGGAGGGGTGCAGTCACTAGTCAAATGTTCCTACTAGTTGGCTAGCTTGATCAAAAGACCGCCCTCGAAACTGGCATTGCAGTTGTATGAATTCAAAACTTTTAAGATATGTGATGGAAAATAAATTTTAAGAGTATGCGGCCTACAATTTGATTTATATGCATTTTAACTTTAAAAAATATATTTTGGAACTTTTTAAATAAGAGACTCAAAAATAATATTTCCAGTTGACAAAATAAAACCTAGTTAAATAAAAGCTTTCAAAATGAAGAAGTAAATTTTATTGTGGATGGTCAGCTTCTATGTGATGGTCTTGTTACACTTGCCGAGAAATGTAGCCTCGTGAAAGCAGAGACACAAGAGTGAAAAGGGGAAAGCCATTGGCTGAAGGCTGTTGAGATTAGTGCTCCTCAAGCTTGTAATTGGAAGCATCCGATCCAATGAGATGTCACGGACGTAAAGAATGCAATAATACATGTTGATTACGGTGTAACAAAGCGTATAATCCACGAATGTTTGCCATTTCATTTATGCGGTAGAATTTAGAATGGGCCAGTCTCTCAAAAGTCTACATTGCTGTAAGGATTGATTACATGTTGATTGCGGTCTAACAAAGCGTGTATTCCACGGATGTTAGCCATTTAATTTATGCGGTTACATTTAGAATGGACATTTAGAACATCAATTCAAGTGATGGTTAACAAACGTAGTTTCACGAAGATTGTTAATGTTATGTACAAATAATGTTAAGTACAAACATGAACCCTTGGTAAAATAAGTATTTTTTCTCATCAACTGTGGATCTGTTGTCAATGTTTGCTAAGTTCCACAAACTAATCTGATAGTTCCGATATCCGATATTATATGATTTAAAAAAGTGAAAGCAAAACTTTCAAATTTTTTGTGTAATTGACCCATAGAAATGAAACTTGGATGGAATTTATATTATGTGGTATTCGAAAGTAATATTTCGTACCACGCTCGATGCCGATTTTTTCTGTTTTTCTCTTTCTGTGGCTTAAAGTACATTCTTGTGAATAAAATAAGTTTCAAAATCAATTTATTTTTGTTTCCTTTGTATTTTTCATTCGAATGTTTTCTCGCACTCGATGTGAAACAAAGTAAATTTTAAAATATTGAGAAATGATTTTATATATGTTATAAAGAATACGTTTACACGTAACTTACGGCCAAGATTTTAAAGTTGGAAATAGTCTAAAGATTACAAATCCCCCTTCCTTGTTCCTGCATTCGTTGGATCTGCATATGGTATAGCACTAATTTATGAGCAACATATATACACAGTTCTCTTGGATATTCCAAAAATAAATTTAATATTCTTTACGTTTGTACTTCATATATTTGTCAATAAGTTCTTCCATCGTGTGGAGAGTTTCTAGTGATTTTTCCCCATCTAATGATACCTCTCGATAGGTCAAGTTTATGAAAGGAGAATTTTCGTGAATATTTTGTACGGTTCCACTCATGTCATGATCTGTTATATCGGAGAATCGATTTATCGGAGATCGAGTGTTGATAGCTCACTGTTTGTGCGACAGTGTTCATGTAAGCTAGTTGACTGAATGTGGTAAAACTACCATACTGGGTTACTTCCTTTTACTACATGCACATTTTCATGGTTGGATATATACCTGTCTCTTATTTGTAATTCTGTAGAAAGTAATTAATTCCATCCTTCTAATTATTTTTATTTATTTATGAAAACAATGGACAATATTGTTTCTAAAATCCCGTACGTCATATCATACGCAAAATTTATATGTCTTTAATGTACATCAAATCATATGCTAAATTCATACTTCTTTAACACTCCTCAAATTGAAAACAACGAACCTCTGTTTATTCCCTGGCGTTACTTCACAAATTCTCTTCCCTGCCGAGATCTAAGAATGTAGCGTCGGGTTTATCATAGCAAAGAAACGATGGGACCCCTCCTGGTGGATTATTTTTATAAAAATATATGGCAACAACGTATGGCACCCCCATCTACTGTGCATTGAAGTAGCGTGTGTTTCTGGATTGAACTCAAATATATGAAGATAGATTTTGTTTCAATCTGTTGATTTATTCAACTCTTACCATTATCAAATGTTCCCCATGAACTAAGTTTATTTTGATCCAGATTCAACGATAATAGCGTGCTACATGCATTGAAGTTCACAATCCCAAAATTACTGGTGGGAAGAACAAACTTTGGTCACGAGAATTCTCATTAAAAATTTCACACGACGCCCGTATGCTTTGTGAATATTTTCCTCGTTGTCTTTTTGAAGTTAAGTAGTTTTCCAGAATCGAGTTAGAAAGCTGAAACCTCATGGATTGCGTTATATACTCAAATACTATAGGGGAGCAAGTTAAATCAATCATTTTAAGGTTAATTATCAGTTTTCTTATTTTATCATTTTCCTTATCTGCGGAACAATCGGATACAAATACTATCGAACCTTTTATATGGACTGCTGGGCTGACATGTCTCGAAGTGCAAAAACTTGATGTTATGAAGACTAAGGGAGTTCTAATAAGTGGATGCTCATGAGGCTCAAATTTTCAATATATTAATTCAAAGATATTTTTAATGTAACACTAACTTTGTTTTTTCACTCAAACTATGAAGTGTTTTTTACCACAGAATTCGTACTCTACTAATCAACGGTTACTACAATAGCAACATTCTCGCAGGTCTTATTTCGTCCAGTATCTTTTTATAGTTACACAGTGTCGAGTTGTGTGAGGTTCGTACAGTTCTAATAAGAAAAAATATAAAAAAATTGCCAACTTTTTAGGGTTTATTGCAACGTTCTTTAGATTTTGTTCGTGTAATATTGAGTTTGTATTGTCGGCTTCACAAAACTCTCCTCGTAATACAATAATACTTCATAGTCTTTGCTCTTCCGTATTAACATTATTTTACGGAGATAATTTGTAGGAGGTTGGAATTTCATTACGTTACGGGGGATTATGTAGAATACTTATACATAGTCTTCTTGAGGGTATATATTATAACTTTTAAGTGATATACCTCATTTTTTGAAAAACCAAAGGTAGTTGAAATATCTGAGAAACTGTAAGATTGTATGATTACCCCCTTTTCATCATGAGTACAATTAAATGTGGAATCAGAGCGTTTGTATAAAACATTTCAAGTTCCTCAGAATAGTTCATCAGCAACATTTTACCAGTATTTCTCATTTAAAAAAATATATGCAAGTACTGATTGTTGGTTTGGTAAATACTGGGTAACTCAATGGAAATTCAAGTGTCAGTCCTACGACTCGTGTGTCCGCGCAAATATTAAGACAGAAATGTTTGTGAAACACTCTCGTTCATTGGCACTATACTAGACAAAAGTATTCTCCGGCATAACGTTCGAACCACACTTGGCATGAAAGATAAGCCTCATCATTCAGGAATCCTCTTGTTTCTCTGTCCAAAGAAGAAAGAAACCATTAGATTACATATCTTCAAATCGATGGTTAAAAACTTCTTGACGTTTTATTTGTACGATTGATTCTAGTAAAAATTGCGGGATGTACATCAATTTTAAATACAACATGAGTTCGGTTTCTAGTAAATAGTGTGTATTCGTCTTTTTAATTTCATTTCACACTTTGTTTACATGTCCAACGTTCCGAAGCGTCAGAATTAGTAGATTGCATGACTCCTTCGGACCGTTGACCCTAAAGCCTCACAAAAAACAAAAACAAGAAAACCTCCTTCGGGGGACCCCTTCTGATTCGAGTCTCGAGGAGGTCCGCTCTCGCCCCCCCCCCGTCGGGACTCAAACAGGCTTATATATTATTTTTTTAATACGTTACTGTCGTGATCTACGTTTAACCGAGACATTGCTTTGAAGAACGTCACGGTATGGCTGGCACGTTGGAGGTTCCGGTTGTGTCGGTTTGTCCCGACTACCAAGTATAGAACATACACTTACATGGAGAAGTAGTTTCGTCTCGAAATCGACGCTGTTTACGCTATTGCACTGAACCCCCACCGCATTTACGTCAGCTGAACCTGACCCCCGGAAGAAATCTGCATATAAATTTCTTTATGACGAATTAGTTGATGAATTGTTTTGGCACTTGACCCCAACTCCTTGTTTGCCTTCAATGTAGATGATGCTGCCCGTTGTGTAACTAAAACCCGATGGGAGACTAATCTTATTGAATCACGCTGGGTAAAAATAGCAGTCAATAATAAAACTTTCATATTTGTTTGGCTTAACTCATGAGTAATCTTTGATATTATTGAAAAAATAGTAAAAAAGTGCACGAAAACTTGTGAGACGAGGTATATTAGAGTAGTATTTACAAGGATGAAATATTTTAGTGTCGTCTTGTAATTTTAGAAACAATTTGGCCTTGTCGTGATAAGAGCTTCTCACTTCCAAATGTTACCCTAGTTTTGTAAAATAAATTCTTAGTTTTACTATTACTTATATTCTCCACAATTTTCTTGATCACTAAAAGCGATTATTTGTGTAAAAATTATTTCGAAGTAAGAAAATACGTGATATTGTGCCGCATCAGTAAGTATATATAAAAAATATCTTTAACTATAAAGATAATTTGTTGCGTGTTGGCCAAATGAAAACATCAATTTCACCATACGATTTTTCGATTGCTAATGGTCCATTCCTCTTCCTCCTCCTGTTGTTGTAGATGGTTATAAGATGCTGTGAGGTACATTTCGGAGGAGGGGAGAAACGTAGTCTGGGTTAACTGCATGGCCTAATATCCCTTAAGCATCAGCCCTCGAAACGTCGATGTTGTAAGAAAACATCGGAGTTGATGGAATAGTCCTTTACCTGCTTCCGGAGAGTAAATTAGTTTATTATCCTCTACGTGATCATTCGTAGTTTTTAACTACTTTTTTTTACAATCAATTTATTTATTGTTCTTCATTTAATTTGGCCAATATACAATAGCTTATTTTCACTTCTTTTTTACCGGAAGGAATAAAAGTTACGTGGCACTTATCAAATAAACTTTTTAACAACAGACAAATGGACAATAACACAACGAGGACAATACGAAAATTCTACATCACAACTACCTGTCAAGATCATTTTGCTTAGAGTTGCTAAACCGTTGATGAGCTCAGTTGTTAAACTGTTGCTCAGTTGCTGAGCTTTGGTGTCTACTTTGGTTTTGGGATTAAAATTTTAATCTACTTCTACCATCTTGGTATACTGGGTATAATATTAGAGATAAATTTGTTTATGTATTTGTTACGGCTGTACCAACGTCTGGCCGCGCAAAACAGTCAAATTCGATTCAAAATAAAATTAACCTCTGAGGTGTAGCTATCGTAAAGTTCCGCGCGAAGAATTTTGTATACATTCAGATGTGTAGTTTACGTTCCAAGTTCACTGATGTCAAATGACGTAGGTGCCATTCAGAATGTCGAGAGGTAGAAAACAAGAAATACATTAATTAACAATGGAAAACGTGAAAAGCTCGTTGAAAAGTAATAATTGTTTTGGGTAAAAGTGCATAAATACAAGTTCAACTATTTCGTATTGATAGTTTACTGATGATATGTAACCAATGTTGGACGAAAATAAGTTAATCAAAATCGTTGATCAAAATTTATTTGTGAGGACTAAGTTGTTGTTTTTTTTTCTGTGTAATGTTGAACTGTCCCATCCAATCCTTACATCAATAAGATTCGTAAACATATTGAAGTTCATGTTTTCTGCGGTTCGCCATGAATCATCAGGTTTCAAAAATATCTAAGGACAACTGTATTCATCCTTGAAAGAAAGACTAAGTCTGGTTTACCGAACCGCTTTGCGAGTTGAGAGCTCTGCAAACGATCCACCACATCGTGGAGGAATGCCAAGTTCATCCGTACGATAAGTGCTGTACGACTTTTCTACTATTGTTGACAAGGCGCTGACCTGAATCAGCAAGATAAATATTAATCTGACGTCCATGTGAATTCCTTTCTTTTATATTTTATTGTACTAGGATAATTTTCTAAACATGGGCGTATTATTTGTATATTTTAGTATTAAGTTTTGGTTTCAAAGTATCTCGTCAACACATGTGAAAATAAGCTGCTTACATGTCGACTGTGGAACCCTGGATAAAGCCAGAGAAAAAAAGTTTTAATACTAATTAAAATGATAATTGAAATAATACTGGGTTATTACACAGTTTATTGTATACATTTGTAGATTTACACTCTCCAAGGTCGAAAAGCAGACGCTGATAACACTCCGCACAACGCTGGCACTCGAAAACTGATAATTGATGCAAAAATTCACGTCTTTATCTTGTATTGAGTACGACACCGAGGAGAAGACCAGTGAGAGCGATTCGTCCATACCTATTTATTTTTAAGCGAATCAACGTGTGTGTTCATTTTTTGTTGTTGTAATCGACATTAGGTGTAACGAGTGAAACGATACATTGCTGTTTTAACTCACAACTTCCGAGTACCTACTCGTGGAGGAGTGTTTGCAACGTTAACAACCAGGTAAAAATTGCGATGGACCGGGACTCGAACCCGGGACATCCTGCTCTGGCCGCAGGTGTGCAATCCACTGCACCCACTCCCAAGNCCACTCCCAAGTCCGTAGGCAGTGTTGTGCGGAGTGTTATCAGTGTCTGCTTTTCGACCTTGGAAAGCGTAAATCTACAAATGTATACAATAAACTGGGTATATATTGCTGTGTTGAATTCATCATATCGACAATGAAAGCATTAGAAAACATTAGAAGAAAATATAAATATTGTTTTTTTTTCCTTCGCGCGTGTCACTGAAGAAATTGGATTTTTGGCGAGGAGAAATTGCATCGTCAGATTTTTTTCTAAACGGTTGTCTACTTCTTTGTCTTTATTCCTCACGACGATTGGGACACCTTAATAATACAAAATAAATCTTCGATAGAATTTATGATGAAATTATGTATGCACACGTCTCATTAGAAAAAATAAGAGAAAACTTATGTTTGTTTTTCGTGTTCATTTCTTTTTAACTTCTTCTGACTGCTTTGCTCGAGTGAGAGAGTAAATTTACGATTTATGCAGTTTGTAAAGTAGAATAATTAATTATACTACCGATCTGATAGATATGAAAAATAACCAACGTACGTTACAAGGAATTGTAATTCAATGAATCAAACTTTAGATTAGAAATGCTAGTATTTATAGTAGTATATTGCTGTTAAGTTCTCACACTTTATTTTTATCAATAAGTCTTTCAATGAATCATTGACGACACGAGACAAGACAACCAGTAATGAACGCTATCACATGAACCTTATTTTACTGTTGGTCCAGTTAGTCCGGTAGGTCCGTTTCTGTTTCAGGTTCTGCGATTGACCATGATTGTGTAAATGAGTTGATAAAGAATGATTTTTTTTCAATTTTTTATTACTTGTCATGGTTTTTTAAAATGTTTCTTCTCTTCTGTGAAATTAGTAACCTTTCCGAAAATATATTTTTATTTATGTTCAACATTTGATGGAGCACGTAATAATAAACGTGGTTTTTCCAATTTTTTTATTTAGATTCAACAGTAATAAGGAACAGAATATTGAAGGCTTTTATCTGCACTGTTTCCTCTTTATGCTTTCGAACTTTCGCTACGAGCAAATACTTTTGTATAAATGTTCAGTAAGGTACAACGAGATAACATGAATGAAAATGAATAAAAAATATCGTCGACGTGTTGAGAACAATGTGAGCGTTCTTTACAACGCGGAGTCAGGTGAATGCGAGACCCTGGGTTTCGAATGCAGCTTACATGCATTTTACTCAGCAAATCTTCTCGCCATTCAGGTTTATTCCCGGCCAATTTTCCAGCTTGGTCATCGCGCGTTTTTACCGCAATAGCACTTGCTTCCGTTAGCCGAGGGCCGAGATCGTCGGAGCGCGAACGACGGAATCGGAGCGTGTGCATGCGTGTGTGGTCTTATGGCTTTCGTGCGTCGCGGCTACTAGCACAGGACGAGACGTACAGTGAGGACGTTCCATCTTCGGGAGCGAATCTGCCGCTAATAGACAAACAACAGATATTTCCCCTCTGGTGGCTAAGGGGTTAGCGCGCTCGCTCACCACCATGTCACTCTGATTTCAATTCCCGGCGGGCAGAATTTTTTTTTTAGCTTTTCACATGAATGTCCCTGTTTCTATAGCTGTGACTACTGAAAACCTAACCCTTCTTCTTCTATCCATCTCCTACTACTCCTAGTATCACTAACTATTACCACTAACTCTTACTATTACTAACTCCTCCTACTAACACCTCAAAGTTGTTGGTTAACCCAACTAACCGGCCCACCTCCTAATAATAGCCCCCTACCACCCACTTACCTCCTAGCGCTCCATGTAGATAAGCTTCAATAGCACGCTACATTTCCCGTTTACAAACACTACAATAATAAACAAAACAAAAAAACAAACATTTCCGTTTCTCTTTTGCCCAATTATCGGTCTTTGCCGATTAAAATAAGCTTAATTTCGTACGTCTATCTTCCATATGTCCACTTTCTACGAAAGTGCGAACTGAAATATGGGGTATTTTTATTCCGATAGTGTGCCAATGTTTTTAGAAATGTACCCCTGCTTCCCCTCTCCCCCAAAGACTACTATACTCAAGGCGATGGGCGCGAATAGCACGTCGGCTCTATAGTCCAATCCAGGTCAGGTAGTTAGTTGGTCCGCCCGAAATTTCAAGTATTTTGGCTCTAAAATATTTGCAATTACTTTTTTTTCTAGTACACCCAAGTACTTGAGATTCGAGGGTCACTTTTTATTCTTTATTTTAAGTGTAGAAATCTTCCACACAATGTTTTGAAATGAATAAACCAAAATTGTGTGCTAGATAAAAGCGACTAGTCCTTTTATTTGCTCTTAATAACTTTCCTTTATTGTTCATATGTATTTTATTTTATTTAACTGACTCCCGTCGTATAAAGCTAATGGATCATGTATCTTTATTTGGAATGTGTTAATTTGATTCTCATCGACAAATTCCTATTATTTCAAGCTGGAAAGTAATACATTTCTATATTTTTAAAGAAGTATTTTAAATATTTAGAATTTTAATATAGCGTGACACTGGACATGTCACGTCAAATATTAATTATGGCAGCATAGATTTATGACACAAAGTTGTGCCCCACACCGTTTGATGAAACATTTTATGGAAAAGTTATTGTAACTCGCGGACCGCCAGGTGGATAGCGGATAATTTAATTAGAAATTACAAGTAATTTGGAGAGTTAAGAGATCATTCTTAAAAACATACGGTTTGATACCCGTGCGTGAACAAATCCACATTAATGAGAAATTTTACATTGAGCGAGGATGAAGCGGCAACGGAGCGTACTTTACAGCAATTTATCGCTTACGGTTAATGACGTCTTTCCGAATCTGTTTCTTTATTACTGTTCCTTTTAATGAGAATTGATGTGTCTCATTAAATTGTTGTGCTCTGATTGCGTAACTTAGGGCCCAATCACTTGAGGGGGTGTAAACTATAAAAACACGTAATTTAAATATATTATACAACTATATACCACATAAATCCTCCTAAAATAAAATTAAGAAAGTGTTTACTTTCTTTCTAATTCAGATATCAAAATATTATTGTATACGTCCCACTTATTCATCTAAATACTTTATGCATTTCAAGGAAATATATAGAATAGTGCTTTTCTGATACGGATTTGAGGTAAAAATCGTAAAAAAAATGTTTGAAGAAAAATATTTTCAAGCACAAATAGCATTTTCGTAGTAGATGAAAATGACCAATTTTTACGTTTGAAAATTAAATTGACTTGCCGTAAATGTCACGAGCTATCCAAAAAATAATGTATATTACGTGTCGAAGATTTCATAGATAAATACAAAAAAAAATATGGTGATAATATTTTACATTCTAGTATACGACCAATTATTCTAGCAAAAGTTCGACATAATTGATATTTTTACGAGTTTCCACGTAAAATTCTTCTGCAAATATACTTTGTGTTGTTAAATATAGAGTTTGATTGTCTTAAAATGGTCGTTAAAATTTAAGACTCCATACATAACTCGAATTTACTTTTCTCGGAATTAACTTTGTTTCACTCTTTGCTAAGCGGATCCTATTGCTTACATTGATTGCCTTTAGAATATATACATTGGGGAGCAAGCGATTCCATACCCGTGATAGTAAGTTGGAGAGGTCTATCTTTCCGTCTCTTGCTTTCATATTTGCAAAATGTGCTGAATTCTACCCATCCTCGAGTACCATTCAGTTCCTACAATGATCTTGAAGAACTGAGTGATTATGTACATGATTCTTGGGAAACATTTTCTTAACGTTGAATTTTTCAAAGATTGACATTTTCTCTCTACGTGACTGCATTCTATACCAATACACATATGAAAACCCAGATGTGTCATTTGTCTTGTCTTTAATGGTTTAGAAGTTAAGTATGATGTTACAACAAAACTGTTTGTTTTCCCCAACAGTCCTCTACGATATTGCCATGTCCTCAGAGGTTCTACATGTTGTAGAAAATACCCTATATGATCACCAAAAGTAATAAATAGAATGACAAAAACAGTAATTGTTACCATTGTTGTTCTATTTTGTATTACCGGTTATAATGGGTGTTTTTTTATGTTTTAGACGATATTAATCAAATATACTTTTCTGTAACGCTACTCTCGAATATTTGTGTAAAACGTTACATTAACATAACGACGATTAATAAGCGTTTGTGTACTCCCGTGGTACTCTTGTAGTAACCTAGTCTGAGTGACGCAAAGCTATTTCATCACTTGTAAAGTGTGCTGAGCTAAAACGTCCCTATTGTACTCGCGCTTATTTTCCTCGCCTAAGAGAGAATATGCAAAGGACAAGTCATGAAGTCGCTTTCAGACTGACCTACTTCCGAGACGAGTGCATTCTCCTCTCTCTCCGACAAGAAGAATTGAGCTACGATTTTGCTTGTTTATCCGTTCTCTCATTAGTGATTGCAGCGAGGCGTAACTCTGTCATGTGGGGTATCTGTAAGCATGAATAATCCTGCTAGGGAGTTGGTCTTGTAGGAGAGGGCAATGAACCTGAAATACTATGTATAGTATCATCATATACATTCATACGCAAATGTCCCAGAAAATATTACTTTCTTTTCTGCGTATCCGGTCAGAGAAAATGACACAAACGAAGTATCGTACAAATCACACAATCACGCAAATGAGTATTAAAGACGTGTCGGCGATTTCCTATTATTTCATCTTTAACCTTTACCTTTCCGTTAAAATAGGATTAAAAAATTAAACCTAAGAAAAAATTACTCGAATCATTTATTTGAAAAGGATGTTACTTGACTACTTGCATCCTAAAAATTGACAGCGGTGACTAGTCTCAGTCATAATGCTATAAACAATATCTCAAGGAATAGTTGGTGATTTATGTGATGCTCCATTGTGCATTACCATATACTATTCATGACAGTTCTGGTTACATTGTGAATGATAAATATGATACCGAGTGAAACTTGCCTACAAATAGCAGATATGGGAGAAAGTGTCTGGCATATTATTCATCGTAATAAAATGGTCTCACTACATAACAGTAAGCATTCACATTGTCTTCCAGAATAATAGATTTAATCAGGTTAAGCTAGTAAAATATCTAACATTCTAGTGAATGGTTAAAATTTATTATATGTAGAAATTAATTTGTTCATCAACGCTTATTATTTCTTTTTACAATTCAAATACACAATATAAAATTCATAAGTTAAAGCATTGATATTCTCAATAAAAAACATAATTTCATATCGAATCGCTGAACGGAAAAAAACATCCCTGACAGCGTGGAGTTATCAAAAGACATCAACAGATTATAACGGCTGATTATCGGAATTGCGCAGTTTATAGTTTTAATTATTTTTTACTAGTGGACCTAATATTTTCAAGGAATGAATTTTTATTTAATATGTGTTTCAATAAAATGTGTATGAAAATATTGTCGGGGGGTTTGGGTATGGGTACCAACTAGAAACAATTGCTAACAGAAACGATTCGTCTCGTTTCAGATTTTTGGTTCAGTGTTATTTTTTCTGTCCCAGATATTTGAGGAACGAAACATGGAGGTTTTTGAGTCAAAGACCCTTTGTTCGGAAATTCACGAGGAAGTAAGTTTGCTAGAAATCGAAAGATTGTACTGGGAATAAAAAACTAGTGACGATACGGATAACGCTCTGTGAAGATTACTTTCAACTAAATACCTCTCGCTGTCTTTTATGTTTTTCGCGATTCATGAAAATTTGTGAGGAAACGATTTAGTGATAAATGTGTGGAAGTACCGGTTTAAGGATTTTTCGAGAGGGAAGAGGGGAAGTTTTTATTAATATCTTTCATTTATCTTTAATTCGTTTACTCCAATTCTAAAAATTCAAGTGTTTCGGCATGAATTATTTTTATGCCAAGAAAACTTAGACTGTCATTTAGGAAACAATAATTTTGTTGTAAATGTTATTATTACACTTTCGTTTAATATGGTAATACATATGCTGGGTTATTATAAATGCGATTATTATTTCACCAAAAAATCACAATATTCGATTATCGTATTATCAAACATGTTCATGAAGTTTTTTTTAATTATGATTTTATTTTAGTGCATATAGTTTCAAAAAGAAAAGAAACTTTTAATTTTCAGATCCAGGGAATTTTTAAGGGGGGCATAAAATTAATTATTTTTCGTGACCACAAATCTTTGTAACGAGTCCAGAATGTCTCTCTAGAAAATCCAAATTTATTATCATGACGAACACAAAAAATTCTGTGGACGTACCTGGTTATTCCTCAGAGGGAGAAAATGACATATAATTCTGGTAACCAATTGGGTAACACATTATGCTGAAAAATAAGCCTGAATCACCAAGTGGAGAGACACTTTTAACTCGTGTGGGGAAATAAAGGGGAATGTTGAGGGAATAAAGGGGTTTTGTCGAGTGTATTAATTCAGTTTGACGACAATTAGAAATAAACGGGATAAGTTGTTAAACGTCTAGTTGTCAAAGTCATTGGCCTTTGTTTTGCTGACATTTCTTGTTTTTTTACCGGACTTCCTGTCTCACAATACTTTGCTTATTCTCAATATTTCAAGCTTCTCGTATTCTGATCCCACATAACATATGTGAAGTCAATAGGAAACTTGGAAATTTATCAATTTTCACGTAATATTAGAACTTTCGACGTCTCTCATATTTAGATTATTAAGTTATAAAATTTGATGACTTTTAATAGAAAAATCACTCTATTTTACCACAAAATGTTCCCCAAGGATTTTAGACTTCATATGCGTTTACATAAATTATTATTATTATTATTATTGAGGCGTTAGGGCTCGCCAACAACTAGGTCATTAGTGCCCTAGTGTTTACATAAAAATACGATTTCATTCACTGCATATTACGAGGATATTGTGTATTATTTTTTTTCGTTTACATAAAAACACAACATCTTCGTAATACGTCATGAGTGAAATTGTATTTTTATTACATGGTTGAATTGTATTTGTAAAAAGCTTTGTGTCGTAGAATATAGTAATTTTTCCATTAAAGATCGTTAAATTTTATAACTTGACGCAATGTGTTTGCTGTACGTAATAGCAACACTTCCGATCCCTGATTATAATCTTCGAGAAATCAAAATGGTGTTATGAAATTTTAAATACTTTTCATGAACTACTTGAGATTGTTCTATATTGAAAAAAATTAGTGTCTTCCGTTTTAGAAACAGATTCTGCGTACGTTCGTATGAGACGGGAGTGAAACTGCGTATAAAAATATTTCACTGCCACCGAAAATTGAAGCAAAATAACACTAGAGGTATTTCCTCCTGTCTGATTCGAATTAAAGTGTCGGTGCCAGGTTTTGAGGCGGAGAGGGGGATCGATCTTCTTGATAAAAAGGGGAAGTAATTATCGTTCCCCTTACAAAGGATTAGTTATTTAAAATTTCAATATTTGCACCGTTCTCTGTTAAATAATTAATTTTTACATTCTGGGAAATTTATCAGTTAACGGTGCAATTATTGAAATTTTAAATTTAAAAAATACGTTACAATGAAATTTTTGCATTCTGAATTTGTTATGTTTTTTATTTGCCATACATTATCTCATCTCTGCAATAAGTGTGCTGAAACACAACCCATATCAAACATTCGATTTTATTTATTTAGCCAGATTTTTGTAACCAGAGTGTATTGCAGACGGTAATTTGACAAATGCTGAAGCAGCGATGTCACCTCTCATTACTTTCAATGAGATATTACGAATTTAAGTTATGTTCGATTAGCATGTGAATTGTTTGACAATATGTGTGTTGTACATTAGCAAAATTTGAATGAAATTCATGAAAACTTTTTTTTTCTAAGTGTTCGAAGAGTGAGGGGGGGGGGGCAAGTGTCCCTCCCTGCCATCCCCCTCCTTGGCTGCGCCCATCGCTAGGGGTCCATGTTATGGGGATTTTTGAATTTGCATTCGCGTGACTTAGCTAAGAGCAAAGCAGCTTCGATTTTACTAATGCAATCATTTTTTAATATACTCATGCATAAATTTCCATTCACTCATACATACTAAATATGAAGAGATCCTGTTTCGACATTAGCGGTTTGCACATTAATTCCTAACAACTTAAACAATTTAATACTGTTCTATTCCTACAATCAAATTGCAGAAGAAGTCTATAATTTCTTAAACTCTCTACTCAAAATCCTTTTAAATCAAAATTATTTATTCATGTAGATGAGAGTACGTACCCGAAGACTTGTATATTAATTTTTTAAACAGATTATAACTTTGCATGAATTGATACTCCAAATGAGACATACAGAATTACTTTAAATTTCCTCGAGAGGTGAACTCGCCTATTATATATTGGTAAAATGTGTTTACTCTTTGTTTCGCTCTGACGATAAGAAACTAAGGTAACTCCATTGATAATTACCCCCAAGGACTGTCTCTNAAGTGGTGACAATGTATACGAGTAGTTGCGAATTATCATGAAGGTCCTTCGATCCAAAGATTTTTAAGTTTTTATCGTCCTAAAAGCTGGCATTTCCAGCATTCCATTTCAATCCTTTGTGTAAGCATTATGAATATTAGTCAAGTGTTCCACTAACTTGGATATTCAAATGCAAAGATTGCTTGACATTGGATGACCTACTCATAGTAGTTAGAAGTTACAAATCGCAACGGGTGAAGAATGACTTTTTCGATAAGAACAAGAATATTCAATGTGTCTAAAGACACGTTTTGATAAAAGGAGTTGGAGAAAAAGTCCGTGAAGGCTGGTTGTAATTGTCTAATTGTATGAGATGTATTTGAAGATAAATATTCATAAGTTACTGTCTACTATTCATATATGAAAATGTTTATATTTTGCATTAATTGCGAGCAAATGTTTTTCTTCTGTTGAGTAACTCGAATAGTAATGAATTTATTCATATAAATGAACAGTCAATAAGTAATCGAGACGAAAGTAAATCGAGACGAATGTATTAGCGAGTTATAACACTTGCAATAATAAAAATACCAATAAATAGTAAAAATTAATGCATGATTAATTTTTACTATTTAATTTACATTATAATAAAATTTACTACATTAAATTACTGTTGTAATTCATCTTATCTGTCCTAACTTAAGCAGTGTGTGATATGTAATCTATTTAAGAAGAATTACTCTCAAACTTTTTGTCACACAAATCACTTCAAGTCTCTGATTATTGGGTGTTAATTGTTTAATTTTTAATTAAACATTTATGATTCATGTAAAATTGGTAAATATTTGACGTATTCGACGATCAGGTTCAGCATCCATTTAAAGCATTTAAACCATTTAAAGCAATTTTCCTCCTTGTACAGCAGTGAAGGTACATCGGAGGTTTGCAATACTCGAATTAGGTTGTGTTAACTAAAGTAACACGAGTTATTACCGGTAGGTTGATGGCTGGTAAGTTCTGCGCCTACTTTTCTCATCAGTAGTTTACAATGTCGACGCTTAAGAGAGAAGGGAAGAAACAAATTTAAAAACTTACCTCAGACATGCGGTAACCACATCAAAAAAATTCTTTTGTCCTGTTTCGTTAAAAATGGAGAAGTATTTTCTCCCTTCTCATCGTTTATGAGTAATGTAATATTGCCTGTATAATACAGTAATTTAGATCATTAGATAATCATACCATTAGACCAATAGGTAATTGCCATTGTGAAATCACCAGTGTTTAAGTATTATTTACGGTGTCCTTGTCTAGTTAATTTGAGAATACTTCAGGATAGGATGCGGAAAATATTTCTAAAACCGTGAGATGTCAATAATGCTTGTTTATTGTCCAAAAATTTACTGCTTGTATCGATGTATCATTCAAACTCTACAATTAATTAATGTCCTCAAGTTCACGTAAAAAGAACAAACTTATCAAATTAACTCAGTTTTGATGCGTTACTGGTAGAAAACCAGGATTTTTCAAGGAAGTGCTGCTGAGGTTTGTGAGAGACCTATTCCAAACCGAACGTGTCCTAGCGGTCGGCGATTTAGATGGCAGAAATGCTATACAAAGAATGAAAACCTAACCTGACCTAAAATAACCTAACATTTAAAAGTTGACACGCAACAAGGAAGTTCGTTGGATATGGAAAATAAAAAGAATCATAGAAAAAGTTTGGCGTATTTTCCAGTTTTTACTTCTTTTGTTTGCCTTGCTAAATATATTACACCAAATTACTGTGTTTTTTTCATTATTTTTCACTCCTTAGTGCTTCAGCTCCTTAAGCACTCTCCTCGGGTGCTCCACGGTTGTCCATATCCAACCTCAAGAATGATCATGGTTCCACGTGCACAGGAAACTTATCAAATGTTCAATATTCTTCTCACGTAGCATTCCTCGAGTCAACACGTGAAGGAATAATGCAATATGCATTGATTAATGAGTCCTAGTTATATTAGGCGTAAATCACTTATATTTCTCTTTTAATCATGTTAAAGATCCGTAGTCTAATTACATCTTTCAGTTTCCAGCCTATATTTTACTCTCCAATATTGAACATTCGTAAGGCTTTTAAATATCTACGTATTTGATTATTTTATAATTATTATTATTTTAATTTTACATCATATTATTGTATTTACGAAAACATCCACAAGTTTGATTGTTCAATTCTACTGGTATTATCAATCAGTTTTGTTTCATTACTATTAACAGAATAACAAGTTGGCCCAATTGCACTCAATACGCTTCAGAAACCTCGAGTTATACATAAATATCTGCACATTGTTGTTGTATTTTTGTGTTTATCAAAGACCGGTGCTCGGTAGAATTGAACCTACTTGCACCCGACCACATTGACACGTAGATACAGGGATCGTCCCACGAGATAGTCCCTTTCGATGTCATTCCTTGGTGGGTGTAGTCTGCGCATACGCTAATCTTGTTCTTCCTTGCAAACATCTTCTGCGGACCGCTGCCAACATTCAGCTGACCCTATCCAGAGATGTCACAGAGCGACTCCCGTGCTACTGGGAATTGGGCTAGTTTTGTATTTCATTGGGTATGCGAGGATTGTGCATTGTAAAATATTCCACTGAGAGTCAAATTTCATGACCTTTAGATGAGCGCCCACAGGAAATACCGCAGACAGAAGGCTCCATGGCATGTAAATACATCTTAGAAACCCAATTCTTTCTTATCTTATGAAGCGAATGATTTTGGTTTGGCGCGTATCTATACACACACTTACGCACACGCGCACGTGCACCCGGTCGGAGCTTCTGTGTCTCACGTTTTCCCCGAAGTCCAGCGAAGGAGTTCTTCAGTACCGGTTATCCATCTCCTGCGAGTCGTGGCCTCCTTGTGATGCAATAGCCACTGCGTGAGCTCCAGCAGCGACAGGTCGCACTTTCACTTGGACTGCCGCAACCACATGCAACGTCGGGACCGTGCTCGGATGCCGCCCACAATGCCTTAGCAGATATTTCGTGTTTATTTATTCGCCTATATTTATCGTTCTATTTGTAAATGGGAAATGTAGTGTGCTATTGAAGCTTATCTACATGGAGCGATAGGAGGTAGGAGTTGGGTGGTAGGTCATTGTTAGTAGGTGGGCAGATTAGCTGGATTTACCAAAAACTTGGCCCACGTGGAGGGGTTAGTAGAAGTAAAAGTTAGATTTATTGATATTAGGAGGAGCCGGATAGAGGAAGGAAGGTTTGCTTTTCAGTAGGCACGGCTATATGAACTGGGACTTGAATGTGGCCCCATTGGGAATCGAACCCGGGATGACTTGGTAAAGAGCAAGAACGCTGCCACCTCATCCACCAGAGGGGCCTTCGCCTCTACTGTTGTGACCTAGACCTTAAAACGATTATAATTTACGTCAAGGTGCGTCGAAAACTTGTTCTGTTAGGTTTGCGATTATATAAAAGTCTTGTCAGAGGGATCTCAATCACCAGCACTCTTGACAAAAAAAGGGTATTTATAATGCCATAGTATGAAAGAACTAGAAAATATGGATATGTTTTACCATTACAATTAGAAATGTTTGAGAAAGTCTGCTGCATACAAGTTGTTGGCATAATTAGAATTTTTTTACTGCCGGAAAACCGGTTTATTTTGTTCATTAGGTGAAACAAGTTATTTTTGCAGAGTTCCTGCTATACTAACAGAAAGTAGCATAAGAAACTTGTTTCTCAAAGTATGAAAGTTAACAAGACAAAATTGTACGAAATCACCGTTTCGATGATTGAATGTTAATTTTATAGTTAAGTAGCAGAACTACCCGGCGTTGCTCGGGATGTGAAAAGACGCTTAAAACAATTACTGGACATTCGAAATTACACATTTTTACTGGACATTATAAATTGTGAATTGTTTTATTCACAAATAAAACATAAAAAGACAAAATAATTTTTTTCCATAGGACATACAGAAAATTACATCAACATTCAAAGAAAAAATTTGTACTTTGAATTTATATAGTTTACCCTACAGAGGCTTTTGAAACAACTGTCAACAGGTCAGGGTTTTTTTTTCTCATTTTACCCGGCATTGTCCAGAGATCTTATATAATTTTCTAAAGTTATTAGTTAGTTTCTATATTTTTCTACTTTCGTGTTATTAAATAAAATAACATGGATAAAAACCTACAAAAATACAGACTGTTTTCTGTAATGTATGCTAAAAATATTTACGAAATATTTTAAAATACAAACAGAAGGAAAATACACTTTACACAGAACCCTTAATAAACAATGCGCATAGTTAAGACCCCTGAATTCTTTGTTTTCATTTCACTTCTTGGTTATGTGCTTGAAAACAATGTTCTTCATAGCTTTTATATAATTTTGCTTCAACGATTCGGTCACGTAGATTATACGTTCAGTGTATTGTTTGCCTCACGCAACTGCGAGTTCAGATTCATATCTACAGATAAGCACACATTTTTATTGTTTTCCTGCTCTTTTCATTCTTCAATATGAACCAAACTCTGCATTTGAATTGCAATAACCCTTAATAATAAAGTGGAGTTACTCAATGCCTTCCGCGTTGTACAAAGTTAGTAATTGCTTTTTATTGTCACCTGATGTAGGAAAGATGTGTTTTCATGAGTGATGTCTGTCTGCATCTATGTTGTAAAATGTTGGAGAGTTAGGCTAATGACTATGGTTTTCTGCAGAGAGGGGGCATCATGGGGTTGATGGCGGGCAAGTGTCGGAGCGACGCGCGCCTGGACGGCAAGACGGCGCTTGTCACCGGCAGCAACACCGGCATTGGCATCTGCACCGTCGAAGACTTCGTGCGCAGAGGTAAATTTATCAACCATCTTGTTTTCACACTCATCGTTTTATGTTTGAGGACAAGATGAAACTAACAAAAAAGTGTTTGCTGTTACATCAACATTTTGACATAATACATATCTGCATTGTCTGTATACTCTGGTTCAATTCAAACAACATTGGCCCAGAACTACAATAATTTTCAAAACCATTTATAGTTCAGTCAATAATTTCTATCATTTTATTGATTCACTAGATTCACCGATGAAACGAATCTTTCCTAAAATGTATTTTTAAATAATCATTCTTAAATCCAGATCGATTTCTAGTGAAAAAGTTGTAAAGGAAGTCATTATGTCTCCTGGTTCATTCATTTTCGACACTGTTGACCACCGATGCAAAAAAGAGTTACAGAATTTTGTTATCTTAGTAGCAGCTCGATAATTTTTAATTAAAAAATTTACCTGGGCAACAAGAAGGGAGGGGAAAAACGAAACTGCAGGCTCAAATTTCAACAATTAACAGAGAAAAAATTATAATCTAGAATTTTTGTCAGTTTCATAGCGCTCTTGAGCCATTTCCCTTCGTCTGGAGACAAAACGTCGGAACATAATTTGTCGGAAATATAATGTACATTATTTCTGTTCAGCAATGTTATGTTCTGAATATGCGTTTTCATAGTTAAAGGCGAAAAACTGAAAAAAATATTGATAGAGAAAAAACTTTTTCCGTGATTTGCTTCTTTTCGTCACCTAATTACTGGACTAGTAGTAAAATGTGCATTTGATGTTAGGAAGGTAGTTGGCTCTAACAGAGCAAATGGTCGACAGTCCCCAGTCAACTACTAAAGATAGCCTTCCAACTAACTAGCAAAATTTCTACCACTAGCAAAATTTCTATTCTTTTGCGGTAATTATGAAAGTTTATAAGCTGATTTTGTTGTTGAATTACTTTGGTTAGAAAGGTGTGAGAAGGTGTCGACTACTAGAGCGCATCCAGATCGCACGGTAATTAGAAAATAGTGTTCTGGTTACCGTAGTCAAATGCGTCAGTAATTCTCAGGATGACGACCTCTGAAAATATGTTGGTAAAAGCACTCTGTTTTCGACACCCTCTCGCACCTTACTAACAACTGAAGTACAACAACAAAATCTGCAATTCATAAGAAAACTTCCTAATAATTAAGACAAAAATATCCTTGATGATAGATGAAAGTTCTCGCAAATCAAAATTAATCCTACCTCTCTTAGAGACAACACGTATTACCGTCACTCAGACGAACGATCAAACATACTCAATTCAATGATCTCTCTTATTTCATTGTTTGCACCATAAAATGCATAGACATCCTCTCTTCTGATTTAGAAAGTATTAATAATGCGTCAAAATTAAAAGAACAGAAAAGAAAGAGAAGTGAACCGCTCACATGCGAGGCTAGCAATCTCAGCAAATAAATCACATTAAAGAGTAGAGCTCTACCGCTCTGAGTTTCTATCTGTCCACCACCTGTTCTCTGTCAAATGACCGTGTGACCCAGTCCAGAGAGACCTCCTCTTCTCTGACACGTCTGCCTGACAGGTAAACCCCGGTCCAAACACCGTCTTCCTTAACTTTCCTTGACTCTGCGAAATGGCCGTACCACCCAGTCCAGAGTACCCGTTTTACTCCCCCGCCTTCTCGTACACCTGCTATGGAACTTTCCCGATGTCTTGTTACCTATGGCCTCAACGACACCCCTTAGGAGTCCCTCACGACAAGAAATAAATAATTAATAGTGAATGCGAGTGTCGTTACTATTTTTTTTAGTCTTTTCAATTACGTCAAGTAATTGTTTATTAATGTATTATTAATTGTTGAATTGCAGGTGCACACGTGGTGATGGCGTGTCGTGATCTGACCAAAGCGGAGCGAGCTGCTGAGGAAGTGCGTTCGCGTGCGGCCGCAGAGGGTTGGACTGGCAGCGTGCGTGTGGTGCGTCTCGACCTCTCTTCGCTGGCGTCTGTGCGCGAGTGTGCACGGGAA
>NNCF01126528.1:14863-37839 GCA_002313205.1 Laupala kohalensis
TAAACCACTCAACGGATCGTGATCAAATTTTTCAAGGAGATAGTTAAGATGTCCAGGATGAACAAAGGTTAACAAATGCGTTAAACAAAAAAAGAGGAGATATATAAAATGATTTTGACCATAAATGTCGATGAAATCGAGAAATAATGAGAGAGGTAGTATATTCGCTTTCGCTGCCTAAACGGTTAGAGATGGGTGACAACTATGAATGACAGTATTGTTCGCCCCAAAGAGTTCTTCCACCCAGGGGGACTTCTTACATCTAGTAAGTACGTGTTTGGCGAACACGGGGCCCCGAGCTGAGTCTGGCTTTTCTTCCACTTACTTGTGCGAGGCTCCTTCCTTTCTCTTTCTTGACCTCCCTTGGTCACCTCTTGTTCTTTTCGGTCCCGACCCTATCAAGGCTAGGGAATCTTTCATTTTCCTCATTCTTCTCATTTTTTCCTACCCCTCATTTTCTGTCTCCCCTCATGTTATGTGCCCCCCTCATTGTAGCCCCCCCTCCATTTGATGTATGTTGTGAGATATGTTTTGGTATGTTGTAGATCGGGAGGGTTTTTAGTGTGTAGGGTTGAATCATTTCGACGAGTCCCACACGCGGAGAGAGTTATGTTGGCTCTCCCCAGTGCGTAACTACATTTTCCCTACCTCTACAAGTTTTTCTGGCTCCAATGACCTTTGATGTCGACATGAGCCGTAAAGCCCCACAAAAAAAAATCAAAAAAAAAATCAGAGTCCTTCAAAGAAGTTCGCGACAGCAAATGTTCATCTAGAAGCGTTTTACGTACATTATCTATAAATTTTTAAAATTAAAAACAGGAGATTCAAGAAGAATCAAATCAATCGACATCAAATTTATTAGTTTTTGTTTAGTGTATTTAACAAATATTAATAATATATTTAAATCGCACTATTTTGATCAATGGGGGTGGATTTCAAAAGTGTTTCAATTAAATGGTGCAGCCGCGCTGTCTAGGAAGCGAAAATGCGACTTGACGAGTGAAAGGATTCGTTGGAAAACATTCCGGGGAACGGCGGGTACTCAGCCAGTTGAACAAACGGCGTTAAAGAGTGTGTATGAAATGTTTGTTATATTTTGCGATAGAGATCTCTTTTCGTTCGCGATGTACGTCAACGATTGAGATACACGTCACGCAAGAAATTGACTATACATTCTCCTCTGGGCCTCTGGCGCTGCTAAAGTAGTACTGGAGGCGTTCGTAAAATTAAGTCGCTAAAATATCTCAAATCGGGATAAATAAACGCAGAGACGTTAAGTTATTGTGTTTTCAACGTTAAAAAAACATACCTCACCTGCCATTTAAATGAAATAATTGCATTTATAATTGATGTTGAACTACATTGCGTTAGATTAGGTGTGGTTGGAAACGGTGTCCAGTTGTGGAAGGCGAAGTGGTTAATACCCCCTACGATCGAAACAGGAGTCCCGGGTTTGGATTACCAGCTCGTCCCATTTTTCATCTGACTGAAAGTTATTATTATTATTATTTTAAATTTTTTTAAAATACGAATTCGATGTGTGTAGTTTCAGTTCTCGTCAATTGCTCAACGTTTCGTGTTCGAAGAGGAACATCTTATGGTAGAAAGTACTCTTAAAAGGGTAGCAGGTAGAATAAAATCACTAAAATATCTTAAATCGACGTAATTAAACTGAGTAACAACATCTCATTGTTGTGGGTCAACGTTAGAAAAACATACTTCACCAGTTGCCATTTAAATGAAGTAATTGCAATCATAATTGATGGTGAAATACATTTTGCGTCTTGTGGAGAAAACATTTATTTACAAAATAAGACCAAGTTTTACATGACGAAAGTGATGGAAGTTTATTGTGATTCGAAGTAAATTTTCCTTTTTGTAGTATTTTTTACATCCCTTTTATCTCTTTAGGTCACTTGAGGACACNCCGTCGGCCGCCGCCGTGTTTCCATACGCTCTAGTACGGCTTCTTGAATGATCTTTGCACCATATTATTAAAGATACATGTTTTTTCATCATTAATATTATTATTGTTGTTTTATGACAATTAGAAGGATAACAACAAAGAAAACATTCATGTCAGTGATTTGACTGACTTGGAGTTGGTGCTCTGCTCCCTCCTTAAGTTTACAGAAAGAGACGAGAAATGGTTGGATCCACCGCGAATATTACTGGAGTTTCTGACTGTTGACGGTGGATTTGCAACATAATAATAATAATAAATTTATTGTCAAAAAACAGTACAAACTGCGTCATGCGACCACGTGGAGGACAATAAACTAATTTACTCTCCGGAAGCAAGCAAGGGACCATCCCATCAATTCCCATCAAGGGCCCTAAGGCAGAGGCTTATTCAAAAATCTCAGCAAAAGTTCCTAGATAAGATAAAAAGTTAGATGCGAGTTATAATACATATATAATGTCAATATGTTTGTAATTTAACGCAAATATGTTTGTAAATTTACATGTACAAGTTATTATCGAACTATAGATTATTNAAGTGTTTAAAAATCATAAGAGTTGGAAAAAAACCCTCTAAATTCACGATTTATTGTTACAATAAACACGCCCCTAGACAAAAGCCTAGAGAACCTGTATAAGAAATCCGCCTCAAATTTGCAACGACTTGGAAAAGATGTGACGGAGAGCTGTGTGTGTGGGATTTGGTCTCTGTAAGCATCGGAACGTGCGTGTTTTATAAAAGAATTTCGGAATTAGGATTCTCTGAATATATATATATAAAAAAGACGAGAAGAATTTGATAAAAGTACTGAAAGGAAGAGCGTACGACTTGTGAAGAAAACGTCGGTAAACGAGAGGAGGGGAATTTTACGTGATGGAAGAAAAAAATATAAAATGTTTGAAGATGCACGCACCCTAACGAGAGAAGATATAAAACGAAGCAGCCCGTATTGTTTGTCTATAGAGTCAAGAACATTTCAAGTTTCATTTTCAATGTTGTATTTGTTTTACTGTTATTGTACATTTGTTGAAAGTGAGGCAAATATATATTCGTTCATTCTTCCGGTCAGCAATAATCCAAAATAAAAAAACTAATAAACCTAACCTTAAAATTTTATGTTTACAAAGATAGTTTTATATTCTTCACTCATTCGAAGGCTTCGTCAGTCAGCTTATGCTCATCTGCAACGTCCTCATTTTTTAAAAAAAACCTACTGTGAACACGTCGACGCGTGCTCCGTGTTCTGTATTTCTCCACAGAGTCACACGTCAGGCGAAAATGAATTGAAATAAAAAATTCGATTCGGATGCGTCGTCAACAAGTGAACAGTGTTACTGGAGTTAATTGTCGCGAGCGGCGCTTGAATGATAATTAACTATAATTAACGCGATGGACGCACGTTGAAAAACAAAGTTACCTACGAATCAACTGAACACTAAAAGAATGCATAAGTGTAAATCGGGTTAGGTGCTGAATCATACCACTGAGCTTCTTTTAAATAATAGACATGCAAATTGCTTGTGAGAGTAATTTTACCATAAAGTTATAGAGTTAAAACAAAACTCTTCAAAAATATGCACTTATGTGCAATAATAATCTTCAAAAATATGCAATTATGTGCAATAATAATCTTTAAAATATGCATTTATATGCGATAATAATATTCAAAATATTCATTTATGAGCAACAAAAATCTAAAAATATATATTGATTAATATGCATTACTAGAAATTGGTCAAGGAGTTTAAAAATGCTAGAAATCTATTTCTCAAAGCCGTAGAAAGTGAAGAAAGAAAAACATGCAAAACATGCGAAATCCGAGCCCTTACATGGTCATAACCTTTCGTTAACTTTGAAAAGGGAGAACTATAATTTTTATTATTATTATCATCATCATCATTGAGCACAAAATCTCGGGAGCATAGATTGAGCACTATCAACGTACCTGCTGCCTTTGGGCGTCTCTTGAATCAAAGCTTTGATAAATCGTAATTGTCGTTCCAGATTTTGTCTCTCGCCTGTGAATTAGAATTATCCCTGGAACAAGACGTACAATTTCGGGGATACGCTTTCGTGTGATCAACAGATTGCTGGCGGATATAATGGGTTAACTGGATTTCACGGTCGGTGGAGATTGGAAATTCGCCTACCCGCCACTTGAGGGGCCGATGTCGCTACTACAAACAATCTACTGTGCTTCTTGTGTATGCATCAGCAAATGCCACGGGCTACGACCTGCAGGTGGGCGCCATCTTGTTGTCAACGTGCTTATTATACAGTGAAACCCGGTTCAGACGTTTCTCACCGAGGGACCGCGCATCAGAAACGTGGTAAGTGGGATAAGGATATAAGAAGGGACAATAATGTGATTCACAAAGGAACTACACTATTATTATAGTTATAATGTGTATTGTTATAAAAATATGCACGAAAAGTTGTCAGCGACATTTTTTATAATTGTTAATAAGGTTACTGAATTATTAGTTTTTACAAAATGCAATTACTTTAAAAGGAAACACGAAAAAATATACAAAAACCTAATAGATAATGCTGGGAATAATGACGATAGGGAGTTTTTGCTCAAAGTACACGCTTCATAATGTAATACGTCACGTCGATGACGTGAACGTGGAAAGAACAAGAGTGTAACCGATGCGTTTTGCGATAATCGAAGTGTAATCGAATCAAATGATACACGAAGAATTAAAGCGAACGAAAAACAAACTACATCTATGCAAAGCGCACACAAGTAAACTGTACGCGCTCGAACGGGACACACAACCAACAAATCTCTCGCTTATCAACCTAACCTCAAATCCAGACCAGAAACCGTACAACTAATATTGTAATGCCCTACGCTAGGAGCGTCAGTGTACCAATAACTTATGAGCATGCTCACAAGTAACGTGCATGTGAATAGCGTATTATTATTTTATTTATATTTTGTTATATTATACGCTATCAATATAAACGTATAAGTTTGAAAATGAATAACATTTTTTTTTGATATGTAATATTATATCAGGAACATTGAAGGGACCAAATGATTTATGAAGTACAAAAGTAGTAAGTATCGATAAAGAAAACTAAATTCTTGTACTTTCGAAGTGAAAATATGTATATTGTCCAATTTTAGACAATATAACTGAAAGCAACAATAGAGGAACGTTAAGATAGATAATCTCTTAAGTTACCTTGACGCCTTTATAATGTGTTTGGTCGAGTGTTTACAAATACATAAATAGTTCCGAATGTTTTAAGACGTTTCGTCAATCACGTTTTAAAATCGAAGTTTCGTTGAATTTTTTTTATGCTAGGTCCAAAGTTTGGCGCCCCAATCCGCGGTCTACTCGGCCCGTTGGAAAAATCCTCGCTCACAGGTAACGTCACATGCGCTGTACGTGTCTATAGAGGTGAACAGGTGACGATTGATCGGTATTGAGCAAAAAAGGGACATTATTCAACACGAATTTTAACTTATGGTTTGTATAGAAATGGACGAAGGGATCGACAAAGTATAAACGTTATAAACGAGAATACGTCTTAATTGCATTTTGCTGCGTTTGTCCGAACAATTCTATAAAAAAATAGTCTTAAAAACAGAGGGACACGTCAATTAAAAAAGTTGTACATGTTAATTTTTTTATTTCTGTTCTTTAAATATGTTTAAGGTAATAATTTAACTGGCTATGTCGCTAAAATACTCATTTTATTTTAAATAATATTGCTTCTTGAATTTCAAAGATAACCTCTATTGAACTTGACACACTTAATGTTATGATATGAAAATATGCATCTCATATTGAAATAACTTATTATATAGAGGAACCTGAGCGCAGCCAACAGCTACATTGAAACGGAAGCTGTCAGTGAGCGAAGAAGCATATTCCCTCTCTGCTTTCTCATGCGTCACGAATCCTTTATCGAATATGTTGAATATTCCACAAATTACGGCTTCGGAATTAAAGCAGGGTCAACTCTGAAGAACCGCCTTAATCACCTTTCGTGTATGGATGATCTGAAAATATTTGGAGCGTCAAAATCTCAGCTTGAACAACTCCTGAGTATTGTGGAAGCATTTTCGAGAGAGATTGGAATGAATTTTGGTTCGGAGAAAAGTCGAACACTGAGTGTTTTGAAAGGGAGAATATGGGACGAGTCCTTCAAACTCGAGGAAGGGCAGGAGATACAAGCAATGTTGAATGACGAAACATATAAGTATCTGGGTACGAGACAAGCCAGGCTTGATCGTAGTAAAATGAAAGAACAACTCTATGTGGAATCTGGTAGAAGGGTACGGAAAGGGTTGAATGGAAAAAATACGATCAGGGTCATTAACACCTATGCTGTTCCAATCTTGAACTACTCATTTGGCTTTGTTAAGTGGAGTAAAACGGACGTAGAGACCTTGCGAAGGAAAGGAAGAGTTTTAATGACGAAGGCACTCGTACGTCACCCGAAGTGTTCAGTTGAACGCACTGCGTTGCCGAGGAGTGTGGGTGGAAGAGGGCTGGTAGATAATAGCAATCAACTTTACCGGGAGGTGACAAATCTGGGAAAATTTTTCCATTCGGCAGCGCAAACATCAGAGTTGCATAGAGCAATTTGTGAAGCAGATACGTCTACGCCTTTGGAATTAGCACGGCAGGATGCTGCTGACTTAACAATCAATGATAATGAAAAGTGGGTCTTATGGATGTCAAAAGCTCTCCATGGAAGACACCTAAGTAAGGTGAGTCAAGATCATGTCGACATGAAAGCGTTGAACTTCTGGCTTACATCTGGGTAGATCTTTCCAGAAACCGAGGGTTTTATGCCAGCCATTCAGGACCAGGTCATTCCGGCGCGAAGCCATTTGAAGCTAATTATCAAAGATGCAAATATCCAAAATGATTACTGCGAATATGGTTGCCCAACAGTAGAATAAGCCCACCATGTTACTTCAGGATGCATGCATTTCTCTGGTACTGGATATAAGCAACGGTATGACGCAGTGGCGAAAATTTTACACCAAGAATTGGCTGAGAGATTTCACCTTCTCGCAGGAAAAAAAAGTACCGTATTTTATGTACCAGCCTGTGAGTGTACTGGAGAACGAAGAGTACTCTCTATATTGGGATAGGACTATTCTAACAGATCGAACCGTAGTACATAATAGGCCAGATTTGGTTGTGATCTATAAACGTGGACGACATGCTGTGCTGATTGATATTTCTATCCCGAATACCAGCAACTTACAAAGTAAATTCGCCGAAAAGATCAATAAGTACTTGGAACTCATTGAACCCATTAAGAGACAATGGCATATTGAGAAAGTGGAAATGGTTCCAGTAATTTTGTCAAGCACTGGTGTCATCCCCGTGACCCTGATGCGAAGCCTCAAACAACTAGGTGTGAAAGAAGATCTTTACAAACCGATGCAGAAGGCAGTGGTAATATCAACGACGAGTATAGTGCGGAATGTTCTGGGAAATAATGCAATTTAGATTGTGCTGTATTAGACTAGGATTATTGATTGTGCTTTGATTTTGTTAAGATCTGTGCATTTAATGTTATGTAACAGAAAATGAGAAAAATAAAATAATGATACATTTACTATCCAAAAAGCAGTTTTAAATTACGTATGATTATTTGTACACTGAAAAGTTGTTGCAGTTAAATTCATGGAATTTTAAAAAATCATCAAAGTAATATTTCCTTAAATTAAAATATAGACACTTCGTTTTGTCAACTTTTATTACCATTTTGTTATTGTAACTCCAATTTCTAAGCTATTCATTGCTTTCCATATATTTATCGAATGCCTCGGTGAAAACCTCAGACGAGTATCATCTGCGAGTGACGTTATTTTTTCAGAAGCGACGATTAAAGACAACTTTACGGTCAGAGGTGAAAATTGCGACGAGTCGGGAATCGAACCCGGGAGGCCTGTATTTTGATCGTAGTAGCCTTCACACCACCACACCACCCATTCGGCTTTCCACAACTGTACACACCATTTCCACCCAGACCACCCCCCCCCCTTAGACTTAGACCTAGTAAGTACGACTGTACACCATTTCCACCCCAGGGGACATACATCTAGTAAGTACGAGTTTGGACGAACACGGGACCCCGAGCTGAGACTGGCATTCCTTCCACTTACTTGTGCTTGGCTCCTTCCTTTCTCTTTTCTGACCTCTTGTTCTTTTCGATCCCGACGCCATTAGGACTAGGATATCTTTCATTTTCCTCATCCCTCTCATTTCTTGTCCTACCCCTCATTTTTGTCCCCCCTCATGTTATGTCCCCCCCCTTAATTTTTGCCCGCCGAATTTCATGTTTTGATGTATGTTGTGAGATATGTTTTGGTGTGTTGTAGATCAGGAGGGTTTTTAGTTGGCAGGGTTGAATCATTCGACGAGTCATGTTGGCTCTCCCTAGTGCGTAACTACATTTTCCCTACCTGTACGAGTTTTAAGGGCTCCAATGACCTTTGATGTCGACGTGAGCCGTAAAGCCCCCCCCCCCAAAAAAAAATCCACCAAGACCATTTCACCCCCATTTCGCCTGACCGAAATGTTATCACATATATTATCCACGTATAGGGTACATAGGAGATGTATATGCAAGGAGATTAATAATAGGTCATTTATAAATGTAATGAAGGCTAATGCTGAAAGGACAGAACCATGAGGAACGCCTTTCGTAAACTCAAAGTCATGAAACTTTACTCAGACTTACGAGAGAAAAATCATAAAAGGAAACGGACAACGCTTATTAGTTAATTGTAACGTCTATTTTGACAATAAATTATGAATTAATTTTTCTTATTTATTGCCAGTTAAATTGTTTTGATGTTGGTACAGGGCTTGTACTCAGTGTAGCCAACGCTTTTACTTTACCGGCGTCCATAACGTTAATGATAAGTGTACCTCACGTTATGTTGGCATTACTTTCAGGTTTCTTTTAACTTCAATCTGTCGCCAACATCGGCCATCCATTCATTTCAGTCGCTCTTGTGCCGTTACTCTGTTGGAGCAAGTGGAACGAATGTCATCTCGTGTCTTAGTTTATTCTGTTATTAACTTGTATGTTTTTTTACGTTAAATAATCACTCTTGTGGCTGCTATTAGTATTTAATACGCGAGAGAGTTTCGTAGAAGTTGGCAATTTGTGTTGGGCGCCATATTGCATTATTCTCGGTGACGTTACGTGACTTGGAGTAGAATAGGTTTTGCGCCACTTGACGATGTTTGATCTCTTACTTGCAGCTAAATCTCTTTCCTCCGACACATAAATAACAAATTTTTCTAAAAAAAGATATATAATTTACGAGATCGAACGCTGTAGAAAAATCAATAAGTATTCCGGAATCTTTAATATTATTAATAATGCTATTTAGTATTTCTGTCATTAGAGCAATCAACGCGGTTTCTGCACTCTTCCCTTCTGTAAAACCGAAGTGTTGGGCTGAGAACATGTTGCGCGGAAGCTCCTGCCCTCCGTGTGTGGAAGCGAGAGCTTCCGTGTCCACGTCACCCACTCGCTGCTGCGGTCCTTAGATCAAGAGAGAAGCGTCAGTCGTGTCCACGTCTTCATCATCGGGTGGGAGCGGCTCTTCAAGTTAAAAAGTCAAATCACGGACATATAAAACAAGTTAAAAAAAAAAAATTCTTTTCTAATTCTTGTAAAACACAACGATATGAATAATAATTAAAGACAAACATGATTTAATATCTGTGTATCAGTTAGTAGTGAAGTACACACAATATTCAGGAACTCGCTTGATCGTTTGAAATGCACAAGAGCACAAAGTACAAACATGGAAGCGGCCGAGTAGCGTGATTTATGCTCCACACCTCAAAGGAAAAAGTGAAATATCTTTCTCAGATGTCCTCTAGTGACCTATAGATAAAAGAGATGTAAACAATACCACGGAAAATTTATTACAATTTCCATCACTTTCGTGATTTGAAAGTTGCTCATCTTTTGAAAATAAGTGTTTTCTCCATAAGTCGCAAAATGTATTACACCATCAATTATACTTGCAATTATTTCATTTAAATGGCGGGTGAGGTTATGTTTATGATGTTGAGATCGCAATAATTACATGTTACATTGTTTATTTGTGCCGATGTAAGATATTTTAGTGATTTAATTCTACACACGCTGCTAGTACAAACCTTAAAGAGCACGTAATTTCTCATAACAGCCACATTTATTGCGCACAAATTCTCATATCCTCTTCTGACGCCTGTTGTTTCTCGACGCTCGCCTATTATTGGTGGAGTAAGGAGAAAAGGAGGGAGACACACCAAAATGATGTGACCAACTACAACTGATTAACTCAACTATGAGATACTGCGCGCAGTATTCTCCTGAAATATGTCAAATTCCTCATTATATTCCCTCTCGTGACGGTTCCCTCATGTATTAAGGACTCTATTCGCTGCTCCTTTATTTCACTCGCGTTCCGCAGCGCCTCCAGCGGATCGCGAGCGAACTAAATTGCTGATCGTCGCTTGTCTGACGGAGGCAGTGCTGTCTGGGGACGGCGACGTGAATTATATACACTTGACGTGCATCGTTTGGCGGTCGGTGCGATATTGAGAATGGCCATCGCCCGTCGTCCACGCCCGCGGGGCGATGCGTGCAGGAATTTGTCACATCCCCTCCCCAACCTCCCGCCCCCCGCTCGCCACTGTCTCGCTCCCACAGTCAGGAATTCGAAAAAAAAAANAAGCTGTTGCGAACTGCGTATGACTCTATGTGAGGGGGACGATGAGGGAAACTCCAGGAAGTTTACTCTCCAGAAGCAGAAGTAAGGGATCGTAACGTCAATTCCGATCAAGGGTCGAAGGGCTGTAATGAATTTAATATTTCAGCGCACTAAGATAAGAATAAAAGTAGTTCAGTAGGTGTTATAGTATTAACAGAATATCAATAATTTGTATTTAATAAAAAAGAAAAGCTGTTTCACTTGTTCGCATTATATTGGAACTACAGATTATTCGGAAAATATTCTTTATAAATAAACTATTAAAATAACTCAATCATACAGCTTAGAGAACCTGTATTAAAAAAAATCCTTCTCTACTCGAAGGATTACCGAAGAAAAACCCGGGATGGGAGACTTAATAATTAATTTAGATTTTCATTTCACTCTTTCTTATCTTCAATCACGTGACACGGCTGATGTTTCGTTAGAGCCAGTATTTGCCGCAGATTTTGTTGAATCATTCTTTGAAATGCTGCTTAAGGTATGGAAATCTCAACGTCTTTGCGTTTCCGTTTTGCTTTAGCAACTTGTTGCCGATACTTGTGTCAAGATATATAAAAAGAAATAGCCCACGCAAGTTCCTTCACATGAAGCCATATTAATTTACATTCAAATAATTTAAAATTTTGTGTCGTAAAGGTAGATAAATCCATCGTTTGCTGAATAGAGAATATTACGAACATTTTTATAGAGGATACTTCGGCCCTCTTAACGGCTCTGACGCGTATATATATCATCTTAATTCCAATTTGAGACAACCTCAGAAGGAGGGTGTGTGTCATCGTGATAAGAATGAGAGTTTTGCTACAAAAAACGTCTCTCCATCCATTATCATCTAATGCTGTATCCTTCATTTGCATACACGAGCGCAGCCAAGCGGTGATTGCGCGAACTCCTGTCTCACTCCTCCTCTTTTGCATATTCATGTGTTTCTGCAACAGGGGTAGCACAAGTTGCATCGCCTTCGAGACCAAGAAGGCTGTATACAGGAGGGCAGAGGCGGGTTTAAAAGTTTGACGCCCCTAGCAAATATAAGCACCCTCCGAGAGCAGATCTATATACGTATCATTGAAATATTTATATATAATTTATAGAATATATAAACGAAGTAATATTTATAATATTTGTTTATTTATTTCTCTTCATTAGTATTATAAGATCCAAGGAAGTAAAACCATCATAACTATCTAAAAACCTAAAATAAACCTATCTAAAACGCAACGTAATTTTAAATTCTTACTGAATCTTTGCTGATTTTCTTCATAATCGTAAAAATCTTTTTTATTTTCGAAAACATTAATAAAATTACTCATATTTCGAAAACTAACTTTTTTCCTCCAGTTGTAATTTTTTCGTTATTTTTTTGGCGCCTCTAGGCAATTGCCTATATTGCATCATATGCTCTAAATCCGCCTCTGGGTGGGGGGAAGGGGGGTATTGTACGAAGAACGCCGTCAGTTGGAAAGATCAGCGACGTCAGACATTGCAACTATTTCAACAAATACAAGACAATTCTCCTTAATACACGGACATGGATGGTATTATATATTAAACACAAATACAATAACTTTGAAGCCAGTTTTTAACCTCACGAGTACCTTTATAAATCCAGTAAGTGATAAACTAGTGGTGCAAAACCATTTCACATACTTTCTCATATACGTTTCTCCGTCTGCAGCAGAGAGTGAGAAAAAATTCTATCGTGAAAGGGTCATTTATGGCGCATAGTCCTCTATTAATTTGCTCGTCTTCCAGTGCTCTATTCAGTCGCTAGACGAACTCATTACTGTCTTTTATTTGAAATTTGAAAATAAAATACATATTCAGAATATTATTTCAAAACATATAGCGATATATCAGTTTTATAAATATTGTAAACGTGTTACGTAAATGTAATTTCGTTCTAGACAAAATTTGACGTATTTTCGTATCTGCAGAGCGTGTGCTGTCCTCCTATGTATTTTATCATTATCATATCTTCCATTTCAGTTTACGAAAAGTGTATTCTACGTCTGCTTGGTTCATTTACGCAGCTAAATATTGTTCGAGCTTCTTGAAATAGTAAACTAATGTGTAAGTGTAGCAGATATAAATTATTTAACTGCGTCTATACCAAACTTTCAAGCGAAATACCGCTAATGCGGATGTAACGCGTACTAATTGTACCTTACGTACAGAAAATTTAAGCAAAATCGTTGGAGCCGTTTTTTGAGAAACATTCATAAGAGTATTTCGACCTTCACGTGAAGTGCCCTTTGTTTTAAAGTTTAAAAAGAAATTAGAGCACGTGCATCGAAAGCAAGTAAATTCTACCGTAAATACGAATGAAATTGATCGATCTATTTACTCCGAATCGCTGCGCACAGACGGACGGACGTTATACCAGAAACCACTTTTTTCAGAATCAGGGATCGCCAGAACGAATGTGTCCTTCGAAATCTCGCTTTCGAATTTTTTCACGATTACAAAACTTTCTCTCTTTTTAAACTACGTGTACGAGAAAGTAAAAGTACTCTGTGCTTTTTTCCCCATCGAGAGTAGGAAATGGCTTTGCACTTGTATATGAGTCACTGTCCCATCCTATCACGTCACAATTTGGTTTCCCTAACTCCCGTTCAAACCGTGACGTCATATGCTGTTACACACGTCGCCTCCGTGAATGCGCGCAATGTCCACGTAATGGTCAGACTACCTACACTGCAAGTGATTGTAAAACTTGTAAAACGAATACAGTTCCGTGTTTCTCAGTTGGCTGTCCTGTCGTTACCGACGCTACAAACAAGTGACAACGCAGGTCGATTTATGGACGTGTCGCAGATAAAGAGGATTCGTTCTTTCGTGCGGAACAGAGTCACTCGTTGTAACTCTTGACCATCTCTGCTTGGTAGATAGATGCAAGGAACAATGTAGAGTTAAATGTTAAATAAAAATAGCAATAACAATAATAAATTGAAAATCTTAAGTATCTTCGCCATATTTAAGCAAAGATACGAATGGATTTCAATTCATTATTTTTATTTTCGGTTTATAAATTTTTTAATTATTAATTTATTTTGATTTAGATACCTTAATATTATTTTTTATATTTAGCTATTTACTATTATTTCGATTTATTAATTTATAATGTTTTTATTATATACTTTTAATTCCCGTATTTATTAATTTAATACAAAAAAAAAAATCAAAGTTATTTCGTATGTTTTCCAAAATTTGTAAGGGCTCTAATGACCTAGACGTTGGCGAGCTCTAAAGTTAAAGTTCTTCAAGGAAACTCTGTATTGAGACGTTTTCGTCAAGTGCAGGAAAATTTCATTATCCCTAAGAATAAGCTGATGAAAAATACGAATGTATATAGGAATGTTTTTTTTTTTTTTTCATTTTGGGCAAATGAAACCACTTTCTTTTAAAAGTTTGCTGACGTTTCGACCATTAAATATTGGTCATCATCAGGGCTGCAAAAAGAAACACGAATAAACATGATATCATGACAGCAAATTAAAAAAAAAATACAGATATAAGGGAGCCATCATTTCAGTGAAAAAACAAAAACAAAACATCAATACGTTAGTTAACAACTTAAAAGTACATCAGAAACACTTCCACACATTGCAATGAAATTTGAACGTCTATGTTCTCCGAATAATATGTTACACGGGTTTGTAACGGATTGAGGAAGCGTAGAATAACCACACTGTCAATAGAACTGTTGCCGACTCCAATTAACACCGTATCTGATTTCATAACAATAATACGACTACAAAACTTCATAAAATAATGATACATACATACAATCAAACAATTTTTTAAATATATAAACACTAATTTATAATTAAAAATATACATAATAATAATAATAGTTATACACATTTAATAATTGTGCAATACATGGAATTTAATTTGTCTACAGCAGTCTCCTTGTTGCCTGTTACATTATTGAAAATGTGTATCATTTCAGTTATTCTTCCTTTTTTAAAAAAATATTTTCTTTGTGAATAATAGATACCTCGTCAAATTTGAACTTTTGGCCCATGTATATATACTACAATTTCATCTCCATATGTCATAAAGAGGAGAGTAATGTCTTTGAGGATGATCGTGGGAAATGCAACATCTTTGGCCTCGCGACGGACGAGTGGGGGAAGGGAGGAGTCGTGACGGAAGCGCGCAACAGAGACGACGCCCGTTTGTTTAAGAACACCTCCGTCAATTCACATCCCGAGTGTTAATTACTTCTTCTTCTTCTCACCTGCGATGGATGGATACGGTATACAGGGGGAGACATATTTTCAATATATACGCGCTTCGCAGGGGTATTCAGATGCGATGGTACACCCGATCATTCTCTGCATCGGCGCAAATAATAATAAATTTTAATAATAATAAATTTATTGTCAAAAACAGTACAAACTGCGTATGACCACGTGGTGAATGTTAAACTAATATACTCTCCGGAAGCAAGCAAGGGACCATCCCATCAATTCCGATCAAGGGCCCTAAGNAGATAAAAAGTTAGCTGCGAGTTATAATACTAATAGAATGTCAATATGTTTGTAATTTAACGCAAATATGTTTGTAAATTTACATGTACAAGTTATTATCGAACTATAGATTATTCTGAGTATGGTGTTTAAAAAAATCGTTAGAGTTGAAAAAACACTAAATTCACGATTTATTGCTACAATAGACGAGAGCCGCCCCTAGAGAAAGCCTAGAGAACCTGCATAAGAAATCCGCCTCTACCCGAAGGAAAACCGGAGAAAAACCCGGGCCAGGATGGGGTTACAGAATTAATGTACACAACCGTGCCATAATTTTGAACCATAATTAAATTACTATTAATTTAAAATATCGTTGTTATTAATTATCTTTAATTTCACGTCCTTTACATCCATACTAATACATAAATGCGTAACGCGAAAGCCAATGTGTGTCTGTCTGTCTGTTTGCTACCTGATCACGTGACTAAACCACGGAACTAAAGATGATGGTGATGGAGTTTCTCCAGGAGTTAGTTTAGATGTCCAGGATGCGCGTAGGCTAACTTTTATTATTTAAATGTATAAGTAAAGATAAAAACGGTTTTTGACCAGAAGCGTCGATTAAATCGGGATAGTTATATTCGCTTACGGTGTGTCTAAACGGTTTAGAGATAGATGGCAAAATATCATTTTTGCCTCAAAAGAGTTCTACAAAAAGGACGGCGACATCATCGTGGGTTCATTTAAATCATCTCTTCTATTAAGTTCTCTTAAGCTTTTGTCTAGGGGCGGCTCTCGTCTATTGTAACAATAAAACGTGAATTTAGTAGTGTTTTTCCAACTCTTATGATTTTTTAAACACTATACTCAGAATAATCTATAGTTCGATAATAACTTGTACATGTAAATTTACAAACATATTTGCGTTAAATTACAAACATATTGACATTATATATGTATTATAACTCGCAGCTAACTTTTTATCTTTTCTAGGAACTTTTGCTGAAATTTTTTGAATCCTTAGCCTGTCTTATAAGACCTTGATCGCAATTGATGGAATACGTCCCTTGCTTGCTTCCGGAGAGTAAAATTAGTTTATTGTCCTCCACGTGGTCATACATAGAGGGTTTGTACTGTTTTTTGACTATAAATTTATTATTATTATTATTATTATCATCGATAAAACGTCACTAAAAAGAGACGAGGTAAAATTCCTCATTTTAAGAGGGTAATTTGAGAAGGAAAAAATCAATAATCAATATCAAATTTAATAGTAATTTTTGTTTTGTGCATTGAAGAAAGACAAGGAAGCGTATTTAAGTCGTAAATTTTCGACGAATAGAAGATTTTAGAAGAATTTTTATGAAATGGTTATGCATCTGAAGCTAAAATTCGACCGGCGCGATTCCTGAGAAAGTTTGTTGTGTATACAGTCAAGTTTTGTATTACAATTGCATTATTATAAATTTGAAAATTTAGGATGCTGTAGATGTTTTTAAAAAGCAGTAACTAAAAGTATTTTGATCTTCCAGTTCTATAATTTTTCCTGAGAAAAAGAAGAGATATATAAGTAATAATGCATTTAAATAGTGCTGTATTGTTGACCATTGTTGTACCTAGCTGATTTTGTTTTTCTTGTGTATCACAACTGATGACGTGAGTCCGTTGCCTGAAGATGATCCGTAAAGAGGATATTGAAACGTTGGGCTTGTTGTTTTATTTATGTTTTAGTGTAAATATGTGTCTGTTCGTAAAAAATAGGGTCGTTGATTTGGTGTTAAAGACGTAAATTGTGCACTATGCTGTTTAGAGTGAGGTTCATATTAGTGTTCACCCAAACTGATGGAAATCATGGGTAGCCGTGGTGACTGTATGCATGTGAGATAGAAATAACTTGCTCTTTTAAATTGCACATCAATTGCCACCATCGATGCTGCAAAGCAGTGATGATGATTATTATTATTGTTAGTATACGTAATTTTACACTATTATGAAAGATACTTGTTTTTTAAAATTACAAACATTTAATTATACATTTATTTTGTCGATTTAACGTCAGCCAAAAATTAACCCAAATTCATTACGTTTGCCTTAGAAGCGTCGACGTCGCAACCCTGAAAAGAATGTTTATAAAGTAATGAAAATCGTGTAGCAAAGAAAATCTTGTGTGCTCGTATTTTTTTCTCGTTTCTTCATCATTTTCTAATCTTTTGTAAAAAATACAATTTTGTAATTTTTTTTTCACGGCCCACTGAAGTTTAGTCTTGTTACAAACGTTTGTTAAACTTCACTTGTTAGTACGTTATGGTGAAATCTTACAACTAAATTGTTAACCAGTTCACCCCAACCGATTGAGCCGAAATTTGGCACACATTTATATACCTAACGAAAATACAACATTATAACTATAATATTAACAAGAATAAAATCTTTTTTAAGACTTTATTTAAAACCATTTTATTCGGAGATAATTCACGGGGAATTATTTCTGGGAAACGTCTCCTGAAATGCAGTCCGTCTCTTAATACATCGAATGGCGTAAACTACCGAATACTTATAAATAAGAATACTCTTTAAACTCAAGCTATTATTTAATCCATGTATTAAACGATTAAAAATGATTTTTGACTTCTATTAAGTTAATGCATCGTCAAATATTAATACTTCCAGGCGTATTTCGCAATAGTTGATCCTAGAAAAAATAAACGCAATTACTCTCTTTATTGCTGATAATGATTTAATATTTTATGCTCTCAAAAACCTTGTTGCCTGATTTTTAAAGAAGATAGTTATCTCGGCGAATACTTTCTTACCAACCAATCACTAGATAAACCCCTCCGTGGCTCAGGTGGTAGAGTTCTAGCTCATCACCATGTCATCCCGGGTTCAATTTCCGGTGGGATCAGAAAAAAAAATTGTAGCTTTTCGCGTGAATGTCCCTTTTTCATATCGCTGTGACTCTACTGAATAGAAAAACCCTCTTTCCTCTATCCACGTTCTCCAGCTTTTACTATTACTAAAAACTCGTAACATCCCCTCCAAGTGAATCAAGTTGTTGGTAATAATAATAGTAATAAAAAACTTATTGTCAAAAAACAGTACAAACTGCCAAGTATGACCACGTGGAGGAAATAAACTTATTTACTCTCCGGAAGCAAGCAAGGGACCATCCCATCAATTCCGATCAAGGGCCCTAAGGCAGAGGCGGATTCCAAAATTTGTTTTGCATAAGTTCCTAGATAAGATAAAAAGTTAGCTGCGAGTTATAATACATATATAATGTCAATATGTTTGTAATTTAACGCAAATATGTTTGTAAATTTACATGTACAAGTTATTATCGAACTATAGATTATTCTGAGTATAGTGTTTTAAAAAATCATAAGAATTGAAATAACACTAAATTCACGATTTATTGTTACAATAGACACGCCCCTAGACAAAGCCTAGAGAACCTGTATGATAAATCCGCCTCTACCAGAAGGAAAACCGGAGAAAAACCCGGGCCAGGATGGGGCTACAGAATTAATGTACACAACCGTGCAGCTAAGTGGCCCACCTACTAACAATAGTCTCTACCTCCTATCGCTCCATGCAGATAAGCTTCAATAGCACGTTACATTTCCCTTTTACAAATAGTACAACAACAACAACAACAAATCACTAGCTGTCTTATGCAATTTACTGGTGTCTACTTTTGCACGAACAAGTCTCGTATTACCTCGCGAGTGACCGTTCTGCCGATGGAGCTTCGATCCGCGGACCCCAGCGGAGGAGACGCGATCGGCAGCTGTCTCTCGGGAGAGAACAATCGCCTGCCATCGAGTCACGTGACGCACGGCGCGACGCTCTTTTTCTTTCGGGGCGACTTCCGTATTGAGACGACTTCCCGTTCGGACGACGACGGCGACGACGGCGGCGGGAAACGGACTCTTTTTCTACGGCGCCGCTTTTGCGGGTCGAGATTGTTTTCTCCACGGGAACAGTTGAGAGAGAGGCTCTGACGTTTATTTCGGACATGGTAACTCNAACTTCAAAAACATACGTCGCCTGCCGTTTAAAGGAAGTAATTGCCATTATATTTTATGGTGTAATACATTGCGTCTTACAGGTAAAACCCAAGTTTACTTTGATTTGTATTAAATTTTCCTTTATAGTATTTTTTACATCCCTTTTATATATATATATAGGTCTCTATAGGACATCTGAGAAAAAGATTTTTTCACTTCATCCGAGGTGTTATTCCGTTGCGCTCGGCCGCCATCTTGACACATTCTCTTATGAATTTCAAACAGGTTCGAGCGAGATCCTAAACATTGTTTGTACTATATTATTGACTGATAGATACAACTTGAGTCCCGCTTTTTCTTCGCTATTATTATATAAAACAACTAGAATAACAATAAAGGAAAGAATTATAAGTCTCTGTGGAGTAGCTTGGTGTGCTTGGTCGCGGAGGAGTGTTCGCATCGTCAGCGATGGACCGGGACTCGAACCCGGTATCTTCTGGTCTGTGAGCAGGTGTGCTGCACACCGCACCACATATACTTCGACTCCTCAAAAGTTCCTTCAACTCTCTGCCACCTATGACCTCGAAATCTTCACCTTTTGCCCTTCACGTCAGTCCACGGTTGTCACCTCAAGACTCTTATACAAATATTCATTTTACACAAATAAGAATTAGATATCTAACATATTAATGGTAGACTGGACCGAGAGGGCTCAGTTGGTTGGCGCATGAGCGCGTTGAACTCAAGGTCCCGAGTTCGAATCTCGGTCCCGTCTCCCATTTTCACTCAACATAACATAATTTACCTGGTTCACCGCAATTTGAGAGATTTCCATATATCTAATGTAATTCAGAGGTTGCCATTCCGGCATAAAATCCGAAGAGGTCAATCAGTTTGATTATTGATGTGAGATACGTAACAAGAAGTAAAACGTGGTTCATAATACCAAGTCCGGCCATATTGGAATTACTAACGGGACATGAGCCAACATGCGTGTGTGTGTAGATATTACGTACTGTATATTAATTGTAGTATTTGTAAATGGGAAATGTAGCTTGCTATTGAAGCTTATCTACTTGGTAGGAGGTTATTGGTACACTATTGTTAGCAGGTGGGGCTCAGTTAGCTGGATTTACCGACAACTTGGCCCACGTTAAGGTATTAGTAGGAGTAATTAGTAAGAGTTGATACAACACTTAGTTGAAACAAAAGGAGAAGTAGTAGTAGGTGGACAGAAGAAGGAGAGTTCGCTTCTCAATTGTCACAGAGCTACAAAATTTCTTTTTTTTTCTTTCTTTCTGGACTCTTTGGTGTTGAACCCGAGTGTGACTTGTTGAGCTGCTAGAACGCTACCACCTGAGCCGCGGAGGGTGTTGATAATTGTGTGATTTGGAGTTACATTTGATGTTATTTGGGTGTGAAATAAACAATGAAGGAAAGAAGTCGGATGAAGCGAATGGTAAAAACTGGAACATTTTGACGTAAGGGACTCGGGATTTTCTTTTTTTCTTTCTTGTAGGGACGACTATTGACATGTGACATGTTACGGGAAGATATGGAACCGATGATGTGTATCAGACGGGAGTTTAAAGTGGAAAGGACATGAAGACATGATACAGGGACCGGGAGAACAATACGGGACAGAAAAGATAATACTAAACTATGTTACATTAGAAAAATAGAAGGAACTAATTTATTGTGAAGGATATAAAACCGTGGTTAATGCCTTGTGCCAAGAAAAAGGATAGACAATGCGATCTGAATGATAAAAGATAATATAAAAACGAAATACCAGAGTCTCTAAGTGACTCTAGTCACGAAATCTCACAAACTACGAAGCCCCTAAATTTGAAATTTGGCAGATATGTTCCTTTTAGGATGTAGACATTTGCGAAGAAAGCATTTACCAAAGAATTTCGAAAATCCACCCCCTGACGGGGTGAAATGGGTGTGGAATGATTTACGTACGCCTCCTACCATAATTCTAGAGTGCCTGGAGCAACTCTAATACCGTCGTTCATCATACTGAGTCAAAAATATTCTTCCCGTGTCCCTTTTCCCGTCCCTGCCTTGTGGTGGCGAGTGGAAAACGAAGATTCTCACAATTCTTTTTACATATCTCCTTCTCTGATTCCTCCATAGCTTATTTTCTCTTCCCGCTTTATTCTTTTCAACAACTCTCGTCACACTGTTTTGAAACGTCGCATATCTCCCTTATTTCTGAAACGTAAATATTGAATTACTCATACAATTTCCTGTTTGCCGCAAATTCCGATTTACTGTTCCAATTACAATGCACAATTTTCTTTAAATTGGATATAAATCTTCCTCTTTCCTCTTCTTTCAGGTAATCGTTAAAATTGCTAATAGGAATTGTGAATGATTTGTGGATTCAAAATAAACCGTTTTCTTTCCTTATTTGCAAAATTAACGTTTGGAACAATTCTACCAGTTCTCTCGAGAAGAAATTATTTATTAATTTATTTGTTCCCACTTTAACAAGATGTCGCTATAGAACCTGTACACAGTGTAGCCAACGCCTGTAACGGTAATGATAAGCGTATCTCGCGTCATCTCGGCAGAACATTCGAATTTTGAAAATTTAAATCGACCATCAATTCAATTCACGTACCTTGTGTCGTTGTCTTTTTTGACAGCAAATAGTCACTTTTGTGAGTCCTACTTATATTACTTTGGATATAACTTGAATTCGCAGAAGTTTGCTATTCGTGTTAGGCAGACATATTGAATAATTTTCGACTAAGTTGTATGACTCGGTGTTAATGTCCTGCGCCGTCCGATGTTCAGTTGTTGCGAACACGTTGCTCCGTGGGAAAATGGCGATCGCGTCTTTTCCTTCCCCCTCCCCTTCGCGACAGAAAAGAGAAAAAAAGAAAAGAAAGCGCTGGACGTTGTTCCATTGTTTCCTGGTCGAAAGAGGAGGGGGAACATGTCTCGGAATAAGGAGCTCAGCTTCAGCATCCGCGCGCTGCTATATCGACCTTTTTCATTAAAGACCTCTAATAGTTGTGGAGAAAACAGCAAAACTCACAGATAAAAAAACAAAAACAGTTAACACCATTGGATTTGTAAAAAAAATTTCTTCATACACACAAATAGAAAAAATTTGCTTGTATCAATGAATATTAATATTTCTCAACCTGAAAAGTTTCGAAAAAACGTGATATTTTTACGGTTTCTGCCGATACATCGACTTTGTTATTTTTATAGCATAAACGAAGAATGACGAAAATAATTCTCATTCAGCGAATGATCAGTGTCGTGTTTCAGACAACATTCATTAAAATATCAGGCTTCTACTTTGCAAAAAGTTACGAGTTATTAATTTGCTTTAAAAAACACTGCTCACAACGACCAGACACATTATTAAAGAATGAAATTTATACTGTCGCATTTAGAAGAATGCCATGATCACGTTGCAATTGAATTAGAACTTTTAAAACTAGTTACGCTACTTCTAGCAAGTGATAAGTGGAACCATGTTTTCAATTAGCGACCAGCGTTGTTGCCGCGCGTACCATTTCACTGTGTCAGCTGAGGAGTCCAGCCCGTTGACTCAATACGGTATCGGCAACACCGCGCGTGACTATAGTACCTTGGGATCACGATGGACAGGAAGCTTCGCTGGGAAGATCAGGGAAAGTCTCTCTTGCCCGCCTCTCTCCAATTTTCTGTAATCGCAGGATCCGGCTAAAAATTAAACTTTTACTCTACAAAACATGTGTCCGTAGCCTGGCACTCTA
>NNCF01126528.1:37990-53354 GCA_002313205.1 Laupala kohalensis
TTCCACGACCCCACCCCCAACAACATCTTCCGTAAGTACTCTCGGCATCTGCTTCGCAGAGTCAACCCCCGCGCACACCGTCGGTATCCTTCCGACATACTTCAACTCCCCATCCCCTCATTCTACCCCTAACTATCTCTTCTTCAATTTCATCCCTTCACCTCTTTATCATCTTTCTATCAATAAACCCAACATAACTCCCACCATTTTATCATTCCTACCTTAACTTCCACGTTTCCCCGCATTCTATGTTTCAGTGGGACTTGTTACAATTTAAGCCGTGCAGCTCCCATCCACGATGAGCACCATCTGGTGCAGGCGCGGAACAATGATGCGACACCCTCGAGATGCTTATAATACACGGCTGGTCGATTATTATTGTCACTCTTAGTGTATTTTATTAAAAATAATAAATTCTCCGTATCGACAAAAACTGTAAAAATATCACGTTCTTTAACATTTCAGGTTAAAAAAAATTAATATTCATTCATAAAAGCAAATTTTCCACTGTAGCGTATATGCAGAAAAATTTTAAAAATCTATTGGTTAATCATGTTACATCGAATGAAAATGGGAGACGGGACCGGGGTTCGAACCCGGGCCCTTGAGCTCTGCGCGCTCATGCGCCTACCGACTGCGCCATCCCGTTCGCCTCCCGGGCCCGTCAAGGTCTCGGGTTCGAACCCCGGTCCCGTCTCCCATTTTCATTCGACGTAACATGATTAATCTGTTACCTGGCGGTGAGATTCACCGCAATCTAGGAGATTTCTAAATCTATTGGTGTTAACTGTTTTCTTTTTGCGCTTTTTGTTGTACTCTCCACTGCTATTACAATACGGGGGTGTATAATAAAAAATCCGACAGCAGTATTCTGCCACGGTGCTGTGGTACGCGTCTTTTTTTTATGCTTTCCATAAGAATGAAGTGCAAGAACACGGTCTGGCCGGTTAATCCGAAGTTTCCGTGAAACATCAAAATTCGTGCAAAAAATATTGCTACAGTTTTTTTAATCAGGTTATCAGACGATTAAACAAACAAATGAGGCGTCATTGCAACTCATTTTATTTTGTTCTGTCTCTCTGTATTCATATCCGTAAAGGAACACGAAGAAAAGAAAATGATTCGACTCTGAAGCAAAAGAGGGGAATCAAACTGGCGAATTCCCCTCTTCCCCTCTTCCCCTCTTTGCACTCCCCCCTCACCACCAAACACACTACGACACGTAGCTTCGTCACGTGACGTGACGTCACCCCGTTTTTCTTTCCAGGAACGAACTCTCTCTCCAGCGAAGGAAGACCCCGCCAAACAATCAATGATTGAGTCACTCACCACTTGCCAGCGATTGGGCGAATAAAATTAACCGTTCCATGGGGATAGACCGGTCTATCCGAGGTCGGTTAAGAGGGGTTCTTTCAATTGCAATATATCCGTTCCTCGCTCCGACGAAATATCTGAGATTCTGACAATTTGGAGGAAGCTTCAAGCCAGTCTGTCTCTTCTCTACGCGTCTGCTACCCAAAAATTGCAGAGATTAAGAAATAAGGAAAAATCACTAATCCTACTATTAACTAATGTCCATTATATTATATTATCGAGATAAATAAATAAATTACGAACCATTCCGATATATTTCATACGTTTTCAATCTCATTAGAATTTTCCAAAAACTCTTTCGGAGGTCCACACGTTTTGCGGAACACGTGTTTTCAATTTTAAAATTCTAGGGATTAAAAAGTGGACGTTGCTAGGCGACAAAATAAAGAAAAGAGGTTCAACAATATTGAGGAAAAATTTGTAAATGGAATTTTCACCGATATTCTTAGAAGTAAATTGTGGCCCATCCTCGATGAACGAAGAAGTGTCGAATTTCAAAGCAGGAAACATTTAAGAATTCTTTTTTCGCGTCGCTGTTTTTCTTCTTCTAAGTATCGCATAAATTAATGAAAAAAAAAAGAATTAAAGTCTAATAATTGTATGTGTATATATGTATATATATATATATGTGTATTACTACATCACAGTATTGAAAAGGAAGATAGGAAATGATTTTGTCAATAAATGTCGATGAAATGGGGAAAAGAAGAAGGATATATATAGGTGACATGTATGAATGGCTAATATACTGTTTGCCTCAATGAGCCCAACAAAGAAAACCTGGACACAATATATCTACAATGGTTTACCTACATCATCGAAATACGTTATTAAAAATAGGAGTGTTAGTTTTCTTTTGTTTTTGTACATTAAATAAAGATTAAAAACATCTTTAAATCGTAAAAAAGTTTTTGGTCGAATGGTTTAGATTTTAAAAGCATCTTCCTGAGAGGGCGCAGCTGCGTCTTGTCTCAGAAGGGAAAATTCGACCTACGAGTGTGTTCATTGGTCTAGAAAGTAAAAGAAATTCCGGGTAACGCTGGATAATCAGCCAGTAATAAGTAATTTAGCCAAACTGCAAGAATTTTGTTTGGTAAAAATCGATTGTTCGGTTGAGAGTCGATCGCAACAAGAACGTGAAGACCGGAAGATGCAGAGAGGTCGTATATTTCGCGTAATATTTATGTGGAGCCGGATGCTTCTTCTTCATCATCATAATCTCCAAAGGCAACGTAGACGCAGAGAGACGTTTATCGCCCATTCACACAAACGCCCCCTCCCCCCACCCAACGCACTCTCGTCTACAGGAGCGCCTCCCGTGGGAAAAGAGCGAACTTCCTCGCAGCAGAAGGATTCCTACTTCCCAACTCTCCCACGGGATAAGGAACAAGGAATAGCAAAGCATAGCACGACTACCGACCTACTCTCTTTAGAAGAGTTTCCAATTTAGAAAATTCCTCAAACTAAGTACAGTGATATTAATTTTAAAGATAAGACACTAAATTCAACATAATGTAAACCGTAGCCCTTGATCGGAATTGATGGGATGATTTTGGTCCCTTTGCTTTTGCTTCCGGAGAGTAAATTTAGTTTACTGTCCTCCACGTGATCATAAGCAGTTTGTAACTACTTTTTTGATAATGAATTTATTTATTTAAACTTCAACCTCAAATAGTCATGCCGTTCAGTGTTTAAAAAAAACAGTCTCCCCGGGACGTTTTAGATAAGTACTGATTTTTTACATCTGCATAGTTTTGAGGGCTCTGATTACGAATTTCAACTTTTTTTTGTCCCCGACGAGAAAGTTCGGGGAATATGAAAAAATATACAAAAAGCGCCCGTTTTTTTGGTTTTTCATTTCTTATATGATACCTGTGCACTATTCGAAGAAAATATTAAAAAGAAATGAACAATATAAATTTCCTAGAACTTGTCATAAGTTCCTGTTTTCACCAGATGAACTGGGCCCGGCAGTGGGCATTGAATTGATACTCCAGCGTTTTTGAAATGTTTAGATATTTTGAACAGATGATGTTTTATGAGTCAAGTGGCAGACAACCTACGCGAGAAGAGCAAAAACGTAATGAATCTGGAAGAGCTCTATTTGTGCACATTGAGATGTCGCCAATCGACGAAAGAAGCAAAAGCCACAAAAGACTATAAATTCATGTAATTTTTTCTTCCTAAATTGCTGGACATACAAAATGCAAAAGCGTGATTTGTCCAATTGATATGGTTGCGACACTGTGTGCCACACAAATAATTTCTTTGATACCTTTTTATAAATCGAGAAAGTGATAAAAATTTCTCCATACCTTCCTCACAATGTGTCCTGTCACTTTACACTATAACATCAATCCACATATACAGTAAATGTTGAGTGATCCAGATCTATTGGGACTGGACTATTCGGTTTCTTCGATTTTTTACAAAACAAATCTTTTTTAAGGTAAGAAATCGTAAGAAGTATCACATTGTTGAGAAGAAGAAAACACAAGCGAACTCACTATATATGCGGTTGAAACAAATTTTAATGTAACAATAGTAGCTTTTCACATTTTTGTGTCAGTTCCTATAACTGTGACTACTGAACAGCGAACCCTCCTTCTTGTAGTGTCTCTAACTGTTAGTAACTACTTCTACTAACCCCTCCACGTGGGCCAAGTTGTTGGTAAACCCAGCAAACCGACCCACCTTACTAACAATATCTCCCTACCACCCAACTCCTATCACCCCATATACGTATGCTTCAATGGCACGCTACACTTCCCATTTACAAATACTAAAATACAATACGGTAGAAAATAAGAATAGTTTAGGGGACAGCCATTCAAAATACGTTCTTCTTAAACTGACTACTCTATACGATTACTGAATTATCTTTGTTTACAACAGAGTTTCTTGAAATCTCCAATTTTTCTACGGTAACGGGCTTATGTAAACACTGACCCGTTTGTCTTGAGTATAGGAACGGTAGCATTTGCGGGAGAAAGTCTCATTAATACGTAATCAAGGGAGAGACATGAAGACTTTTGGCCTTTCCTTTTGAAAACACTGATCAGTTCTCCATCTGTCTTCCATCACTGCTCATTCAATTCTTCCTTCGCCTCCCGTCTCCGGTTATTTCTTTACAGAACGATCCCGAATTTATAGAACACGATTTACGAATTGGTACAGGACACTAACAATCATTTATTGTATAGGAATAATGTTTGGGCGTTAGTGACACACGAAATAAGAGATGCAAAGAAATGGTAAAGTGTTTCTTGTCAAGTTCAATGTTTACAATAACTGTTAGAAATTGCAAAGTCCACCAAGAGTGAAACATACTGGATAGCGCCAAATTGGCGTACATCGCATTCAAAGATGCCGGATATTTCACGCACACTTGCAGCACATGAGGATATTCGAGCCACGAAATCATGTATTTCCTGTCTTAGCACCTCACTTGGACCCATACCAAACCTTAAATTTTGTACCATGAGTTCGGGAACACTCTGTGTACCGTAGCCTACCAGCACTGCCCTTAAACAGAATCCTTTTGGCTGAATGACAGAAAGCAATGAAATATTGTGGAACCCTTATGAATGATTATTTCCTGAGTATTTTCTTACGACTACGAAAATGTATGTGTTAAATTTTTCTCGGCAATAATTATTTAATATTTTACGCTATCTCTGTGCTGAAGATGCCTGATCAACTCTGAGTCAACTATTGCCTTTTCGGTCTTTAAAAGGAAAAAAAACCCGTTGTGAATGTTCTTAATAATTAAATGGATGAACATTGATTTGTCTTCAAGGGTTGATGAAATATTGACAGTCAGGTGGGATATAAACCCACACCTTTCCTCGTCTCTATTCATTCCATTCTTCGCACCTAATTGCCAGGATGGTGAGGGATTTTTATTTTCTGTCTGTTAGCAGCTTGTCTGGAGAGGCGGCGGCACAAATAAGTAAGTCATCCGAAGAAATATGTTCTGTCGAGAGCAAATGGATTCCATTAGCAGCTTCTTCCAACTGATGCTCTTCTGTCGCCTGACAAAAAGAACGTCTGCGCAACAGAGAATGCGCTTATAGACCGCCACTTGTTATCACTCTTTCTTCTTCTTCTGTGTATTGTCGTCACTAGAAGAAATGGTTTTCTTGTGACGTATTCCATTTGTTACAGACTCTAAATTAAATCAGAGGCAAAAAATGAAAAAAAAAATTTCCAATTGAAAGACGAAACTAATTGGTTATATTTAATCAAGTGAAATTATCGTAAAAGAATTGTTGAGATAAGATCATTTTTAACGACAAAGTCATGACATGGCTGACATTTCGAAAAATAAAATTTATTTCTAAGAGCACACGTATTAATTTTTGCTCTTCACCCAATTACTCCCATGATTCACGTCCATGCGGGAAGAACCTTTCATTTTTTCCGATCTCTTGGTTCATATGTCTCTATTAGCTGTCCCATTACAAGCTTAGCCATCCAGTGGCTAAGAGGTTAGCGTGAATGCTCACCACCACGTCATCCCGGGTTCGATTCCCGGCGGAGCCAGAAGAAATATTGTAGCTTTTCACTTCATTGTTGAAGTTCGTATAGCGGTGACTACAGAAAAGCGAACCCTCTTTCTCCTAGTATCCCTAACTCTTCTGTTACTAATACCTCCACCTATGCCAAGTTGTTGGAAAATCCAGCTAACCGGCCCCCCAGGGGACGAACATCTATTAAGTGCGTGTTTGGCGAACACGGGGCCCCGAGCTGAGTCTGCCATTACTTCAACTTACTTGTGCCATGCTCCTTCCTTTCTCTTTCCTGACCTTCCTTGGTCACTTCTTCGTTCTTTTCGATCCCGACGCTATTAAGGCTAGGGTATCTTTCATTTCCCTCATTCCTCTCATTTTTGGTCCCCCTCCCCTCATGTTATGTGCTCCCTTCATTGTAGCCCCCCCCTCCATTTGACGTATATTGTGAGATATGTTTTGGTGTGTTGTAGATCAGGAGGGTTTTTAGTGGGTAGGGTTGAGTCATTCGACGAGTCCCACACACGCGGAGAGAGTCGTGTTGGCTCTCCCTAGTGCGTAACTGCATTTTCCCTACCTGTACAAGTTTTTAGGGCTCCAATGACCTTTGATGTCGACATGAGCCGTAAATCCCCTCCCCCCACAAAAAAAACCCTACCCGGCTTCTAACAATAGCTCTACCACCCACTTCCTACTAATTGGAAAGCGGTAGCTCAATTCGGATTCAGGTCGTCGCAATATACATAAACACATATATAGATACGTAGGTCTAGAGTCTTTGAAAAGAGACCAGTTTTTTTTGCTTTTGTGAGCGTGTGTTATTGTAGAATAAGAAGAAAAAGATATAGTATTAGTCTTAACCCAGAAATTGCGAGCAACGCTGGGACAAAATGATATATTTGGAAGAAACACTTTTCCAAAAGGTAACCGAGAATTTTCTTCAGCGGCTGATAGATGAGGATTCAAGAAAAAATCCCTTGAAACTCTTCATTCGCTGACTTTGCAAAAACACTCTTTTCTGCTATTTCATCTAAATACATAATTAATTTCTATTTATATGCGCAATGTATAGAAAGTACTGTAATAGCAAAAAAATTCCAAAGTCAGATTTCGATGGAAATATCCGTTTTGACAATCCCTGATTCTGATTGAGTGTTTCTCAAAAATGGCTCCAACGATTTTGCTTAAATTGTCTGTACGTAAGGTACAATTAGTACGCGTTACATCCGCATTAGCGGTATTTCGCTTGAAAGTTTGGTATAAACGCAGTAAAATAGTTTGTGTCTGCTACACTTACACATTAGTTTACTGTTTCCAGAAGCTTCAATAATATTTAGCAGTGTAAATGGACCAAGCAGACGTAGAATAAACTTTTCGTAAACTGAAATGAAAGATATGATAATGATAAAATACATAGGAGGACAGCACACGCTCTGCAGATACGAAAATACTTGAATTTCTCTCTACAACGAAATTACGTTTATATATCACTTTTACGATATTTATAAGACATATATGTTGCTACATGTTTTGAAATAATATTATATACATTTATTTTACTTTCAAATCTGAAATAAAAGACCGTAATAAGTTCATCTAACCATTTTGAGCATGAAGAGATCACCCAAGAATAGAGGGTCACTCGCCAGAAATGACCCTTTCTCCTTAGGTTATCTTCTCAATCGATGCCGCAGACGGAGAAACGTATATGAGAAAGTATGCACAAAGGTTTTGCACCACTAGTTTAAATGAGTGATACATTTTGTGGCTCAGTGGGAACAGCGCCGGGGATTTTTCGTTGCACCTCAACTTCCAGACTCCCAGGCCCACTGAGCCTGCTGTACAGTGAGTGCTGGTTCTATCCTGGGGTCAAACCGATCGGATCGAGACTCTGGCCACATCTCCTCCTCCTCGGGAGTGCCGAGGTCAAAGAAAGAGGGTGTAGTGATCCACCCTCCGCAAACTCTTTGTGGGGCAGTTTGACTTGGATAAATTTTACACTGAGCATAGTGAACTGAGGCACAAAATAAGAACAACATATTAATAAAAAATTATGACGTTTAATTACGATATGGAAATAAAATAAAATATACAATGTTAACACAAAAATACTAACATTTTCCTATCTACAACTACCACAAATTATTTATTTACAGAAAAAATAATAACAGTATTGGTTCATTGCGTGTCAAATGAATACAAAAAATCAACTCCATTTGTACGAAACCCAACAGAGATGTTACTCTCAAATAGAGGAAGAAAAGGTACAAATTATTGTAACACTTTGTTCTGACCCTCGCGATAGAGTCCTATACGGAGGGTAAATAAATATAATTGTCCTGTAACGTAAAATTTGTAATTCACGTAAAAACAATTACTACCAACACTCAGGAAGAAGGTCAAAAGATATAAAACGGAGAATATCTTCTTTTCCTCCTCTTCTTTGGGGCATAAATACATGAAATGAATATTGCTTTGGAGAAACAACAACAACAAAATAATTTCTACTCATCTTCGCCTCTCCCTATTTCCGAACAAACTGCTTAACTTTCCCTCTATATGTACTTAAATATTTTAAGGCCATTTTCATTCAGCGTAACGTAATTATTAAGTTACCTCGCGGTGAGGTTACCGCGATTTAAGATATCGATACGTGTTTATCAGCGATCGCGACCCATAACAAAGTAACTCTTCCCAAGAGGGATTCGCCTCACATCGGGAACAGTTTCTATCAGACTCTACCTCAACTGGTCTTTTGGGTCTCACAAGCTGAATGTTAACGCAAGACGAGTCCGGGAATGGAATTTCCATTCAATATAAAAATATATTGTATTCAATATAAATCGATAATATCTTGTACATGTAAATTTACAAACATATTTGCGTTAAATTACAAACAAATTGACATTATATATGTATTATAACTCGCAGCTAACTTTTTATCTTATCTAGGAACTTTTGCTGAAATTTTTTGAATCCGCATCTGCCTTAAGACCTTTGATCGGAATTGATGGAATACGTCCCTCGCTTGCTTCCGGAGAGTATATTAGTTTATTGTCCTCCACGTGGTCATACATGGCAGTTTGTACTGTTTTTTGACAATACATTTAAATTTAAAAAAAAAATTAAAAAACTAAAATTTGAACAGCGCTCACCTACATTTATTTGAAATGATGATAAGTAGCGAAGAATCATTTACAATGCATCCTCGTGTGACACGAGAACTGATGACTCTCCATCCCCCGTCCGCCTTCGCTCTCTCTCTTAATGCTTCTCATTAGAGGAACGTAAAATCCATTAGAAGCAGAGTCGAGATCACGCGTCGCACCGTCGCTCGGCAATTGTTCGCACTCGCGCGGAACAGTTGAAGAACGCGTTCCGTTTAACTGCTCTCATTGGTCGAAAAAGCGGCCTTCTCCCCGCGCGGTGGCTAAGGTGTTAGTGTTTCCGCTCTCCTCCAAGTCATCCCGGGTTCAAATTACCGGCGGGGCAGAAGAAATTTACATCAATGTCCCAGTTCATATACAGCTGTGACTATCGAAAAGCGAACCTTCCTTCCTTCCTTGAATCCACCTCCTACTATTAATAACTACTACTAATCCCTCCAATTGGATCACCTTCAACTTCCTATCGCCCCATGCAGATAAGCTTCAATATTTTGGTTTCAACATTTTTAAACTAATATATTAGAAATGTGATTATGTTTTAAGAAATTCTAAAACTCCACAGGTGCATCGCGTGAAAACAAAAAAGAAAATTGACTAAAAATAGAAGAGTTTTGTTTCTACGTGTGAAGAGATCGATAATGACGCCGTATTTAAATTCATCGCTTGTCAAACAGCTCGTATTCTTGTGATGGTGTATTTTTATTTACTTTTATTTTAGTACGCTTGTTCAAAAAAATATCTTGTTACTCAAAGAAAGAAATTCTGTGTTTTCTGTGCCATAGAGCAGGACATCGTGTGAAAATGACGTCATTACAAATCTCATTGTTGAGTGTTTCTTCCTAGGAGCTGCGCAATTTATGACTTCAGTTGTCTTGTGGAGTGACGTGATGAAGCGCTAACGTCTTCTCGTCAAGAAGAAGAAACACTTTTATTGTATCAAGACGAATGGATCTTTATCTTCTAGCGGAGCTACTACGCAGGAATGAAATATGGATCAACTCGTCATCCAGTCGCTTGAAACAGCACACTGAGAAAAATTGCTTTCCATTGTTGACTTGATATGACGATGCAGTGCATACCGATGAAACACCATTTCTTACAAAATAATTTTGGATTTTATTATTACTAAAATTCTAAAATAATGCCAAGATTTACGAGAAACAGTCTAGTTAACGAACACTCGTAATAAAGCTAATATTCATCGTCCTGACGTGTCAACAACTCTTTGCCAAAGAGGCCCTTATCATTCAGGAATAATTTTGTGTAATCCCCTTCCCAAAAATCTAAAAGATAGAAATAAATTGAATCTCTTCAAATCCGCGGCAAAAAACTTTCTAGTGCGCTATTGTTTCTATGATGCGAAAGAATTTACTGATTGTAATAAAAAAAGTTAATGAGAGATTCAATTTCTTAATAAATATTGTTTTCCATATGTCTTCGGATGATGTGATGTAAATCCCTCCTATATTTTATCGCGCCTATGTTATAGTCCCTCTGATACCGATTCAATTCTTTATTTCATGCATGCTATTTTTAATAGTTTATCTATAACTGTAAGCAACCTTGGCCCTGTTGTGTACACGATCTCTGTAGCCTCATTCTTGCCCGGGTTTTTCTCCGGTTTTCCGGCGGAAGGGCTGTGATTTAATACTTTCATTGTTATTATTATTAATCTACGACTCCTTTTGGAACAATAAATGGACATCAGTACATATTTATTAAATAATATCATCTATAGATATTAAATCATTCACTTCCCTTGGGGCCCTGATCGGAATTGATGGGATGGTCCCTTGCTTGCTTCCGGAGTGTAAATTAGTTTATTGTCCTCCACGTGGTCATACATGGCATTTTGTACTGTTTTTTGACAATAAATTTATTATTATTATTAATGGAAGGCGAACGGGGTGGCGCGGTTGGTAAGCGCATCAGCGCGGTAAGCTNTCTATTACATTAGGGAACGGTGAGGTATTGAAAGAGTTTTCAAGTATATTTTCACTACGTTTTCCTCATTACATGTTTGTGAACTCCGGAAACGGAAGACTACCGATCCGCAATCAAGTACTCGCAGAGGGAGTCGCCTCATATGAGGATTCGGTGTCTGTGAGACCAACTGTGTCACATTCTCACAAGTTGAATGTTTAATGTTCTATGGTTCGATAACAACTTGTACATGTAATTTTTTGCGTTAAATTACAAACATATTGACATTATATATGCATTATTATAACTCGCAGCTAACTGTTTATCTTATCCAGAAACTTATGCGGATTTTTTTTTGAATCCGCCTCTGCCTTAGGGCCCTTGATCGGAATTGATGGAATACGTCCCTTGCTTGCTTCCGGAGCTGTCTCTTNCGTGGTCATACATGGCATTTTGTACTGTTTTTTGACAATAAATTTATTATTATTATTAATGGAAGGCGAACGGGGTGGCGCGGTTGGTAAGCGCATCAGCGCGGTAAGCTGAAGTCCCCGAGTTCGAATCTCGATCCCGTCTCCCATTTTCGGTCAACACGACATAATTAATGTATTCCTCAATCATAGTTGAATTCTAACTTCCGAACTTTACTTATCGCCAAAATGTGAATTCGTCTCTTCTGATTAAAATCCGATTTAACAGCGCCACACGTTGCGGAGAACGCGTATCCATATGAATCCGGGATTTAAATGCGCTTCATCCGTGTACATCGCGTCTAGTGATGATGAAATATTTCATTTATGTTATTAAATTATTTTCATCAGACGCACTGTAATACAACATGAAACATTACGTGTATAAAACATGCAAAATATCCCATAAAATATTGTCTCATATTTTATATTTTACTAGCATTTTTTTATTGATTGGAAATAGGTCGTAAAAATAGAACCGAGTTGAGAGATGATCTTTCAAATTCCATTTTGTGCTTCTTTCACCCGAATATTGTTTTGATGACATTTTTACATATAAAAGTATGTACATGAGTCAAATACTCTTCTATTGATATATTAATAATACATATTTATAGGTGAATAGAATTTATGTATAGGTCCATCAGTCTCAGGCTTGGGGTAGAGAAATGCATAATGTTTTTTGGTATTTTTTTTATCTCCAATTTCCGCAGTTTTTAATAACATTATTTCTTGTCTCTCATATAAACTTTGTCAATAAAGCAAACTGAGTCATGTGACCACGTGGGGGGTGGGGGGCAAGAGACTAAGTTACTCTCCGGAAACAAGCAAGGGACCATCCCATCAATTCCGATCAAGGACCCATGTGCAGTGGCGGATTTAATATTTATAAAATAAATTATTTAATAAATACCTACTGTTATCCTTTAATTATTCAAAATAAATTGTAGATATTCTAGTGCAGTAAAAATCCGAGATTAATAATAACAAAAATATTAAATGACATTCCCGCCCGAGGAAAATCCGCCACTACCCGGAGGAAAACCGGAGAAAAACCCGGACCGGGATGAAAGGGGCTACAGAGATAATGTACAGAACCAAAGTGCCGAGGTTGCGTATAGTTAGAAATAGACTATTAATAAACAAAGGGAGTAAAATGAACATGCAAGAATAAGGAAGAGTACTATAAGAATGGCGTGAAAAAGTAAAAGAGGTATTGACATCACTCATTACATCATCCGAAGTCATGTGAAAAAGCAATATATTTATTAGGAAATCGAATCTCTTATTAACTTCCTTTTTATTAAAATATGTAAATTCTTTCACATAATAGAAACAATAGCACATTAAAAAGCTTTTAACAGCGGATTTAAAGAGATTCAATTTATTTACAACTTTTAGAGTTTTGGGAAGGAGATTATACAAAATTATTCCTGAATGATAAGAGCCTCTTTTGCAAAGAGTTGTTGACACGTCAGGACAATGAATATCAGCCTTATTACGAGCGTTGTGTTCCTGAACTAGAAGACTATTTCTTCCAAAGCAGGGGTGGGATTTCAATAGTTCTGTCTTAACAAACACGACTACTTCATAAATGTATACGCAAGGGAGAGGTTGGCAAAAATATATTGCTAACACACGTATTCTTTAAATCGCTTAGTGTAGGAAGATTAAACGTGCTACTGCGTTTGTGCGCTGCTTCGGATTTGACGGGTTTCCGAAAACTAAATTATTTTCTTGCCCCTCGCGTGGACATAGGTAGTTTTAACTGCTTTTTAACTTAATTTTATTCTTATTATTACTAACAAAATAACAACAGCAGAATATTTATAAGTGTAAGAAATACATGATTTAACAATGAATTAACTGATGAAACGCAAATGGTAAATTTTATTTTTCAATTTCCTTTTTTTCTAATTTTCCAAAAAAAAAGGTCTCTTCGAGTGTAAGAGAAGTGTTAACGCGTGATGTAATTTCTTTTTATTCTGCCGCGTATACGTCTAAAAACCCCTTCGTGCCCAACAACGTTCCCTTCTCAAAGTGAAATTATCCTAACTCTCTGTCTGATTGCGTCTACTCCACCCAAAGCTCGATATTCTTTTTTCTTTCTTTCTTTTTTTTCTTCTGTTTATAAAACAAGCTCGTGTCTCTGGTGATAAATCTCTCAAAAGAGAACGCCAGGGGTGGCCAAAGTGCCGAAGAATCATTGTAGTCCTAGGACTCTGGTTCATAGCTCTTTGCATGTCACTAGCAAGTCTTTTCAAATCTTACTTTGTCTCGAGAAATTCAACAAAAAAAGAAAAAAATCATGAACGGAAACAATGCACTGTGTTTATTAGTTTATTGTATATTAGTCGCAAACGTGGTCTAAGGCAGTTTGTAACAGTTTGTAACAGCTACTCTCTTCACAATAAATTATATCTTCATTTATTGTCAGTCTAACTGGCTTGATGTTGGTACAGAGCTTGTGCACAGTGTAGCCAACGCTTTTCATCGCCATCGTCCTTAAGAGTAATGATATTTGTTACCTCTCGTTCTGTTGGCAAGACATTCCAAATTGAATCCATTGCCAACCTCTGACAACAATCAATTCACTTCCTCAAGTGGCTCTGTTCTGCTCCTTCTGCATCGAGCAAAGTGTGGAACGAATATTACCTTGTATCTTTTATTTGTTGTGTTATTAACGTGTATTTCATTACAACAAATAGTCGCTTTTGTGACTACTATTAATATTTATTTAGATATTACATAAATTCTTTGAGAGCAGGCTTTTTCTGAACTTCTTCTAGTAAGATGTATCGTAAGAGCGAGACATTGTGGACGAGCGCTGTCAGCACGCGAGTGACTTTCAAGGATTTGTTTCGTAGAGGTTGGCAATTTTTTTAAGGCAGCCATATTGAATAATTTTAGGCAAAGTATCAAAGTGACTTTGAGTATAAACGGTCTGTTGTCATATGATTCCATTACTTGGTTCATGTATTCAAATCTAGGTTTCCCTATGTTATTAGGTTATTTAAGTGAGCCACTTGTAGTAATAGCATTATTAAACATTAGTGTCTCAAAATAAGTCTTATCTAAATTCTTTTCTGCATAATTTTCCCCATTAAATTAGTAACTATGTCGAAATGATCTCTCAGTGAGATTTTATCGCATAACAAAAGCCGACCGTCCGGGATTTTTCTTCGACTCATCTTTTACTCAGGAAAAAATAAAATCCATCTGCGTTGTAACATCAAAGTGCTTACTGGTTTTTAAAAGCATGTCAAAGAAACCGTAATTTTTCAATTTCATAATAATAAAAATGTTATAGAAAACGTGTCAGTTTACACTACGTCATCTCACGGTCGAATTGACGAGAAGAAGACTTCATCATTTCATTAAAATTCTTGTAAAATCTAAACTATTCATCGAAATTTTTCGATTTAAAACCGTTTCTTATGTTTGTTAAAATCACAAAAGAAAAAAATTATTAAATTTTTAATGATGATTGTTTTCTTGTTCTTCCTTTTCTTAAATTGAAGTATTTTAAAATACCGATTTGTCGATAATTTAAGTTAATTTTTGTAGACAAACATGTTGTCAAGAGTTTTTTCTTTTTTTTTTGTAGAACTCTTTGAGGCAAACAATGTTGTCATTCATCTCTAACTGTTTTAGGCACCAGCCTCTAAGCGAATATAATTTTTTTCTTCCGATTTTATCTACTTTATCGACATTTATTGGCAAAAACCATTTTTAATATTTCTTATCACTCATTTAAAAAAAATTAAAGTTAGCCTATGTTCAACCGGAACATCTAAACTATCTCCTTAGTAAGTTTAATCTCAATCGGTTTAGTCGTGATCAGGTAGCAAATAGACAGACACATTTTCGCGTTACCAATTCATGTATTAGTCCAGATGTCTCGGAAACCTCAGTTTTC
>NNCF01126528.1:62970-98340 GCA_002313205.1 Laupala kohalensis
AAATACGAATTCGATGTGTGTAGTTTCAGTTCTCGTCAATTGCTCAACGTTTCGTGTTCGAAGAGGAACATCTTATGGTAGAAAGTACTCTTAAAAGGGTAGCAGGTAGAATAAAATCACTAAAATATCTTAAATCGACGTAATTAAACAGAGTAACATCATCTCATTGTTGTGGGTCAACGTTAGAAAAACATACTTCACCGGTTGCCATTTCAATGAAGTAATTGCAATCATAATTGATGGTGAAATACATTTTGCGTCTTGTGGAGAAAACATTTATTTACAAAATAAGACCAAGTTTTACATGACGAAAGTGATGGAAGTTTATTGTGATTCGAAGTAAATTTTCCTTTTTGTAGTATTTTCTACATCCCTTTTATCTCTTTAGGTCACTTGAGGACACTTGAGAATGCTATTGAACTTTTTATGAGTTCAGATGCATAAATCACAAAACCGTTGCGCTCAGTCGCCATGTTTCTGTAACGATCTCTTTCGCATTTCAAGCGAGTCCCTGAATATTGTTTGTAGTGTACTGTTAACTGATACATACAAAATAAATCATGTTTTTTCCCTTCATTATTATTCGTTTTATAGTGTTTTTAACAGTAAAGAATTTGTAGTTGGAATAAAAAATAAAAGAAAGAAAAAAAAAGCTTTTCAGTGTTGCGACTTTGACTTGGAGTGAGAGGGCTGCTACCACTTCACGCTTCGACGCCTTTGATGGTTCTCAAGCCCTCGTCACAAATCTCCTTTCACCAGAAGCTCGTAACGCAGACGTATTCTACTCAGCGCGATCGCACCTTCAAAATCATATTCCGCTCAATGTCGTATATTTATATACGTAAATAGGTGAATTAGTGTTAATTCCTGGCAAACCGGGTTTTTTTTCCGTTTTTCCTTCGGGTAGAGGCGGATTTCTTATACAGGTTCTCTTAGGCTTTGTCTAGGGGCAAAGTGTTTATTGTAACAATAAATCGTGAATTTAGTGTTGTTTTTTTCAACTCTTATGATTTTTTAAACACTATACTCAGAATAATCTTGGTTGCTTCCGGAGAGTAAATTAGTTTATTGACCTCCACGTGGTCATACGCAGTTTGTACTGGTTTTTTATAATAAATCTATTATTATTATTAGATCAAAGCAACTACATTTATGTGAAATGTATAGGACGAGCAATAGTATACATATGTGTATAGACATTCATGTCTGTGTATATATCACTGTGTGTCTGTATGTCTGTGCGCTTGTGTATGTATGTGAACACATGGGTCTCATGTAAATAATTTATTCTTTAAATGTAATTTCCTTGATTTGTTATTTAACTTCTTGTTATGCATGTTTCCTATGTGATTTTTATCTGAAACCGAGCGATGGTCAATTGCAAAGGAATGAATGATTGTTTTTTATTATTCTTTGTCAGTTATCAGCTCAAAGGTTAGATGGGATTGGGGGGGGGGGAACGCGTGTCAAGCACTCCCTTCTTCGATCGAAATATTTTACAACAATTTCCGGATAGTTCGACAAATAAGTATTTCCAGAATGACACCTTTTTGCAGAGGCAGGGACAGGTGTCGAGGGAGGTTCAATTTGAACAGATTATTATTATTATTATTATTATTATTAATAATAATAATAATAATAATACATAAAAACTCACAGTAGCAAGATCTGTTGGGAAATAGAAAAGCGAAGTTCCAGTGACGGACTCACTGACTGACTCACTGACTGACTCACTGACTGACTCACTGACTGACTCACTGACTGACTCACTGACTGACTCACTGACTGACTCACTGACTGACTCACTGACTGACTCACTGACTGACTCACTGACTGACTCACTGACTGACTCACTGACTGACTCACTGACTGACTCACTGACTGACTCACTGACTGACTCACTGACTGACTCACTGACTGACTCACTGACTGACTCACTGACTGACTCACTGACTGACTCACTGACTGACTCACTGACTGACTCACTGACTGACTCACTGACTGACTCACTGACTGACTCACTGACTGACTCACTGACTGACTCACTGACTGACTCACTGACTGACTCACTGACTGACTCACTGACTGACTCACTGACTGACTCACTGACTGACTCACTGACTGACTCACTGACTGACTCACTGACTGACTCACTGACTGACTCACTGACTGACTCACTGACTGACTCACTGACTGACTCACTGACTGACTCACTGACTGACTCACTGACTGACTCACTGACTGACTCACTGACTGACTCACTGACTGACTCACTGACTGACTCACTGACTGACTCACTCACTGACTGACTGACTGACTGACTGACTCACTGACTGACTCACTGACTGACTAACTAATAGCGAAATATCAGAAACTACAAAACTTACAAACTATAAAAATTGGTAGGTAGGTTCCTTTTAGAGCGTAACATCCGCTACGAAAGGATCGTACGATGCTCCACCCCCGACGGGGTGAAATGAGAGTTGGAATATTTTATGATGTATATCCCACCACAACGCTGGAGTGCACGGAGTCTGTCTCTTATACACATCTAGATGTGTATAAGAGACAGNGACTGATATTTACGTTGAGATCCGCGTTTTATGGGCCGCCGATATTAGTAGTGGCTTTCGAAGTCCCGAAACTTTCGTTCGAGTCTAGATAGAGCGCTCACGGAAGGGAGGGACAACTAGCGCGCACCGTGGGGGATGTGGGAATCATTGCAATGTGGGTAAAATAGTTGAAAAGTAATTTCGAAGTATGAAAAAATGAAAACTGGATCGGATCGATTGTTTAGGAGTTGGTAATATTTTTGAATTACCAAAGCCGTTAAATTTGTGACCACGTAGGGGCGCGGTGCCCTTAGAGATGTGTGAAGGGAAGAGTGTGAGACTGCGAAATGACGTAAAAAGACCGATATTAGGGTCGAGTCCTTTGGTTTTTATGTATTTTCTGAGACGAATAAGTGCATTTCCCATGACATCGTATACCATTCATACCACACGAGTTGCTTGACACCCCTATAGAGGAGGGGACGGGGAAGAGCGTTCGTCACGCGAAGAAAGGACTTTACGAACGTTCTCCAACAAGAGGGAGTGAAATGGAAAATCAGTGCTGTCTAAAAAGAAACTTTTAAAAAAAATTATATCAGTGAAAATAAGGGATTGAGGATACACACCAGTACTATAAAACCTCGAAAATTAATGGATAACATTTTAGTGGATACCAATGAGGAGTCCGTGAAAAATAACAAAACGCGAGAGCGAAGCGTAACGACCGCGTTAGTCCTCTGTTTTCAAAACAATTAATACGAGCTCCCTAAAGTTTACTTTTTCTTTTCTTACATTTCTATCTTAAATAAATGTACTTTTACTTTCGTCAAGAGAATTGTGTTTCGTAAAAAAACAATGTGAGTCGTGAACGGGACACTTCATCAAATTGTTTTTTTTAATTTTATTTTTGTTGTGTTTAAATACAACTTTAGTAATGTTTTCAAATATAATAAAAATTTTCTTGATAAGTCAGATTAGTAGCCACGAAACTGTAAAAGTAAATTTTTGAATTTTAAAACATTCAAATTTATTCCCTAATGAATAAAATGGAAATTACTTAATTCAATGCAAATGTTTTAAAAAAAACATTAGAATTTTAAATACATTAATGTCTGTCTGTTATTTAATAAAATTTTAAACGAATTTCAAAAAAATAATCAATTTATTTACAATTTTAATGAATAACATAGAGATTTACTTATTTAGAATATTTATTTATAATAATAATAAATTTATTGTCAAAAAACAGTACAAACTGCGTATGACCACGTGGAGGACAATAAACTAATTTACTCTCCGGAAGCAAGCAAGGGACGTATTCCATCAATTCCGATAAAAGGCCCTAAGGCACAGGCGGATTCAAAAATTTCAGCAAAAGTTCCTAGATAAGATAAAAAGTTAGCTGCGAGTTATAATACATATATATTGTCAATATGTTTGTAATTTATCGCAAATATGTTTCTAAATTTACATGTACAAGTTATTTTCGAACTATAGATTATTCTGATTATAGTGTTTAAAAGTCATAAGAGTTGAAAAAACACTGAATTCACGATTTATTGTTACAATAGACACGCCCCTAGACAAAGCCTAGAGAACCTGTATAAGAAATCCGCCTCTACCCGAAGGAAAAACGGAGAAAAACCCGGGCCAGGATGGGGCTACAGAATTAATGTACTTAATGTAATAAGTGTTAAGATATTTAATTCCTTAAATAAAGGTTTACAAGAATTTCGGGAGTTAGATTTACAAATTATCCGAAATATCCTCTTCTGAATTCTGAAAGTTTGAATACTCTGACCGGAATTACCCCAGAAGGTAATGCCGTAACGTAAATGGGAGTAAACGTTTGCAAAATATACGCGACGGGAAATACGTGGTCTAACTACGTTAACTAAGTTTCGGAATTCGTAACACAATTTGCTTAATTGGGAATTAAGATTGTCAACGTGACAATTCCATTTGACAATTCCATCTATTTATTTTCATTTACAATTTTAATAAATTAGATTCAACTTCTATTGGCATGAAATCATTTCGGTGTGCACGTTCCAATGTACTTTTTTATTTATGTATCCATTTATTATTTACTTATTTTTGTAGTATTTGTAAATGTGAAAAATGTACCGCGTTACTGAATTGTGTATAGACGAGGTTTTAACAACAACATCAACAACAACTTGGCTTACTTGTAGTAAGAGTTAGTAAACATTAACAGGAGGACAGAAGAAGGAAGGTACGCTTTCCTGTGTCCTTGTCACAGCTATACGAAGTAGGACATTGAAGTGAAAAGCTACAAATCGTGTTTACGTGACGAGCGAGCACGCGAGTGTATTTCAATGCATGTAAATGAGTTTGGTTTTCATGAATTTTGGCGTTCGTCGAAGCGTTTGTCGCTTTATATTACGAGTGTGCGTGTTCTGAGCGCGTGAGACTGAAGCCACGTGTGGCGAGCGATGTGTCGATGTGCGACACTTTTGTTCACCCCCTGACGAGACGACGCACATCCTTCTTCGCAGGTGACATCTCGAACGACTTTCCGCTTCGGAATATTTGGTCACCGCGTCGTCCGTGATTAACGGAACCCAAAAAAAGAGGATGAATGAGAAAGGGGAGTTTTCGATTTTCTGAAAGCGACTGCGCAGCGGCCATTTGCATAATGTTACGACGACGTCGCCGCAGCAATCCAAAGGAAATGCCCCCGGGGCGATAGATCGATCGATCCATTGACGAATAAATGTCCAACCAGAGAAGACAAGGAAAAAAAACCCACCAAAAAACCAAAATGGATTCGATCAACGCGTGCCAAAATTAAAATTACGGCATTAGTTCTACTTTTGTCCCCGAGTTCTTTTAAAATGGGGCTTTAGGGCTCGCCAACATCGAAGGTCATTAGAGCCCCCATGCAAGTAGGGAAAAATGCAGTTTCGCACCATAATAGAGAAGAGCCGTAATGACTCTTCCCCGTGTGTGGGACTCGCCGAATATCTCCACCATACCCACTAAAAAACCCTCCTGAATACAACAAATATCTAAATACAAAGGTAAAAGAAAAGAAAACAGTTGCCCAATACATTATATCACAAAAAAAGAAAACAATTTTTTGAATATTATATTTTCTAATTACAGAAACAAAGGATGAAAGGAAAGAAGACAGGAAAGATGAAAAGCGAATGCAAATTTTAAACCCTCCCGAGAACTTGTGGGAGGAGCCCCGATCTACTCATAAAATTCAATAGTTTATTAACATTAACCGTTTCATTTCCGAGAATTGTTGGTAAATCTGCAGCCAGACCAATTTGTCTCCGTATACTTGAGTATCTTCTGCAATCAGTTAGTAGGTGACGCACTGTCAGAGAACANAGTGAAAATCCTCATTTCACCTACATATATAAACCACTGCACTTTGTACTTTCTCATGTACGTTTTTCCCCGTCTGCAGCGTAGAGTGAGAAAATTTCTTTTGTAGCGTAAGAGTCATTTCTCGCGTAGTCCTCTATATTTTGGTCGTCTTCCAGTGCTCTATTCCAGTGCTCAAAATGGCTACATGAACTTATTACTGTCCTTTATTTGAAATTTGAAAGTAAAATAAATATTCGCAATATTATTTCAAAACATATAGCGACATCTTAGTCTTATAAATATCGGAAAAGTTTTATGTAAACGTGATTTCGTTGTAAATAGAAATTGATGCATTTTCGTATCTGCAGTGCGTTTGCTGTCCTCCTGTGTGTTCTATCATTATCATATCTTTCATTTCAGTTTACGAAAAGTGTATTCTACGTCTGATTTGGTCCATTTAAACCGCTAAATATCATTCAAGCCTCTTGAAACCGTAAACTAATGTGTAAGTGAAATTATTTTACTGCGTCTGTACCAACTTTCAAGCGAAATATCTAAAGCTAATGCGGATGAAATGCATTATACTAAATATACTTTACGAACAGAGAATTTACGCAAAATCGTTGGAGCCGTATTTGAAAAATATTCGAAAGAGACATTCATGTGGAGTACCCTTTGTTTTAAAGTAAAAAAAAAACAATAGAGCTCGTGCATCGACAATAATTAAATTGTACCGTAAGTACGAAATGCGAATGAAGTTGGTTTATCCATTTATTTAGAATCACCGCTCAGACGGACGAACGTTATGCCAAAAACAACTTTTTCTGAATCAGGGATCGCCAAAAGGAATATTTCCGTCGAAATCGCCCATTCGAATACTTTCACGATTACAAAACTTCCTTTGCACTATGTATAAGAGAAAGTAGAAATTGGTATTCCGGAGTATAAAGTAGATGACTGTCCTCCGCAATTTTTGCTCCAAGTTAGTCAAATCACTCAGAAGTATAATTATTTTCTTTGTTATAAATAAATAAATAAATGTGTTGCCACAAAACCAGTTAAACACTGCGCTTGACCACACGGAGGGTAATGAACAAATTTACTGCCCACAAGCTACAGGAGGACTATCCCATCAACTCCGATCAATTCCCTAACGCCCTTGAAAATATCACCACACTACTTAGTAAAAATAGTTTGTTCGTAAAAATATATATTGTTACCGGAAGTGTCACAAGTAAAAAAGGCAATAACGGAAGTAAGAGAATTAAGGCTGGGTGGGTGGGGGGAAATCAATCTTCGGAGACGTATATTGGCTTACGCTGCTGCCTAAACTGTTAAGGGCAGGTCACAATTGGGAATGGCTTCAATACTGTTCGCCTCAAAGAGTTCTACAGAAAAGTCTGTGACAGCAGTTGTCTGTATGCAAGATTAACCTAAATTATCTAAAAAATATTTTTTTTTGAAAACAATAGACGAGTAAAAGTACTTCAACTAAAAAGAGAGTAATTAATATAAGAAAAAAAATCCTAATCCAATTAAATGCATTCTCTGTTTTGTGCATTTTATTAAGATGAGAACTGCGTTTAAATACTAAAATTTGGACGAATAGTTCAGATTTTACAAGCAGCCACCGTCGTGTGTTGCTTAGGGACAAGCATTCCACTGGCGCTTGTAAAATATCTTTGACTAACCCACGTGGTTAGTAGGAACGGTTAGTAATTTTTAGAATTATTGTTACTAGCAGGAAGGAGGGTTTGCTCTTTAGTAGTCACAGCTATAAGAACATTAATCTGAAAAGCTGCAAATTTTTCTGACCCCACCGGGAATCGAACCCGGGATGACTTGGTGAAGAGCAGGAGCCTCCAGAGGGGCAGAGGGAAGATGGAAAAAATTATCGGAGTGACGAGATTTTGGAATCGCTGAGCTCTACACACGAATACTATCAAACCGCCAAAATATTAATGGAGAACATTCTCGTTGGGTAGCGAGCAGATGCTACTCTGCGTGTTGCCATTGCAACCACTAATGGCGGTGTGTGAGAAAGAAGAAAGTTGCGGACACAGTACGAAATTCACCTGAGCAAAAGCCGCGGGCATCGACTAGTTGTAAATAAATACAATATTATTCCTTGAATTTAAAGATAAGCTTTTTAAAGTTGATACACTTGATGTTCATTATTTTTAGTATCATATAAAAATTTCTTTTAAACTTTATTTCATTTTTGAACCCGGTAATGTGTTTTTTACTCCTTTCTTCAACAGTTATTTATTTACGTTTCCTCAATAATTTATTGAAAAATCTAAAATTTTACATATTGATTCGTGTTATTTTAATAGATCTTATAATCTTACGTCGAATGTCTAAAATGATACCAAGAATTTACCAAAGATTTATAACGCCACGTTTTCTCAATAATATCTGTTTACTCGGTGAGTATTTTACAGTGTAAACCCTTTGGGCATCAATATTTTTATCATTCCTTGACCATGCAGAACACTCCGCATTGTCTTGCGGTGGCAGAGTATATCCGACAATGTTTTAGTCACAATGTTTTAGTCTTTCGCCTCCCGAAGTCTCACACATGAGACGAAACGTTGAATTTTTACTTTCTTTTATTCGTAGTACATAGAAAGTATGGTAATCTTGAAAATACCAAATCACGTCTTAAACTGAAGTTACACGAAACAAAACTTGGTTATATTGTTATTACTTCATTCCCATTTAATACCACCGCTCGAGTGAATCATTTGTCGTATGAGGATCAGACCCTCAACGATAACATAGCAAAATTCTGGGAATCAGAACACGTGAAAAGTAACAATACACAAGTTTTAACGGAATCGGAACAATTTTGTGAAGAACTTTATAACAAAACCAACAGGGAAAGTACGTAGTACGCGTGCCATTTAAAACAACACCTGTATTCCCGAAAAACCGGAATGCCGCTCTCAGACGCTTATACTCGATCGAGAGCAAATTAAACAGATTCCTAGAATGTAAAATCGAATACACAAAATTTATGACCACTTACGAAGACCCTAATCATATGACTGAAGTTCAAAATGATGTAAACTTAGACACAAACGAAGTTAATTACATTCCCCATCATTATGTACTCAAACAGTCTAGCTCCATCACCAGATTAAGAGTAGTATTTGACGGGAGTGCATCTCCTCAAGACGGTCTTTCCATACACGAACAGTTACATACAGGTCGGTCCGTACAGAACGATCTCTACGACGTGATGCTTAGATTTCGTACCTTCCCAATTGTACAGACTGCCGACATAGAGAAGTTCTATAGACAGATACTAATTGCCAAAGATCAGCGTGACTTCCTAAGAATTTTATGGCGTCAGGATCCACGATGTAAAACTAAAACATTTACATTAAACACTGTTACCTACGGACTGGCCCCGAGTGCATACCTTTGCGTGTAGAACGATTCTTCAACTATTGAAGAATGAAGGTTACCAACTTTTTCCAGTTGCTTCCGCTCGCATATCTAGCGGCATCTATGTCCACGATCTTTGCACAGGTGCACACTCCGTCGCCGAAGCTTATCAGCTGAAAACCGAGATAACAGAACTCCTCGCAAAGGGAGGTTTTCCTGTAAGGAAGTGGGCGAGTAACTCGAGAAGCGTTACCGCTAGCTTATCGGACGAGGAAAAATCCTCCGAAACAGACCTCAATTTAAACTCGAAAGATGATTTGAAAGTGCTAGGAATGTATTGGAATGTTAAAACCGATTCATTTCAATTTAGAATTATGAACAAACAACAAAGCATATGGACTAAGCGTCTCATAGCAAGTAAAATCTGTTCGCTCTTCGATCCCATGGGACTGCTCTCTCCCGTTATACTGACAGCAAAAACATACTTACAGAAATTATGGATTGATAAACTATCATGGGACACAATTGTGGACGAACAATTTACTTCAAATTGGAACCAATTCTATGACAGTCTAAATACAGTCACTAAACTCTCAATTCCTAGGTTCGTGTAAATATTGTAATATAATAAATGTGAATTTGTTGATCCGAAGCGTGTCCATAAAAGAACCCTATCATACCTTTAATCTTCTTATGCTTGTTGAAACAAACAAGTCCCCCCCCCCTGTATATTGTTTATGTTTTACGACGAATTGTTATTCGTTCGTAACAAGAGATCTTGGAGTAATTTTTGATTCATCATTAAAGTTTGACATTCATTTGAATTCAGTTATTAATAGTTCTTATAGAATGCTGGACTATGTAATTCTAAACACCAAATTTTTTGCTTCCATTGATTGTGTCATTAAACTATATTATTCATTTGTTACAAGTATTGTGCCGCAATTTGGGATCCATTTTCACATCAAAGTATTTCTGCAAGTGAATTGGCGCAAAATAAATTACCAAGATATCTATATTTCAAGAAGTTCGACGATGCTTGCGTTAGAGATTTTTCAACAAATATTTTAAGAGGTTTGTTTTCTTGGACTCCCTTTCAACAACAAGAAGTAAATCCAATATATTGTTTCTATACAAAGGTTTTACACGCTTTGGTCGACAGTTCCGTTTTATTAAGTAAAAACTAAATTGTACATATCCCAATAGGAATAATTTACGGCTCTCAATAGGCTTTTTTTTTGTTCCTCGCTGTAACACAGTTCAATTCTATACTTTTTATTTGTTGAAAACTTTCCGCTCAATTTGTATAAATCTGAAATAGACCAGTTTAATTCTAATGTTAATCTGGTGTGGAATCAAATGAATAGGGTTTTCTAGTGTTTAGTTTTGTATAGAATAAGGTTTTTAGTTTTTGTTGTGTGTAGAATAGTAACTAGTTTGTTTTAACTATAATATCAATTATTTTATTTTTTGTCATTAGTTGAAGCTTGTACAATAAGTTATTTCATTACTCTTATGCATTTGTTTTATTATTCTTGGTGTATGTGTTTTGTACCTTGTACTTTTGTTTAATTTAATTTTGTAACAAATATGTTGTTTTCAAAATAGCTGATAGGGGATTTCCCGTACCTATTGTATAAATAAATAAATAAATAAATAAATGAAATAAAACCCAAAAAATCTTTCCCATAAAACGCAAGTTAAGAGACACAAAGAAACACAATAGATGTGTTGGGGAAGATTTATTATTGTATTCACAATAACGTTTCCTCCTCTCCAAAATAAATATTCCAAGCAGGTTTTAAAGAACAAGATTTATTGCGTAAATAAACAAAACCGTCTTGGAACAAACAAATGAGTAGCACAAGACGATAAACGGTAAAGCAATTGAAAGTTCCGTTCTCACGTATAACAGGCGTCGCTTGCAAGGAGCGTTCTCTGCGTCGACGGAAGGCGGCGCCGATGGTAGCGGTCCACGGAATATACAGCGGCTTCTTGCGTGATGACGCCACTGGTCGAAGTCGTCGTAGGAAGTGTGCCTTTTTATCGATCCCTGAGGTCGATTGTCCCGGGTCGGAGGATCCTTCGGTCGCGGTGGCGCGGCCGGTTGAAGTCGCCGAAATGGCTTGTCTCGTATCGATTCTTGAGGTCGATGGTCTCGGCGCGGAGGATGCTCGTTTGTTTCTCGAGATTTGACGTTCTTTACGGCGTTGCGTGGAACGTCTTGTGTCGCCGAATTTGGGAAATAGTGTTTCCCTGATATCAGACGTGCCCGAGGATTTTGGGTTCCCCAAATATTGATCGGGGTGCCGTCGAAGTGAAATTTCTTTCGAGTCTGACGTAGTCAAATTTGATTCTGAATTTGACTTGCATGGGCGCCGTCAGCGCCAGTTCGAAGATTGGGTTTCTTCGTAGGTTATGTACTCGGCTCGGAGCAGCTTTAGAACGATGTGTTCAGTCCGAGAGCTGGCGAGATAATGATTTTATCGTTGCTAGCAGGTATAACCTAAACAAAGACATATGACGGTTTGAGAGGTCTAGCATTGTGTCGTAGTCTTGGTATTCTCCAGAAGTTTCTTAACAATTTGTATGCACCGAACAGGTCAGTAAGCGGCTCCTAGAGTTTCTCTCTGCTGTCATGGAGTCGTATGGTTCTAGCTTCACGGAGTCTTCTTATCTGTTTACTGTCTTGGGAGTTCCTTGGCGAGGCGAGTGGTATTGCTTTGGAAGCCAGTAAACAACATGGCGAACATGCAACATTTTGTTTGTTGCATGGGGGAGCTTTCAGTATATTATTAGTACGAAGGTATGTACCTATATTTATATGTAGGGATAGTGTTCCTACAAGGGTTTTTAGTGGGTAGGGTTGAATCATTCGGCGAGTCCCACGCGGGGAGAATCATGTTGGCTTTCCCTAATGCGTAACTGTATTTTCCCTACCTGAACAAGTTTTTCGGGCTCCAATGACCTTTGATGTCGGCATGTGCCGTAAAGTCCCACAAAAAAAAAAAGAAAATGTGATACAGACATAAGATACTCGTCTCTAAGCGTTCTCTCAATTATGCACTATTTCAAGAGACTTGAAAACTATTTAGCAACACATATGCACCAAACAGAGGGAGAACGCAGCTTAAGAAAACAAAAACGAATGACGCAATACTGATAAATTATAGAGCGCAATACTGATAAATGAAAGAATAACGGAAAACTTGCTCCGTCATTAATTAATGTAATTGCATTATCGTGTGTCTGTAGTGAAATTACAATTACATGACACATTACTCTATTTTTAAGACTAAGATATCGCAAAAGTCGTGAAACAATATTCCAAAAATTAGTAAGTATTAAAGTCATATTTGTCATTTTATGGTTAATATTAAAATGACAAATCTAAAAGTATTTGTCATTTTAATACTTACATGTATATGCTAGTCTTGAAGCAGTGGCTTAATATTATTAATATACGAATTTACGTTTATGAAATTTCTAATACGGCCATATATTGTTGATGTAACCAAAGAAGACGTAATTCTAAGGCCTCTAACAAATCCAATTAATTTGCAAGTATATGAATACTAGTGTCCATTGGAGAAACGACTAATGGTTCAGTGCTAATGTATTCGTATATGATGTACACATACAACTTGTTTTGATACGAAAGAAAAGATGGGCGGGGAAATTATACATCAATTGTGTGCACGTCAGACTACGGCCATTGGATGGAATAAAAGTGACAAATGGAGGAACTTACTCTTCAACATTTGGTTTCATTAGAGAAAATGAGTGCGAACGATACTTCACGGAGTGGGAGCAGTAGTTCTAGTGAATATGGCTCAACTAAAGATGGGAATGCCATAGCGACTCGGACTCGCAAACAGAAATGTAGAGATCCTTGAAGACGGTAAGAAAAAGGACAGAGGAACAAAGGTAAAGAAAATATTTAAAAAGGTAAAGGATGCAGTCACAGATAAGAAGTGCGAGATAAGAAATCTTGACAACGATAGAAAGCTTAAAACGAAACAGCGCAGAAAGAAAGAATAACGTTAAGTAAGCAAACAGACACGTTGAAACGTTCGATGGAAGAGTTAGCAAAGAAACGTCCGGATGAGAGCACACGGATTTCAGGTGACCAATTGTTAGTAAGACTAGAAGAGCGATTGGTAAATGTAATAGACGGTCGGAGGAACATGTATGTAGAAGACTTCAGGAGAGACGAGAGTAAGAAAGAATAGAATGTGTTGGAAAGAATAAGAATATTGGAAGAGAATATAACCGAAATGGGAAATGAAACGAAGACTAATCGAGGACCAAATCGAGAACAGGAAACATTACTTGTAGGGAGGATAATAAATACAATTAGGGAATCAGGAAATGAAGTTATGAATGGTATACGGATTACAGAAAGAGATACGACGGAGAATATGTTGAAAGGAGTGGAGATTAATAGAAATGATGTGAAACAGGACATATTCTTCGCTACTCAAAAAGAAAACTGGTTGGGTGAATAACGACAATGTTTTAATAATTGAAGCTAAGTATTGAGGAGTGAAAAGACATGAAAGAAACTGTGGTGAACATAATGAAAAGAAGAAGGCGCAACTGAACATTCTAGTAATCCGGGATACAAAATTGAATAAATTAGTTGTAATTAGTGAAAATTCAGATCATGTAAATAGAATAAAAGAAGTGCTAACAGAAGAAAAAGATTTGATACAGAGACCTCAGACGCGAAAACCTCGAATAAAGTTGCATGGAATTAAAAGTGACATTATTATTATTATGATTGGTCCCCTTTAGGAGAGCGATTTAACTTGAATACACGATTTCATCTTCTGATGATTTTCCTCTTTTCTTCCCAAAATCTCTTCATTCTCTCCGAATGCTCTTTCTTCCGTTCATCTGTCCATTTTTCCCCGGTTGTCGTGATGTTCTTTGCTCAAACTTGACATTCGCTATTTTGTTCTGGCATTCGGTGCGGTCGTCCAGATTTTCTATGTCGATTTGTTGCAGGTCGCTCTGAACTTCTTTCAGCCATTCGGTGCCACATTTACTCTTTGTAATGATGTCAAGTAGTTTCTTTGTCGTCCGGGAGTTCTCCATCCTGTAGATGTGAGTGTAAAATTTTGCTCGGCGTTTTCTAATTTCTTCCGTAATTATGTTGGTCTTTTGATAGAGTTCATTATGAGGTCTCTTCATCCAAATGCCGTTCTTATTGATTGCCCCGTAAATTTTCCTTGGGATCTTTCGTTCCTGTTTTTTCTACTTACCTAATTTTGGAATGACCATTTATTACCATAGTTTCGGCTGCGTAGATTGCTTCTGGAAGAATTACTGTTTTGTAGTGCCTTAATTTTGCGTTTGTCGAAATGCTCTTTTTGTTGTAGTGGAGCCACGTTAGCTTGTAGGCCTTCTGAAGCTTTGTGATTCTTTTTTCATTGGCGATTCGGTTTAGACCTGAGGGTTGTATAGTTTCGCCTAGGTATTTCAAATGGCGAACTTGTGCGATTTTACCGTATTTTGTGATTAAAGGGGATTTATTTTCTGCTCGTCTTTCCATGTATTCGGTTTTCTCGTACGAAATTTGCAGTCCGGTTTCTTGTGCGAGTTCATGCAGTTTTTCCACTGTCTTTATTGCTTCAGATCTGTTGTCTGTGATAATTGCAATATCGTCCGCGAAAGCGAGGCATTTGACTTTAATTCGGTTTTCTTTTTTAATCCCAATTTGGGTGCCCTTTACGTGAGGTTCCCGTTCCCTGATGATCTTTTCTAAAACAATATTGAAAAGGATTGGCGACAGTCCGTCCCCCTTTCGGACTCCAGTTTTGATTTCAAAGGGTTTCGATATCTCGCCCATGAATTTCACTTTGGGATGTTGTTCCTGTAAGTGTGTTCTATGATATTTCGAGTCTTTTGGTCAATCCCGAATTCTTTCATGATTTTAAAAAGGGTTGCGCGGTCTACCGAATCATAGGCTTTTCTGAAATCAATGAAGTAATTACTGTATTCCTGCATTTCCTCATTTGTAATATTGTCTTTACACACCAGACCTGTTCAGCACATGATCGCCCTTTCCTGAATCCAGCCTGGTAATCGTCAATTAGTGGGTTCGTTTGGGTCCTGTTTAACAGTGCTTTGGAGAGGATTTTGTATGCCACCGGGAGTAAAGAGATTCCTCTGCAATTGATGTCCGTCTTATCGCCCTTTTTGTGTAATGGGTGGATCAGAGCGCATTTCCAGTCATCTGGTATTTGCTCCGTCGCCCATATGTCTGAGATCATGCGATGAAGTTTCTGTGTTAGCGTAGGATCGTTCAGCTTCCAAAGTTCAGCGATGATCCCATCTTCCCCTGGTGCTTTGTTGTTTATCTGCTGTTAGATTATCTGCATAACTTCGAGATCGGGGGCTTGCGAGTCGGGGTGCATGGATACCGGAGGGGTGAAGTCCAGTTTTTCTTGAGGTGGTTCACAGTTCAGAAGGGAGTTGAAATACTGGGCTAGCATTTTGCAGTTATTTTTTGTGTTAGTTTCTAACGAGCCGTCGGGTTTTTTGAAGCACAGGCTAGGTGCTTGGTATCCCTGTAGGTTTTCTCTAAAGGTTTTGTAGAAATTTCTTGTATTATTTTTGTGAAATCCTGTTGGGTTTCGTGGAGTCTGTTGTCATATCCTCGTTTTTCTTTTCTGATAATTTTTTAGGTTTATTTTTGAGTTTTAAGAAATTTCTGTCAGTTTTCTTTGTTTTTGTGACTGCTAAATTTTTTCCAAGCATTTATTATGTTGCCGATTGCTTGATCACAAATTGCGTTCCACCAGCGATGCTTCCTGGTGCGAGGGGGTTGTCCTAGTTTCATGGCTTCCCGCATTTTCCCAGTTATTTTCTTCCAATCTCTTCATTTCTCCTGATTAATTTGCATGATGATTTTTTCTTTGTTGAGTTTCAAGTATTCCGGATCTGGTTTAATATTTCTGGGTGGATACTTTTGCCTTCTATTGGTTTGGAATTTAGTATTTATTTGGAGAATATGATGGTCTGATTCAAAGGCGCCTTTGCGAGCTCTGACGTTTAGAATTTCTTTTGTATTTTTCTTGGAAATTGGTCTATTTGGTATTCACCCTGTTTAAGACTAGGTGATCTACATGTGGTTAATTTGTGTGAGGGTTTTTGAAATTGGGTACTCATGATTTTAAGTCCAAAGTTTCTGCAGAAATTAATTAATCTTTCCCCATTCTTGTTGGTACGTTTGTGTTTGTTATGGAGGTCTGTGGTATCTCTGAATTTCTTTTCTTTACCTAGCTGTGCGTTACAATCGCCTAACAAGATTTTAACATGCTGCTTTGGTATTTTATTGGTTGCTTCTTATAAAGATTTCCAGAAGTTGTCCACACTTTTAGGGTGTTTTGTTGAGGTGATTTATAGGGGCATGCACGTTGATCTATGTGTAGGCTTTATTAGCTGATTTTACTGAAAGCAGAAAGATTATTTCGCTGGGAGAAGTAAAATCGATGACTGAGTGGAGTACGGATCTGTGTACGGCGAATTCGGTTCCCAGTAGTGGTAATTTGTCTCTAACTTTTATGGCCGGTTTGCCTTTGTAGATTCTGAAATTCTCCGTATTAAAGTGAATTTCGTCCATGAATCGTGTCTCCTGGAGTGCGGTAATTTTCAGGTCAACATTTTCCAGAGCATTGGTGAGTTGTTTTAATTTGCCTGTTTTAGTGAGAATGTTCACGTTAATTGAGCCCATATAGATTTTACCTCTAGTTTTGAGAGTGTGAAGAGTTCTTGAGAAGCTCCGATTCTTCTCTGCATGGTGTCCCTGATCCCCCAGAATCCGATGATCAGATGAGTCCAGTCTATTGCCTGGTGTATTGATTCTATGATCGTCTTTTCAATCATGCGTTCAAGTTGAGCTTCGATTTTGTGGTGATCTCAGTTGAGACCACAGGGGTACGACTCGGTTTTTGAGTTCGAGAAGATTTTAGTGCAGCCGTCTCAACTAGAGGGACAGACGCTGACCACTGGCCGTCGGATACAGAATAGTCGCTAGTGGATTTGTTTGTTAGTTTTTGNCCACTTCCAAATTAAGAATGATCTTCGTGTCCACAATTAAAATCATCAAAAACTTTGTTGTATTATAACAAAGTATTAGCTTTAAAACATTTTAGCAAAATGATGTTTCTAAAATATTGCTCAGATAATTGCCTCCATGGAATCACAAACCTTGTTGCAAAAGTACGCGGAAAATGTTTCAATAAGAGCAAGCTAATTTGAGTAAAATTAAATGGTTGGTTCTAATGAATACTTTAAAAAAATAATTTTCGGACTAACTCAACATACTTACAGTATTTATTTGGTTAATTAGCAGAAAACCTGGTGAATAAGATATACGTCAGTTTGTTTTTATGGCAAATAAGACAATAGAATTCAACACCAAGCAATGTGTGTGCTCAGTGATCATTTACAACACGACACTCAAGCCATTAATACCTTTGAAGACCGCTTCAGCAAAGATATCAAGGAATCTGAATCTAATGTAAAAAAACAAATTTATTTCACTATCGGCTCATCCAGCTATTACACAAATGAGAAAAAAACTTTCGACCTATGTACACTAGAAAGATTTTCCTTTCAATCAAACGAGGTAATTGTCAGATGAATTCAAACATAAGGGTATTAAACGTAAGTTGCTAAATGACCGTTCATTTCGGTGCGGAAAGTCTTTTTTAGTAATAACGTTAATGACGGAAATACATTTAAATTTTTTACATGCAAAATGTAAGACAATCGTTTTTTAACTCAGACAACTTAATTTTAAGCGCAAAATAATATAGAATTACAAAATCGAAGTTGTCGTACGAGAAATTGTTTTTCTTTTAGTTGTTTTTCTTCTTATTTGAGGTGCTGCAACTTCTTTACTAGCTCAGTGTACAACAATGTGTTCTAGTTTTCATAAACTCCGTACAAAAGAATGCAACATGTGCCTTTTTTAGAATTTTATCGTCAGCCGATCGGAAATATATAAGCCCAAACTTGACAAAATAAAAAATAAAAACTTTTCAAAAATTCATAAAAAATGAAGATAAAAGTAGGAACGTTGATAATTATTTGAGTGATACTACAAATATGTATCTACATCCACAAAAATATGAAGTTGTATATTTTGCACAATAAATTCATGTTTCTAAGCGCTCATTTTTCACAGTAAATTCGTAAAATGTGAAATTTGTTCAATTTCGATATCTAAGTTTTGATGAACTTTTGTCGTGGAAGTAAAATATATACTGGACAAAGTTTATACAAGAACTATGATCTTTGCAATGGTTTTTGTTTGAGTTTTATGGGAAAAATTGTTCATGAGCGGTAATGTAAATGCTGAGAAACGCGAAAATACGCGCGTGTGAGGACAAAAATGGCCGCCACACGTAAACGATTTGAGATCAATTTTGTAAAAATCAGTTTTGAACTCTCTAATGATAGAACACTCCTCTGAGAGTTAGCTGCAGGACAAAGAGAGAAAAAGAATTTCGGAAATACTTTACTAAAGATGGGAGGTTATTGGTGTATCTCCCTCACTCTGTCACCACTTCTTTGTTCTGAGACATCTAACACATTACCTTTCACTCAACATCCTTGCCGTTCGCGGTGGGAATGATTCACCTCCTGGATCATTCTTAATGCAAACTATTTTTTTACCGTACAAGTAAAATACAAAGTTAGTTTAATTTTAGATTCTTTAGAAAATGTTAAGAAAAATGTTATCAAACAATCATATTTAAGCAACACCTTTCTTTTTATTTTATACGGAGAAGAATAAAGTGCTTTATCACAACATCAATATAGAATGAATAAATATGATTGCTTCTTTCTTTGTAAAGTTAGTTTTGTGTACTATATAGAAAGGGTCATAAAATTGTATGAGAAAGCATGGGCATTGGTTTTGCACACTGGTTTGAATATGGATTGAGGATAAATAAGAGGGATAAAGTTGTAAAATATTTCTAAATTTTTAGTATATGTTTTGGAAGTGAGTCAACATGAATGGAGGAGTAATTTTTTTCTTTTTTGGGAAGGGGGTCTTTTGTTCTGCATCAAAGAGTTTGGGGGGCACCCCTGCATGGTTATGCATGAGTGAAGAGAGGTGCTTGTGGAGAGAGTGAAGGAATACATTGAACAAAGTTATCCCATGTTACATAATAACATTACTTTGAGACCTAATTAATTAATTAATTCAAGCTAGCATTGATTCGAGAACTTTTACAGGATACCACTGCATGATATCCTATTTACCATTTCTCAATAATAGGAGTGAAATTGGCATTGAAATGTATGTTCTTTTCTAAGGAAGTGTAACTTGGTTTCTAATATCTCAAGTATATATTATTACGGTTTTGAAAGATATAAATATTAAGGATTTCTCTAAAGTCTGCATTGTAATTCGTCTGTATAAATGTTCTGCCATGACTGAAAGGTGATTTATTAGTTACTGATGTGGACTTATTCTTCCACATTATGGAATTTTTTGTGCTTCTATGCATTGTATGCCAGATTTTAATCAATTCATCATTTAATTGCAATGTTTCAGCCAAGAAGTATTGCTCCCTGGTTGAAGCTGAAGGAGGAATTCATCTTCTAGAAGAAATCATTCAACACGAACAACCCTATGCACGTATAAAGGAGCTAGCAGCAATGGTTGTTATGCACTGTCGCCACTATCATGAGCAACAGTTGCTGGAAGCTAGTGGACCCTTAGACGGTTAAATCTTTTTAAAAAATTCTTTACCAATTTCTTTTCTGTAAATTGCTATGTAAAAACTTGTAATATTGTTTCCAAAATAAGATATGTAGGATCCCTTTTGAAGGATTTCATGTTAATTTCTGTCAAGTATTGAAAACACTGTTTCCTATGATATCAGTATAAGTATTGCTTGTCTAAATTAATGTTACTATGTGTACTCGTGTAATATTGCAAGACATTAGTGATTGATATTGTTCTGTACTGTGTTTCCTCAATTATATCTCTCAAAGTTATTTTATGAAAATGCACTTTTTATGTACAGAGATTTTTACTAAATTCCTAAAGTTAATGGTGAAAGAATTGGATTGTCTATTGAAACCCTTATTGAAGTGTGACATAATTAGTGGATTTTCACTTATTAACCATCATAATACTGATTAAACCAATAATTTGTAATTACTAGCAGAATCTTTATTGTAATCATTATGTATGATAACTAGATATATAAGCTATAATTCCTAATGGGTTAGTAAATGATACCGATGTTAAGAAATGGCAGATATTATAATGTGTAAATAGATGTAAATATGTTCTCTGTGTGATAGTTCTTGAAGTCAGCTATATTTCTTGCAAATATTACACGAGTACATATAGAGCTTGTGAAACTAACCTGTAAATAAATATCTATGTACATGAATTGTGTTCTGGATTAATGAAACTGCTCGTTCCATCCTATCTAGTCATTAATGTATTCGTTCCTAAGTTATTACGCGTTATTTTTCGGTATCAAAAGAAATCGAGTTTAACTACGTTAGTATCACTAAGTAACGTATCTCTTCATAAGGAGAATTCATTTTCCTAAATTCTTGGCCCCTCATTTTCAGTTAATTCTCGTGTTAACGTTCCTATCATGTCCCATACGTAGGGAAAAAATTTCACTTCACCCGGGTGAAAATGGGGAAAAGGAATATACTTATCTGAAAACCATACTGCTGCCTACAGTTTACTTCCTGACTAGTGTGCTAATACGTACCGTTGTTTGGTAGGCTTACGATACAAATATTGTCTATCTATATTTTTGTCAACGACGACTTGTGTGAATGTTTACGGATAATGTAGCAAGTAACGAAACGAATTTACAAGACTTGTGACTCGTTTTAGATGTAAGGAATATGGAAGAGAGTGTGCTCAGAAGACCTGTATCACGTTTGGTGCAGGAAACAAGAGAATTGAACGAAACATGAATAAAATAGACTGAAATCGAGACATGTTTACGAATGAAGTAGCGAATGTTTAAATGTAACAAAACGAATTTAAAGGACTTGAGATTTGAAAGACAGGTAAGAATCATATATAAGATTTCATCTACAGCTTTTCAAGTAGATATACATAAGCAGTTGCTTGTAGAATACCTAGAAAATATAAATATGGGGAAAGGGATGACGATATAAAATTCGATGTTCCATGTTTTTTTCGCATCCTGTAGATACAAAAATAAGAAACGCACTATTAAGAAGCAGTGATACCAGCTGTATCAATTGAAAGCCAGGCTAACTTCTATGGTCTATTTTTGGATTTCTGCCCTTAACGGGAAAACGCATGGGGAAATAGGAAACAGGCTTGAGGGAAACATCTATGACTTAACTTTGGCCTATAGCCAACCGGAAGAAATAGACAAAAATTATTCCCAATATGAGAGAAGATTGATTCTCAAAAACTGCTAATTAAATTAAAACTAAGAGAGAAGGGAACAAAAGGGTACAAACAGTGGTTTGGTGCTTCTTACTGGGAAAACTGATCACAATTAGAAAAGGTTAGACTAAGACGAGATAAGGGAAATACAGAAAATATGGTGAAAAGGACTTGGAACATTGCAACAGGTGATATACCAGATCATTCATGGGAAAAGTTGGCACACCGAGTTTCTCGCCAAATGAAGTTGCTTTTCTAGTGGAGGCGCTTTGGGCTACCAGAAATTGAAAATTCCTAGAACGACTGGAAGGGGTCATTTCGACCCCTGATAGAGTTAACCAGAAACCGTGTAAATTCAATTCATAAAAATCTTTTTTTATTCTTGCCGACGTTTCCTATAACGTTTCAATTATTTGGGAAAGTATTTTCTTAAAACCACACGAAAAACTGTCACTCATTTCGCTTCCCCTTATTGTTAGTATGTTATGTTCCTTGGCGATGGGACGTCATACTGGTAGATTGGATTTAAGATTTACTTTCCAATTACACAGTGTGTAAAGAAAGTATTGTAATCGGTCGAAAAAATAATTTTGAGATCTCTTCGGATCTTTGCGAATTGGCTCCAGAGAGTATTTTCATATTTTGACGATGTCCAATGTATATGTTAAGAATTTTGTTCCCCCGATAACTCACGAACAAATTACGAAACCAAATTTGAGATTTGACTGAATGCGTTGGGATTAAAAGCTTATTTCTGAGCAGCTCATTCCAACTTCATTTACACACCGCGCTCTGCTTCCGGTTTATTAATATTCAAAATTTTGAATATATGCGTAGAAACATTTTGATTGGTAATTTAATTCTGCATACAGATTGCTAAGCCGTATTCCTGTACGTCGCACCGTTTTCGAGATACAGCGAAAATTATTACGCAAGAATTATGTCGTGTACGGGAAACTGAAGAAACGACACCGGTGCAGTGCTACAGGTGTCATCACTTCGGGCATTTAGAAGTGAAATGCGAGGAAAAAGATTTTTTGGACGTAATGCCGAAATTGGACATCGATATGGTACCCGGAGAGGGTGTAAAAATACGCATAGTACAATTGTCAAGAGTATAAGAGGACGTTAATTAATAACACAGAGTATTATTAGAACCCTGCAACAAAGTTTGCAAAGGGGAAAATTTCAATGGAAATTGGGGAGTATATGAAGGAGAAATATATGCAAATAGGGTGCTTCCAAGAAGTTGACCAGGTGAGAGCAGCCTTGGAGCGATCTTGTGGTTAATTATAGTATGGCTGGCATAATAATGTGGCAACAATATCTGACTCCACACATCCAGATGATATTATGTTGAAGAGAGGTAATATATGTGGTTGTTAACTGCTGTTGTCAGTACATTATGAGCTTATAACGGGCTCTGGAGCAATTGAAGGTGGTGCTATAGTCATATATAGCAGTGCTATACACAAGGGGATATTGCGTACTCATACAGCGTGCAACATTAAGACCGTGAGAGAAACATCTAATGCAATCAACTAGTCTAAACACACTACTGTACCCTTAGGAGAGTTAGGGGTATTTAACCCCCATATGTGCTGAATTGTCTTTATACATCGTGCCACTACCTGAAAGGTCCCATAATCGTCTATTACAATTAAACATTTCTACATGACCCATCTCTCCAAACTCTACTAGTGTTTTAACTCTGGCATAACATCGGAAGTTTTCCTATTCATCTCAGATAGAATAAAAACACCTGCCGCAAGCCGCTCCAGTCTAATTTTTGCTTTCGAGGCAAGACAACGGCGGTAGTGCTGCTGCACAATTTCATTAACAATTTGTAACTAGTTGTTTTTCTCAACTATTTGTTCAAATTTTATAAACGTTTTTCATCTTCGTTAAATGCACAAAACAAAGAACCTATTAAAATTTTGATGATCCATTTGCTATTACTCTTAAATTATGCTTTAATATATGTTTTTAAATTACTCTCTGAAATGGAAGTATTTTAACCCTTCTATTTTTAATATCACTTCGAATATTTGTGTTAACCCTTGTAGATATTTACTGTGGCGAAATTTTTTGTAGAACAATATTACCACTCAGTTGACACCTATCTCTAACCGTTTAGCCAGCGAAAACTAATGCAGTGAATTTTTGCAAACTTCATCCACATTTATCAAGAATCATTTTCTATCGTTTTACGCATCTTAAAAATAAAAGTTAGTCTATGTTTTTCCTTAACATCTAAACTATCTCTTTGCCAAATTACATCACATCGGTACAATCGTGAAAATGTAGAAAACAGACAGAAACACATTTATATATTAGTATGGGAAACATATTTATCATAAGGCGATTGCAATGGTTGAGGAGGCGAATGGGGAGGATCTGAGAGCAGTGGAAAACCGAATGATTTATTGGGAAAAATAAAAATGGAGAAGGGGAAGAGAAAGGGAAACTTGGGGACGGTGGAGAAGGTCGAAGCTATGAAGCTTGAGCTACTGATGGTAACAGTGAAGTGTCTAAAGGAGAAAAAGGATTGCAGGAAACGGCAGACGAGATGGTGAACCCATAAGCTAAGGAAGATGAAGAGAGAATAGGGTAACGAGAACGGTGGGAAGGAAAAGAGGATATTCAGGAAATCAGCTAATATTGGAAAGCTAAGAGCGAGATGGGAGAAATTTATACTAGACTCACTTGACAAAACAAGTTGGGGAATACCTTAATTAGTGTGAATATAATAAAACGCAAATAAATGTGGACAACATAGATGAAGAGAGGGAAATTCTCAAATAGTTGAGATGACACCGACAATGTTTTGTTGGACAGCAACTATAGTAAAGGCTGGGAGAAAGAATTGGTCATGCCATATTACGAAGGAAGTAATCGAGGAAGTGGTGGCTGTTAAAAAAGTTTGAAGGACGAAGTAGCAGGATTTGATGGCATAAGTCTGAAATGGCTAAAAAGACGCTAGCGGAATTGTGAAAGTCATCAGTAGAAATATATGATGAATGTTTGCAAATCTCATGATCCCCTAGATGGTGAAAAATCAACATGATCTGACTCTTCTTACCCAAACGTAACTGCGGCAAACTCATCACCTTACAGGTCAATATCATTGATCCCTGGATACGGAAAATCTTAGATCGGATCATGACGGAACGCATAATAAGACACCTAAGGTAGAACGGAGCATGAGCAAGCGACAGTGTGGGTTTACGAATGGGGTGGGCACGGAAGATGTGTTGATGTCTACGGGAAAAAATAGAGGAACAAGTAGATTTTGTGCATATCCTTTCGTGGATATTAAACGAACCTTTGATCACGCGCAGTGAAGCTGATTCAGAGTGAACTGGAGGCGTAAAGATTGTAGAACATGGTCAAACATTTCAAGATAGGGTGCTTGTACTTGATATTTGTGATACACAGATAATACGGAAAGTGATAGTGGTTCTTCGAGTGACCTCATATTTTGGAATGTCATGATGGATGGAATATTGTACCACCTAGAGGGACGGGGACGAGGAATATATTGTATACCGTATGACTTTGTGCTAGTCATCATGGCAGAGTCAAGAGGAGAATTAGAGCTAAATATGGTGCAGAGGATCGATGAGTGAAGTAAAATTCGTTAGGAAAAGCAATTAGAACTATTAGGTCCGAAGAGTGTGGGCATACTAGGCAAAAAGGACTTATTCAAGTAGAGTTGGGCAGACAGAAGATGCAAATAGTTGGACATGATATTTTGGATATACTGAATGAAAAACGAAATTTTTGAAGAAGGCATAAAGTGTGCGGTAGAGCGTGTCAGGAGAATGATTTTAGTATGATGAAGGTAGAGTTGCTGAACACAGAAAGGATCTTAAGACAGTGTACTTGGGAGCCCTACGGCAAATACTCAGTTGTGTCTGTTCGATTTGGGGTCAAAGGGTCGTTAACATCCAGATGATCCGAAGCTACAAGGCCGTGTCAGCAGATGTATTAAATGTGATTGCGGAGGTTCTACCAATTTATTTGCATGTACAGAAATTTTAATATAGAAGATTGTTTACGGGGAGATAGAAGTAAACAAAGAAATAACAGAAGGCATCACGTCGACGATCGACTAGAACATTGTTGGACGGTTGGTAGGCGGGGTAGGGTTGGACTAAGAAAGGATATTTGACGAATACGTACATTTACTTTTCCCCTCAAAGCAATGAAATTGTTTAAACCTAGGACAACAATGATTGAATTCATGATAGATAATGGAGACTGTGACCTACGTACGAAAAATAGAAAAATATATGAGTGAGAGATGATGTAAGAAAGGAAAGGTAAAGGAAACGCCACAACTTGTTTTATGGGATTGCGACTTGTACGTAAGCGAGTGAGGGCAGGACCAGATCTAAGGGGGGGGGACACGGGCACCAGGTCATGGAGGGCGCCGTACTATTGGGAACGCTGAAAGATGGCGCCAAAATATGTTTTTAATACATCACTATTCAACCAACGAAATAAAAAAGTTATTATTTTTTAAGACGCTCAAGTGGTCATTTACGATAAACGATATATAGGGTGTTGTGGTCGGGAACGTTCCGAACTTCATTATAATAAAGAAGTTCGGTGACAATTCACTGAAAATTTGTATATATCGATCAGACCTGCGAGGACCACGAAAGACGAGTACCAGTAAGGCTCAGTTATTGATTTGAGTTTATTTACTATCTAGGTGTGATTTTACCGAAATCGGAAGAACAGCGTCTAGATATGATCCTGACCACTGTATCTGAGCTTGTTAGTAGCAGAAGTCGAACTCTTCATACATCCAATTTATTTGCAGCTATTTTAAACTGAAACATAGATATGAAGAGTTACAAATTTTATCTCGCCCCGCCCGGGTATCGAACGCGGGATGACTTGGTGACGAGGAATCACGCTGACACGACGGTGTATAAATACGGTGTCACGACGCCACTACGGTGTATATATAAATATAATTTTATCTTGTTATACATGGTGCTATACTGATAAATCTAGTTACAGCCCTGAGTGAGTGTGATATATGCAAGAGATGCTAGGTTTGATGCCGAATTACGCCTTAAATACCACAATTCTATTGGCTCAAGGTCGAACCGAAGCAGAACGTTCACAGCCTGTTACAACGACTAGTGAAAATAACTCTTCACTTCGCTGAAAACTATATCCTTCTTCGTGTAAGTGTAGAAAATTTCTTTCCTCATCAAAATGACATTTTTTTGTTAAATTTCTCTTTGTAAAATTCGAATTCTACTTGATGGAGCACCTTCGACGTGTCGCTGAACGCGGAAGTAATGCTCACATGATGAACGTCATCGATATTGAGTTCATTTGTATTTGGTCAAAGAAGGGTAAAACAAGCCATTGTGACAAAAATAAAGAGTGCGATGTTTTCCGTTCTTTTACACTGCACTCTCGATATTATTCACAAAGAACTGGTATTTCTGATAATCCGTTTTAATCACAAAGACTGAGTAGTTAACAAAATGTCAACTGGAGAAAGTTGGCCTACAATATTACTGAAAATATTACAGGAAAAACTTTCTCGTTTAATACCTGATGACAGCGTAACGAAAGGCCGTTTGGTATCTAATTTAGTTAGGTAGTTTATCACATCATTGCTATAGCACTCTTAATTCTGATTAAATAATTTTTTTTTCATGCATATTGTTTTGTTCCTTTTTATTTACAATAGTTTTTTTTTATCTGAATGCAACCTTGGCACGGTTGGGTACTTATCTCTGTTGCTCCATTCTGTCTCCAGTTTTCCTTCGGGTAAAGGCGGATTATATATTGGTAGGAATGTCATTAATACTTTTCATACTATTAATCTAGAATTTTTACTACATTTAATTGCTATGATTTATTTGGGAAATAAAATAATAAAAAAACATTGTCAAAAAGCAGTTGCAAATAGTGTATGACATGGGGGATAGTAAACTAAATTACTCTCTGGAAACAAGCAAGGGACCATCCCATCAATTCTGATCAAGGACCCAGAGACAGTGGTGGATTGAATAATTATAAAAGAAATTATTAATACATAATAAGTGAATGACAGCAAGTTTTTGTTAAAAAAGTGTTGTTGTTGTTTATTGAACCTGCCACTACCTTTGGTTCCTTGATCGGAATTGATGGGGAGATTCCTTGCTTGTTTCCGGAGAGTAAATACATTTATTGCCCTCATACATGGTCATATGCGATTTGCAACTTCTTTTGTGACTATACAAAATTATCTCTTTATTCAGTTTTGTGTTTGAATCCATTACATCACCAAAAGGTATCATTTCAAAACGTAGTATACGATGATAAGAAAAAAATAGAACAATGTAACTTACTTACTCGGCACGAGAATTAACATATATGACATCTGAACTGAAAATTTTTATTGTAATAATATTCCTTTCATTTTACAAAGATAACTATGTGCACCATTAACATGGAGCTTTCTAAATAAAATATCAGTGTTGACAACATCAAAAGCTGCATGGAAATCAGTGTTCAACAGTTGGACTTAGCTCTATATTCTCAACCAAATGTCAAACGAACTCATAGTGTTTGAACAAAATCAACCTACCCATAGTAAATCCATGAATTTTCTCAAATAACATCATAGCTTGTCTCCAACATGCTAAAGAAATTTGGCAAACACATTACACATATTGACCGGTATATAATTTTCATGTCTGACTCATCTCCACTCTTAAATTAGGGAATTATAAAATTAACTTTCCACTTGCCTGAAAAAACACAATAACAAAGATTTAGAAAGTAGGGAAATAAAAAATATGTTAAAAATTTTTATTTAATAAAGACGACTTCAGTCCCTGTACTATCTTCCAATAATGTATATTGCTAGATATAAAACTAATTAATTCATAGTAATACATCTACAGCTATATCTCGGCAGAATTTGTCATTTGCAGATTTTGCTGTAAATGCAACATTAAATTTCTTTACAAGAAAAAAAGATCGACCACTATCAATACTGTTGCTATTTAAGTTTGTAGATGTTTGGTGTGACCGAGCAATATAGAGACAACATATTTATGGACTGATTCATATTTCTTTTATGTACACTTTTCAATTTTCTGTAAAAATCTGAAATTGACAGTGGCAAACTAATTTCATAATATGGAGAATTAAGTTTTATAAAATTAACCACAAAGGGAATGTGTATAATCAAGAAATATTAGACTTCTAAAATCACATTTCAAGCCTGAAGTGCCTGAAATCTTGGTAGGTAGCATTTTTTTTTGTTCTTAGTTTTTTTTTGTTCTTAGTTCTTAGTTTAGTTTTTCATTACATTAAATCTTGAATGTATGAAATGAAATAAAAAATTGCACTTGAACTCAAAAATGCACGGGGAATAATTAAACAGTGTGAAATACGAAACAGTTCAATATGAAAAAAGCTATATGAAAAGTATGAATTGAAAAAATAATGTTGGAATGAAAAATTTACTTGGATACATGGCTAAAATATCATCCTAAATCCCCTAGTTTTATTTTATGTAAAATTTGCATTTGGAGTGCAGGAAGGCATACCACACGCTGATTTCGTAGTCGTGACTATGTATATTCTTATGTCAAATAACACGAAATTTAAAAGCCCTGAAATCAAGAATAGCTAATGACAAAACTTACGATCTATATTATAACAGAAAAATATATAATTGCATAATTTAACAACCCATTTTCGACTATCCAACAGGTAACCGAAATCTTGACACGTAATACAAAAAATATGTATTTTTGAAAAAACTAGACATTACGAAGTTATGAAATCAGATATAGCTAATGTGAACGACCCTGTTAACGAAAGTGACCTTCTTAACGATTTCTGTTGGATCAAAAATAGACAATACCTTTAAAATGGTCCGTCATTAATGGGGTGTCGTTCTTAACACTTTCGATATATATGCTCTTTACTTTCATAATATACGCAACTTTCAATGCCTTTCTAACAAATGTGTTGAAAACCTGGACGATTTACCCCGATTTTAACCTGACATTGGCTTCATAATTTTGTCGTAACATTCCCTACGATTTCAGGAATACGAGTTATATTACCCATTCTCGGATAAGTCCCCGAAGTAACTCGAAGAGCAGTCTATAATTAATATAGAAAAATCTGCGTACATTGCTTTTCGCGTACAAAACCGGTGGGTTCAATGGGATTAGCGGCTTGCTGTCAAGAATAGGATGACCATCAATTCATTAAAAAATTTAATGTACACAATTCAATCATGATAATTTTCACAATTAAATTTCATTTTACCGATGCGCACCTAGACGCAACACGTCAAAATGGTATCCGGTGACTTATGTTCAACGGGTACATTTTTTATCTGTGGACCGCAGATTATCGTCTCAACGTGCCATATTATACAAATGGTTTGAACCAAAATTAGGATACATGAGCAAAACAGGCATGTAAGTAGGAGAATTGCTCCAATAGGGTAAGGTAAAATGCTTTATTAAATACTAGGTTCGAAATGGATCCTATAAATGACAGTCGCGTTAATGCATTATCACTTTCTTTTGCCTCCAACGAGAATAGTCGTAAATACAAACTACTCGTAGTATCTTACAACGTAGAACACTTTATAGTGATTACAACATCAAGCACATTCGACCGAATGTCTTGAATCCTCGTCTCGAGTCATATTGCTGCAATTGCACTTGCAAGGGCACATATTGTACAAGAAAACGATGGTTCTGTAAACACTAAACAAGGTGTTTTGCTATGAGGGCTTAAACACCATTCTCTTTCCCATACAATTTTAATGCATAGCTTATGGGGGGATTTAAATATTAGACACACTGATTGTTAAACAAACGGTTGCTTCAGGTGTGCAAGGAAAATAATTGCACGGAAGGCAACGTTTTTATACGACCGTTAAAGACCAATATTTTTCTTTTGATTTTTCTTATATGAATGTGTGTGTGGAACATGTTAACTGAATATTTCTAATTATATTTATGCTCAGAAATTAATTATAGATTTTGTCATTGTTTCTTGATTTCTTTTCCATTAAATTATGCAATTATCTATTTGCCTATTACAATACAGCACGTAACTTTTGTCATTAGCTATTCCTGATTTCAGGGCTTTTAAATCTCGTGTTATTTTGTCAAGCGAATACATAGACATGGCTATGAAATGGCGTGAGGCAATTACCTTGAGCAAGATTAAGGTTTTGAAATGATTTTACAAATTTCTCATTTTCTCTGTATGTTAATTGAATACCAATTCAATGCACATATTACAATATTGTTGCTACCTCTATTTCCTTCTTTAACAGGACTTTGATAAAGTTCACAAAGGTAGATTTTTGCAGTTTGTGATGAGCTTTAGCATAGTTTTAATTAGTAGTTTTGATTTTTAGGTGAAAATATTTTATTGTAATAATTTCTGAGCCAACTGATGGGGAAATACTTTTGTATTTTCAAAAATCCTTCCCATTAAGTTTGGAATTGAAAGTCATCAAAAGTTATTATAGTAAGAAAATGTTCCACTTTCAAAATTAGTTTTTCACTGTTTTCAAATTCTCTGGATAAATCATTATACCCCTCTCTTCTACCATTTCTGTGAAAAGTTATTCTTTGAAAATTAAGCAATTTATATTCCTCCTGTTTCCAAATTAATTTTAGTCAAAATTATTACATCTAGTTTTTAAACGTGTTCTTGATTTTACAGGCAAATATGTTACAATGTCATTTAATAGGCCCCATATTTACACATATAATATTAAGGTTTTCTCAATTGTAGTTTATATTCTTTTCAACTGCCTTAAAACAAAAGGACTTTTGTTCATGTTCTATTTCAATAAGTTCTATTCCTTCTATATCGTTTTATTTCAAAAAATAATTTTCCCAGAAATTTTGAACATTTTATATAAATTATATTCATTTGTAATTGAAATGATGTTAGTCTTCAGTCCTCGTCATAACAATTTTTCCTGGTTTATTCATATATATTACAAATTTCTTCCTTTACTTTTAATCTTTACTTTCTGAAATAGTTTTCCCAAAAAAGTAAATAACAATTTCTAGAAATAGAATATTTGATTTTAAATTTTAATTCCTTGTTTTTAGAATTTTCAAGAACCTTATTTCGAATTATTAGTTGTTAAAATTAATAATTTTTTATATTTGTTTTTATAGGCTCTTATTGGCTTTTAGATCGTTCAAATTTATTAATTTTGCAACTGTGTGATCAATAATTGTACAAATACCTTTATGTTCATCTCATGTTTACAACCTACTTTTAAAGATTCATACAGAGGTCCTTTTCTCCAGTTCATTTACCCAAATAAATTAATCGTTTACTTCTTTGCTTTATTTTTTTCACAATGTCTCTAAAAAGTTTAAATTGTTTTATATAGTTTATTAACACATCATATTGGTAAAATAGGAATGCTGTAGATTGCTTAATATCTTTTATGTCCTTACAAATGATATCAAGCTTTTTGTTTACATTCTCCAAATTATTGTCTTTCAATGACTCACTATCCACATAATCAGTCTATTGCCTCTGCAACATTTGATGCAACACTTCGTATGGTTGCTTCTTGTATTCTGCATTGCTGACACAGCCAGACTGTTTCCTTTCTTAATCCCACAGGTCTTGAAATTTATATTTCTCTTACAATCATGGCAAAAAACAACACTTTTTCTACTTCCAAATTGCATACCACACACCGTACCATTTTAAACAATTTCAGTCAACAGAAATGAAGTAATATAAGAAAAAAACTCTCCAGTAACTATCCACCGACCAATAACACAATAACCAAAACAGACAATGAATTTTAGTTAATTGTTATATAGTTCCAATTATTTATCTTCAGTAAACATACACAACAATTTAATTTAAAAAGTTTATTGTTGAATAAATAATCATCAAAACATGTCGTTCGCCCATATACAAAAACATGTTCTTCCAAAAACCAAATAAATTCAACTACCAATATTCACACGTAAACATTCCTTAGCAAACACAGCCATTCAAAAATATTTACTCTGAATAAGTAACCATTATATAGACACACAAATCAATTATAAACACATTGACGAAAAACCGTGACGAAAAATTTACTATTTGTTAGATCACTATTTATTTTTGTTTATTAACCTTCAGAACACAAACAGTTTTACTCCTACAGATTCACCTAGGTTTTTAACTCAATCCATTATACGCACTCACTTCTCAAAATACAAAACTTATTATATCCATTTTTATATAATCCGTTCCAAAACAACACATCCAAGATACTCCTTAGAACCGTACAGTGTCGTATAAAATATGGAGGTCATTTAACAAACGTCCTACTCACGCGTTACTTTCATTAAAGAGCATAGGAAGTCCGTATACTGGCTTTGCAACTTGCAACAGTATCCACCGGCGAGTATAACAATAACGCCACAGGTATCCGACAGTACGGTATCCACCAGTACCGCTATGACCAAAACCTCTTTTATAAACATGCGCCAACTTCACCATCCATTGCCGTGTTGAGGAAAGACAGTGACCACGGAGTCACCTGTTGAGAGAATATGGAGACCCAAGTTTTAAAATCTTGAACAAAATTAAAGAAAAGTTATCGCTACTCAGTGGAAGGAAAAGTCAAATAAAAATAGAATAGCAAGGAAAAATAAGGTGAAATGAAGATGAACGGATGTGTCGATGAAGACTTAGTATTTCCTAAGAGTTTGGAAGCAAATGATTGCGTATTTTTCGCAAAAAAATCAATTTTGAGCTTCAGAACCGAGTTACTTACTGTATATATACCGTCGTCGTGTCGCTACGAAGTATGAAATTAGCGGCGAGGCCCGACAGGGTCTCTCTCTCTATGTTGCTAATCTTTATTTTTAATGTCACGTTTTTTGAAAGTGTCTTTTTTATATACAAGTGCCGATTGTATTTAGTGTTGAAAACATACGTATAGAAATTACAGGTAAATTCTGCTCTTCCTTACACTATCCCACTTGTAAGGAATACATCCTTCTAATATTCAGAGAATCAGACCTTTGGTATTCATTGTACTTCTTCGTGTAGTGAGTCTGATAGGAGGGAAATGACTGAATATGTTTGCAGGGATATTTATATCATTTTCTGCTATTTTCCTAGAAGGACAACCTGTTCCTCTAAAGTCTTCACCAGGTAATTTATCTTCACAAATTTTTTTCAAAGATTGTGTAACTCGATCATCTGACGCATAAAATGTACTAAGAAATGTGTTTGAATACTGATACTGACATTCTTTGATTTGACTTTAAGTAGTCTTTATTTGCCTCTGCCCTTAAAATTTCACCCGCTTTACGCGGCTTCAATGTGTAGTATATTTCTTTGTAAAAGGTAAAATACTTATATTTGCGGATTAACACAATCGATTCCCAGAAAGATTGAGATCTGGATTGTCACTCTCCGGTTCTTACTTTTTCATGACATGCCATTTTAATGTTACAGATGCCATCTGCGAATGTTTTCTTTACAGTTGTGTGGTCATTTTATATTCATATATCTCTCCCTAGAATTCCTCAGGTTTTAGCAATGCTTTTTTATGGCATTCAGGTTTCCTGAGCCTTCTTCTAGTTTTATCTTTATCTTGCAGATCGAAGAAATCATTATTTTCATCAGACTGGGTATTTGAACAGGCCTACTAGAAAGTAATATATTTATTCTTACCATAAGGTTGAGTCTTTGTTAAAACACGTAATTCTCTGGGTTCAATTTGTAGCCAAAAACAATTTGTAGTTTTCCACATTAATATCCCAATTCATATACCTGTGACTACTGAAAAGCGAACCCTCGTTCCTTTATGCACCTCCTCCTAGTATCTATAACGCTAATTATTACGATCTACTCCTACTAACCCCTCCACGTGGGCCAAGATGTTGGTAAACCCAACTAAGCGGTCCACCTACTAACAGTAACTCCTATCTCATACCGCTGCATGTAGATAAGCTACATTTCCCATTTACAAATACTACATTAGAAAAGGCGTAAGCCTGTCATTGGTGTTGTATTCTTATTCCCTATCTATATCATCGTTTGATTCAACTGAGTCAGATTCACTGGGAAGTTGTAACCGACAACATGTTTTCCGCTTAGGTCTACTCACTTTTATAGTTATTTAATAACACCTGGATTTATAAGCATAATTTTTCACAATAAACATAAATGTTTTCATAAAAGAAAGCCCTATTTTTACCAAAAAAACATTGGCAATACATAAACATAGGCATAACATCAACATCCATAGAAGTATTATTCTGACTTTTCAGTTCTAAAAACAAGACTTCATCAGTTTCAAATCAATTTACTGTGACCGAATGTCCAATATTAAGGACTTCACACCAACATTAGTATGTGATAATCCAATTTATGGCACTAAAACCACCCAATGATAACTTACCAACACACGTTTGCATCAATATAAATTCATCCACTGACTTAAACCATCTAAACATCTTGACAGTTTTATTTAGGATGAGAATGATGTGATGCTCCCAGCTGCCACTTGGGTATCACTGACTTACATCACCCTCAAACTAAACAGAATAATGCACAACAATGCAAAATATTGACATAACTCAATTTGTTTTATTTTCTTGGCTTACACCA
>NNCF01126529.1:7208-17930 GCA_002313205.1 Laupala kohalensis
TAAAAACACTAAGATAATAAAATATACTAAATACCTGAACAAGGAAAGCGATATCGATTTATATATTAATCATATGTACACGTGTCCCCCACTTATCTACACTACTCTCTATTTTTCTGATTCCGTAGAATAGTCAACATTTTAATTATAAAAACTCTAAGATAATAAAATATACTAAATACCTGAACAAAGGATTTGATATCAATTTGTATACTAATCATATGTACACGTGTCTCCCACTTCCCTAGACCTCTCTCTTTTTTTCAGTGTCCGTGGAAAAGTCAACATTTTAATCATAAAAACATTAAGATAATAAAATATACTAAATACATGATCAAAAGAAGCGAAATCGATTCGAATATTAATCATAAGTACACGTGTCCCCCACTTCCCTAGACTACTCTCTTTTTTTCTGATTCCGTAGAATAGTCATTATTTTAATTATAAAAACACTAAGATAATAAAAAATACTAAATACATGATCAAAGGCAGCGAAATTGATTCAAATATTAATCATAAGTACACGTGTCCCCCACTTGCCTACACTACTCTCTTTTTTTCTGATTCCGTGGAATAGTCAACATATAAATTATAAAGACATTAAGATAATAATATATTCTAAATCCCGTAACAAGGGAACCGATATCGATTTATATATTAATCATATGTACACATGTCCCCCACTTCCCTACACCACTCTTTCTATTTCTGGTTCCGTGGAAGTGTCAACATTTTAATTATAGAAACACTAAGATAATAAAATATACCAAATACATGAACAAAGGAAGCGATATCGATTCGAATATTAATCATAAGTACACGTGTCCCCCACTCTCCTACACGTTCCTCTCTTTTTCTGGTTCCGTGGAATAGTCAACATTTTAATTATAAAAACACTAAGATAATAAAATATACTAAATACATGATCAAATGCAGCGAAATTGATTCAAATATTAATCATAAGTACACGTGTCCCCCACTTGCCTACACTACTCTCTATTTTTCTGATTCCGTGGAATAGTCAACATACAAATTATAAAGACATTAAGATAATAAAATATTCTAAATACCGTAACAAGGGAACCGATATCAATTTATAAATTAATCATATGTACACGTGTCTCCCACTTCCCTAGACCTCTTTCTCTTTTTTGTGTCCGTGGAATAGTCAACATTTTAATTATAAAAACACTAAGAAAATAAAATATACTAAATGCATGATGAAAGGAAGCGAAATATATTCAAATATTAATCATAAGTACACGTGTCCCCCACTTCCCTACACTACTCTCTATTTTTCAGATTCCGTGAAATAGTCAACATTTTAATTATAAAAACACTAAGATAATAAAATATACAAAATACATAAACAAAGGAAACGATATCGATTAAAAAAATTAATTATATGTACACGTGTCCCACACTTGCCTACACCACTCTCTCTTTTTCTGGTTCCGTGGAATAGTCAACATATAATTTATAAAAAACTAAGATAATAAAATATACTATATATATAAACAAAGGAAGCGATATCGTTTCAAATAATAATCATAAGTACACGTGTCCTCCACTTCCTTACACCACTGTCTCTTTTTCTGGTTCCGTGGAATAGTCAATATTTTATTTATAAAAACACTCTGATAATAAAATATACTAATTACCTGAACAAACGAAGTGATATCGATTCAAAAATAATCATATGTACAGGTGTCTCCCACTTCCCTACACCCCTCACTCTTTTTCTGTATCCGTGGAATAGTCAACATTTTAATTACCAAAACACTAAGATAAAAAAATAAACTAAAATCATGAACAAAGGAAGCGATATCGATTTAAATATTATTCATATGTACACGTGACCACCACTTCCTTACACCTCTCTCTCTTTTTCTGTGCCTGTGGTATAGTCAACATTTTGATTATAAAAACATTACTATAATAAAATATACTATATACATGAACAAAGGAAGCGATATTGATTCAAATATTAATTATATGTACACGTGTCCACCACTTCCCTACACCTCTCTCTCTTTTTCTGTATCCGAGGATAATTCAACATTTTAATTAATGAAACACTAAGATAAAAAAATATACTAAATACATGAAAAAAGGAAGAGATATCAATTCAAAAATTAATTATATGAACACCTGTCCCCCACTTCCGTACACCTCTCTTTCTTTTTCAGTGTCCGTGGAATATTAAACATTTTAATTATAAAAACACTAAGATAATAAAATATACTAAATACATGAATAAAGAAAGCGATATCGATTCAAATATTAATTATATGTACACGTGTCCACCACTTCCCTACACCTCTCTCTTTTTCGCTGTCCGTGGAATATTCAACATTTCAAGTTTAAAAACACTAAGATTATAATATATATTAAATACATGAACAAAGGAAGATATAACGTTTCAAATATTAATCATATGTACACGTCTCCCCCACTTCTTTACACCTCTCTCTCTTTTTCTGTGTCCGTGGAATAGTCAATATTTTAATTATAAAATCACTAAGATAATAAAATATACTAAATACATGAACAAAGAAAGCGATATCGATTCAAATATTAATTATATGTACACGTGTCCCCCACTTCCCTACACCACTCTCTATTTTTCTGATTCCGTGGAATAGTCAACATATTAATTATAAAAACACTGAAATAATAAAATAAACTAAATAAATGAAAAAAAGAGTGAGATCGTTTTAAATATTAATCATATGTACACGTGTCCCCCACTTCCCTGCACCTCACCCTCTTTTTCTCTGTCGGTGGAATAGTCAACAATTTAATTTTTTAAACACTAAGATAATAAAATATACTAAATACATGAATAAAGAAAGCGATATCGATTCAAATATTAATTATATGTACACGTGTCCACCACTTCCCTACACCTCTCTCTTTTTCGCTGTCCGTGGAATATTCAACATTTCAAGTTTAAAAACACTAAGATTATAATATATATTAAATACATGAACAAAGGAAGATATAACGTTTCAAATATTAATCATATGTACACGTCTCCCCCACTTCTTTACACCTCTCTCTCTTTTTCTGTGTCCGTGGAATAGTCAATATTTTAATCATAAAAACACTTAGATAATAAAATATACTAAATACATGATCAAAGGAAGCGAAATCGTTTCAAATATTAATCATAAGTACACGTGTCCCCCACTTCCCTACACTACTCTCTATTTTTCTGATTCCGTAGAATAGTCAACATTTTAATTATAAAAACACTAAGATAATAAAATATACTAAATACCTGTACAAAGGATGTGATATCAATTTGTATACTAATCATATGTACACGTGTCCCCCACTTCCATAGACTGTCTCTTTTTTTCAGTGTCCGCGGAAAAGTCAACATTTTAATCATAAAAACACTAAGATAATAAAATATACTAAATACATGATCAAAGGAAGCGAAATCGATTCAAATATTGATCATAAGTACACGTGTCCCCCACTTCCCTACACTACTCTCTATTTTTCTGATTCCGTAGAATAGTCATTATTATAATTATAAAAACACTAAGATAATAAAATATACCTAATACCTGAACAAGGAAAGCGATATCGAATTATATATTAATCATATGTACACGTGTCCCCCATTTCCCTACACCACTCTCTCTTTTTCTGGTTCAGTGGAAGTGTCAACATTTTAATTATAGAAACACTAAGATAATAAAATATACTAAACACATGAACAAAGAAAGCGATATCGATTCGAATATTAATCNCACTCTCCTACACGTTCCTCTCTTTTTCTAGTCCCGTGAAATAGTCAACATTTTAATTATAAAAACACTCTGATAATAAAATAAACTAAATACATGATCAAAGGCAGCGATATTGATTCAAATATTAATCATATGTACACGTGTCCCTTACTTCCCTACACTACTCTCTATTTTTCTGATTCCGTGGAATAATCAACATATTAATTATAAAGACATTAAGATTATAAAATATTCTAAATACCGTAACAAGGGAACCGATATCAATTTATATATTAATCATATGTACACGTGTCTCCCACTTCCCTAGACCTCTTTCTCTTTTTTTGTGTCCGTGGTATAGTCAACATTTTAATTATAAAAACACTAAGAAAATAAAATATACTAAATACATGATGAAAGGAAGCGAAATCTATTCAAATATTAATCATAAGTACACGTGTCCTTCACTTCCCTACACTACTCTCTATTTTTCTGATTCCGTGGAATAGTTAATATTTTAATTATAAAAACACTAAGATAATAAAATATACTAAATACATAAACAAAGGAAGCGATATCGACTCTAATATTAATCATATGTACACGTGTCCCCCACTTCCCTACACCTCTCTCTCTTTTTCTGTTACCTTGGAATTGTCAACATTTTAATTATAAAAACACTAAGTTATAAAATATTCCAAATACATGAACAAAGGAAGCGATATCGATTAAAATAATTAATTATATGAACACGTGTCCCACACTTGCCTACACCACTCTCTCTTTTTCTGGTTCCGTGGAATAGTCAACATATAATTTATAAAAAACTAAGATAATAAAATATACTATATACATGAACAAAGGAAGCGATATCGTTTGAAATAATAATCATAAGTACACATGTCCTCCACTTCCTTACACCACTGTCTCTTTTTCTGGTTCCGTGAAATACTCAATATTTTATTTATAAAAACACTCTGATAATAAAATATAGTAATTACCTGAACAAAGGTAGTGATATCGATTCAAAAATAATCATATGTACACGTGTCTCCCACTTCCCTACACCTCTCACTCTTTTTCTGTATCCGTGGAATAGTCAACAATTTAATTACCAAAACACTAAGATAAAAAAATAAACTAAAATCATGAACAAAGGAAGCGATATCGATTCAAATATTATTCATATGTACACGTAAACACCACTTCCTTACACCTCTCTTTCTTTTTCTGTGCCAGTGGAATAGTCAACATTTTGATTATAAAAACACTACGATAATAAAATATACTAAATACATGATCAAAGGAAGCGATATCTATTTAAATATTAATCATAAGTACACGTGTCCCCCACTTTCCAACACCACTCTCTATTTTTCTGATTCCGTGGAATAGTCAACATATTAATTATAAAAACACTGAAATAATAAAATAAACTAAATACATGAAAAAGGGAGAGAGATCGTTTTAAATATTAATCATATGTACACGTGTCCCCTACTTCTTTACACCTCTCTTTCCTTTTCTGTGGCCGTGGAATCGACAACTTTTTAACTATAAAAACACTAAGATAATAAAAAATACTTAATACATGTACATAGGAAGCGATATCGATTTAAATATTAATCATATGTACACGTGTCCCCCACTTCCCTACACCTCTCTCTCTTTTTCTGTTACCTTGGAATTGTCAACATTTTAATTATAAAAACACTAAGTTATAAAATATTCCAAATACATGAACAAAGGAAGCGATATTGATTTAAATATTAATTATTTGTACACGTGTCCCCCACTTTCCTACACCTCTCTCTTTTTCTGTGTCCGTGAAATAGTCAACATTTTATTTATAAAAGCACTAGGATAATAAAATATACTGAACACATGAACAAATAAAGCGATATCGATTCAAATATTAATTATATGTACACTTGTCTCCCACTTCCCTACACCTCTCACTCTTTTTCTGTATCCGTGGAATAGTCAACATTTTAATTACCAAAACACTAAGATCAAAAAATAAACTAAAATCATGAACAAAGGAAGCGATATCGATTCAAATATTATTCATATGTACACGTGAACACCACTTCCTTACACCTCTCTCTCTTTTTCTGTGCCCGTGGAATAGTCAACATTTTGATTATAAAAACACTACGATAAAAAAATAAACTAATACATGAACAAAGGAAGCGATATTTATTCGAATATTAATTATATGTACACGTGTCCCCCACTTCCCTACACCTGCCCCTCTTTTTCTGTGTCTTTGGAATAGTCAACTTTTTCAGTTTAAAAACACTAAGATTATAATATAAATTAAATACATGAACAAAGGAAGCGATATCGTTTCAAAAATTAATCATATGTACACGTCTCCCCCACTTCTTTACACCTCTCTCTCTTTTTCTGTGTCCGTGGAATAGTCAATATTTTAATTATAAAATGACAAAGATAATAAAATATACTAAATATGTGACACCCGTTGGTTGCCGTATACTCTGACATCCACCGTTGCCACTTAAATATTACTATGACGTAGTCGCTAGTGCACCTACCACGTTATTAGTAACGGATTCGTTGTTCTCGCTGCCACCAGCTCGGTTTCCCGAGCAACCAAACTCACGAGTAATAATAATAAATAATGGTTTATTATAAATTACATAAAATCTGACTTGGTTATAAACTCCAACTCCCAAAATCATCAATACAGGAAATGATCTTTGTCTAGAAAAAATCTTGTTATATAAAATATAGCTGCATCTCGCACCTAGCACTGAATACATTAATCTGACGCTGCGGCCTTAATGAAACAAACTGGTCTACATGACCAAAACTTATGACAGACGCTAAACAGCGCTGACGGATCTCTATACGGTCCCTTGTACAGAAAGAATCCCCGAGAGGGTGCACACCTCTCAATATATCGGGTTTCAGATGTCACGTGATCAGCGACTGACCACGCTTTCACCACCCCCAGACCGGCATCTTCCAGGAATACCGAGGACGCGCCGTAGAGGAAGTCTCGCTATACGCGTCACCCTGGCGCTTCGCAAACACCTGGGTAGCTCCTTTCTTTTCTTCGTAGAATTAGTGTTTTCATTACATTGGCACAAACTTTCCTTAATATGAAAAGGTTTATTTGGAACAATGCCTCTACACGGAAAACTTGTTGCACTGGTTCCTTCTTAGCGCGGGCCGGTCACTATTGTTCTATGCTTAACAGCATCCTGCTTACAAACACAAAACAATATTAATATTGGTCAAGTTGCTGGCGTGTCCTGGCGCCGACGTTACAGCCCCTCCCCACTTAAAATCTTGGATCGGGATGAAATCCCCAACGGATTGAATTCCGCAGTATACCTCTGGGTTTTTAATTTGTTCATCCCCACATTTCACAACACATGTATGTAGTTCACTGCTGTTCACACAAAATTCACTACAAGTATCTGACTTCTTCCCATGCCAAATAAATCCAGGCCGGACTTCATTACACAATTTATTCCCATAACGTTCTATACACATAAATAGAAAAAATACACTATTAAGATTAAAAAATTAGTTTAACTGTTTAAACCACTGTTGTTATTTTATAACTTGGTAATTTACAATATATTTTACCCTAGTATATACATAGACATTAAAGTACTCAATGTTGTCCTTTTACCGCCGTGTAAGTTCACTCTCTTCCGACGGGTACCGACTCTGGTGTTATTTAATCAAAAATTATCATTAATGTGCTTCTTCCCAGCTCAATACCAATAAAGTTGACCAGTATCAAAGTGATATCTCCCTTTCAGTGTTACACATACGGTGCTCTCGATGACGTCACATTCATGATTTAAATCAGACGAAGTAACAACCTTTGCCTGAACCACCGTCTCTATATGTAGTTTTAGATTAGATATGAATTGCTTTAATCTTCTACACACGATACATAACGGAAGATTCTTTCCTGGAACATCAACTAATTCCAAGGTTTCCACATTACTAGGTCTAATAAATGCAAATAAAACAATTAATTGCTGCCTCCAACATACAGCCTTCATCAAATTATTATCATTATCATAGGTACATTCAATTTCAATCAAACTCGCCACTACCTCCAACTTGAAATTACGAGGCGTCTTGATTACATTTTTATCAAAAATACACAAAGGATTATTTTCCGAACTACATGTTACGTAATTATCCTTAGGAACATGTCCAAAAATATTCGTTTCATTCGCTTGGCAAACAAATGAAAGCATACACTGAATATTAATATTCCACAAATTTAAAAGAATAGACGAATATACAGTTTCTCTTTCGCCCCCAATATTAACATTCATCACATTTTCGCTAAGACCCTTACCTACAGACTGGCATTCTTGCATGTAGCTTAGATCAGAATAGTGAGAACAATATTTAGCAAAAACAAAATTTAATTCACTAGAACTCCTAGGATTCAATTTCATGCAGTATGCATTTGCATTAACCTCCCAAATGCAAACAGACTGATCGAAATTAAGAGACCAAAGCTTTCTCCTAATATCATCTGAGAAAATATTCCGAATATCATTGTCATTGATATCTACTTTCAAACACACCCTTTTATGGTTAAGTATCGTATCTTTGCACTGATGCGTAACAGAATCCCACATCGCAAATGTACTTTCACAACCATTAATAGAGAATATTCCCGGATGAAATGACTTCCAATTGTCACAAGAATTATTTATATATTATATTAAATACATGAACATAAGATTATAATATATATTAAATACATGAACAAAGGAAGGGATATCGTTTCAAAAATTAATCATATATACACGTCTCCCCCACTTCTTTACACCTCTCCCTCTTTTTCTGTGTCCGTAGAATAGTCAATATTTTAATTATAAAATGACAAAGATAATAAAATATACTAAATACATGAACAAAGGAAGCGATATCGATTCAAATATTAATCATATGTACACGTGTCCCCCACTTCCCTACACCTCTCTCTCTTTTTCTGTGTCCGTGGAATAGTCAACATTTTGAGTTTAAAAACACTAAGATTATAATATATATTAAATACATGAACAAAAGAAGCGATATCGTTTCAAAAATTAATCATATGTACACGTCTCCCGCACTTCTTTACACCCCTCTCTCTTTTTCTGTGTCCGTGGAATAGTCAATATTTTAATTATAAAGTCACTAAGATAATAAAATATACTAAATACATGAATAGAGAAAGCGATATCGATTCAAATATTAATTATATGTACACGTGTCCCCCACTTCCCTACACCTCTCTCTCTTTTTCTGTGTCCGTGGAATAGTCAACATTTTAGGTTTAAAATCACTAAGATTATAATATATAAAAAATACATGAACAAAGGAAGCGATATCGTTTCAAATATTAATCATATGTACACGTCTCCTCCACTTCTTTACACCTCTCTCTCTTTTTCTGTGTCCTTGGAATAGTCAATATTTTAATTATAAAATCACTAAGATAATAAAATATACTAAATACATGAACAAAGGAAGCGATATCGATTCAAATATTAATCATATGTACACGTGTCCCCCACTTCCCTACACCTCTCTCTCTTTTTCTGTGTCCGTGGAATAGTCAACATTTTAAGTTTAAAAACACTAAGATTATAATATATATTAAATACATAAACAAAGGAAGCGATATCGTTTCAAATAATAATCATAAGTACACGTGTCCCCTACTTCCTTACACCACTCTCTCTTTTCCTGGTTCCGTGGAATAGTCAATATTTTAATTATAAAAACACTAAGGTAATAAAATATACTAAATACCTGAACAAAGGAAGTGATATCGATTCGTATAATTTTCATATGTACACGTTTCCTCCACTTCCCTACACCTCTCTCTCTTTTTCTGTGTCCGTGGAATAGTCTACATATTAATTATAAAAACTAAGATAATAAAATATACTAAATACATGATCAAAGGAAGCGAAATTGATTCAAATACTAATTATAAGTACACGTGTCCCCCACTTCCCTACACTACTCTCTATTTTTCTGATTCCGTGGAATAGTCAACAGTTTAATTAAAAAAACACTAAGATAATAAAATATACTAAATACCTGAAGAAGGGAAGCGATATAGATTTAAATATTAATCATATGTACACGTGTCCCCCACTTCCCTACACCTCTTTCTCTTTTTCTGTGTCCGTGGAATAGTCAACATATTAATTATAAAAAACTAAGATAATAAAATATACTAAATACATGAACAAACAAAGCGATATCTAACCAAATATTAATCATATGTACACGTGTCCGCCACTTCCCTACACCTTTCTCTCCTTTTTTGTGTCCTTGGAATAGTCAACATTTTAAGTATAAAAACACTAAGATATTAAAATATACTAAATACATGATCATTTGAAGCGATATTTAATCAAATGCTAATCATATGTACACGTGTCTTCCACTTCTCAACACCTCTCTCTCTTTTTCTGTGTCCGTGGAATAGTCAACTCTTTAATTATAAAAACACTAAGATAATAAAATATACTAAATACATGAACATAGGAAGCGATATCTAATCAAATATTAATCATATGTACAGGTGTCCCTCACTTCCCTACACCATTCTCTCTTTTTCTGTGTCCGAGGAATAGTCAACAATTTAAATATAAAAACACGAAGATAATAAAATATACTAATTACACGAACAAAGAAAGCGATATCTAATCAAATATTAATCATATGTATAGGTGTCCCTCACTTCCCTACACCACTGTCTTTTTTTCTGTGTCCGTGGAATAGTAAACATTTTATTTAGAAAAAAACTAAAATAATAAAATATACTCTATACATGAACAAAGGAAGCGATATCTATTAAAATATTAATCATATGTACACGTGTCCGCCACTTCCCTACACCTCTCTCCCTTTTTCTGTGTCCGTGGTATAGTCAACATTTTAATTATAAAAACACTAAGATAATAAAATATAT
>NNCF01126529.1:20347-38677 GCA_002313205.1 Laupala kohalensis
TTTTATATTTTAAAATTTATATATTTCTAAAACTTTTATTTTTTTTAAATTTTTAAATTATTGGTGGCAATTATCGGCCATTGGTGGCCATTAGATTCTATTTGTGGCCCTTATTGGTCATTTGTTGCCCTTAGTGGTCAATGAAGGCCCTTAAAGCGATTGGTGGCCTTTAATGTTTTTCAGTCGCGTTTACTGGCTATTAGCGGCCCTTAGATTCCATTAGTGGCATCATAGTGGACCTTGGCGATCTCTAATGGCCATTGGATGCCCTTAACGGCCAAACGAGGGCCATAGTTGCCATTAATGATTTTAATAGCCATTGGTGTCACTTAGTGGCCATTAGTGGTACTTGGTAGTCATTGGTGGCTTTTAGTAACCAATGGTTGCCCCAGGTCGAAATATCCTATACTAATAATAAAATACTTGAGCGTTGTCTTTCGGAAACAAAGCCAATTACTTGCGGGGTACCCCAAGGTTCAATTCTCAACCCTATACTCTTTTTATTGTATGTGAACGACATATCATCTACATCAGATTGCAAAATGGTTCTATTTGCAGATGTCACTAATTTACTATGTAAATACGCCAATGCTCAAAAAGTTTTGAGTAACTTTTCGACTTGGTTCCATGCAAATCGTCTCATTGTAAACACTGACAAAACAGTGTCTATGTCATTTCACAATAGTATCACAAAATCTTTACCCCAGGTTTCTCTTTCTTTAAACGGAACACAATTAAAAACTGTTACAAATACAAAATTCTTAGGTCTCCATATTCAAGACAAACTCAAATGGAATTGTCACGTTGACAATCTTAATTCTCAATTAAGCAAATTGTGTTACGCATTCCGAATCTTAGGTTATGCAGTTAGTCCAAGTATTTCCCGTTGCGTATATTTTGCAAACGTGTACTCCCATTTACGTTACGGCGTTTCCTTTTGAGGTAATTCCGGTCAGAGTATTCAAACTTTCAGAATTCAGAAGAGGATAGTTCGGATAATTTGTAAATCTCACCCCCGAAACTCTTGTAAACCTTTATTCAAGGAATTAAATATCTTAACACTTCCCTGCATTTATATTTATGAAACAGTCGTGTTTGTTAAGACCGAATTACTGAAGTGCCACCCTTTCTTTATACGAAACAGTCTCGTTCACGAACACTATACACGCAATAGTAGTAATATTCATCGCCCTAGAGTGTCAACCACTCTTTGCCAAAAAGGACCTTATCATTCGGGAATCGTTCTATATAATTCCCTGCCCAAGAATATAAAAGACATTATGAAATTGAATCTGTTCAAATCAGCGGTTAAAAACTACCTCCTGCACCAGTGCTTCTACAATGTAAAAGAATTTATTGATTTTAATAAAAGTTAAATTCGTCTTGTACTTTATCACGCCATTGCTGTAGTACTTTTTAAACAACTTATAACAATTTCAAAAACTATTTTCTTGCATGATTGTGTTGTCTTATGGCTCATATTAATTTAGTTTTATGTGTACTCAACTTTGGCACGGTTGTGTACATAAATTCTGTAGCCCCATCCTGGCCCGGGTTTTTCTCCGTTTTTCCTTCGGGTAGAGGCGGATTTCTTATACAGGTTCTCTAGGCTTTGTCTAGGGGCATGTTTATTGTAACAATAAATCGTGAATTTAGTGTTATTTCAATTCTTATGATTTTTAAACACTATACTCAGAATAATCTATAGTTCGATAATAACTTGTACATGTAACTATTTTTGCTTAAAATTAGGAACATATTGACATTCTATTAGTATTATAACTCGCAGCCAACTTTTTATCTTATCTAGGAACTTTTGCTGAAATTTTTGAATCTGCCTCTGCCTTAGGGCCCTTGATCGGAATTGATGGGATGGTCCCTTGCTTGCTTCCGGAGAGTAAATTGGTTTATTGTCCTCCACGTGGTCATACGCTGTTTTTTGACAATAAATTTTTTATTGTTGTCAATTTATACCGTTTACTGGCCACTGGTGGCACTTAGTGGCTATTGGTTGCCTTTTGTGGCCATTCGGTGCTTTTGGGGGCATTGGTGACCCTTAATGGCTATTGGTGGCCCCTAATTGCCATTAGTGGCTCTTAACTGCCATTGGTGGGCTCTAGTGGCCAATGTTTTTCCTTATGGTCATTGGTGGTTTTAATGGCTATTGGTGGCGCTGAATGTCCATTGGTAATCCTTTGTGGCCATTGTTGGCCTTTAATGTTCATTGGTGGCCCTTAATGACTCCTTACGGCCTTTGGTTGGCTTTGTGGCCATTGGTGGCCTTAAAGGCCATTGCTAGCCGTTGGTGGCCACTGGTGGCACCTCCTGGCCATTAGTGGCCTTACGATGCCGTTAGTAGCCCTTAGTGACCAATGGTTGCTCTTGGTGGCCCTTGCTGGACATTGGTTTCCCTAAGTGGCCATAGGTGACTCTTAGTGGACATTGTTGGCTCCTAATGGCCATTGGTTGGAGTAAATGGTCATTGATGGCCCTTAAAACTATTGCTAGGGCTAAGTGGTCATTGGTGGCCGTTAATGGCCATTAGTAGACCTTAATGGTTATTAGTAGACTTTAATGGCCACTGGTGGCTTTTAATAGCCAATGTTGGCCATTGGTGTCCATTGGTGCCCCATAATAACCATTGGTGGCCCTTAGTGGCCATTCGAAGCGCTTACTGCCCAATGCCATAACCATTGGTGACCCTTAGTGGCCATTGATTGCCCTAACTGGCGATTGGTGGCCCTTAATAGCCCTTTGTGTCCCCTAATGTCCAATGGTAGCCCTTGGTGTCCATTAGTGACTTGTAATGGCCAAACGTTGCCCATAATGTCCAATAATGGCTCTTAGAGCCATTGGAGGCCGTCTGTGGCCATTTGTAGTTCTTAATAGACGTTGGTGGCCCTTAATGGCCCTTAGTGGGCCGTTATGTCCAACAATGGCCTTTATTGGTGACTTACGGTGGCCCTAATGGCCATTGGTGGCCTTAATGGACACTGGCTGCCGTTGGTGGCCATTGGTGGCTTTTACTGGACATCAGTGGCTATTACATGACATTTGTGTCCCTCAGTGGCTATTGGTGGCTCTTCATGTCCAATGGTGGCGATTGGTGGCATTTGGTAGCCATTGGTGAAATTCACTTGCCATTGGTGTCATTCAATGGCCATTGGTTGGCCCCAATGTCAAATAATGGCTCTTAATGGCGATTGGTGTCCTTTAGTGTCCATTAAGGCCTTTAATGGCCATTGGTTGCCCTAAATGGCCGTTGATGGCACTTAATGACGTGGCTTATGTGTCCCTTAGTGGCCATTGGTTGCGCTTGGTGGTCATTGGTGGCTTTTAGTGGCCATTAGTGGCCATTGGGTTCCATTGGGGACTTTGGTCGCCCTTAATGGCGATCGATGGCTCTTCGTGGCCTTAGGTGGCCCTTAATGTTCATTAGTGGCTTTTAATGGCCATTGGTGGCCACTAATGACCATTGGTGGCCCCTCATGGCCATTGGTGCCCCTATGTGGCCATTGGTGGCTTTTACTGGCCATTGGTGGGCGTTATTGGCCATTGTTAGCCCTTAGTTGGTATTGGTGGCCCTTAGTGGCCATTGGTGGCTCTTAATGGTCATTGGTGGCCATTGATGGCTCTTAATAGCTATTGGTGGATTTAAATGGCAATTGATGGCCGTTAATGGCATTCGGTGGCCCTCAATGGCCATTGGTTGTCTATAATGGCCTTTGGTTGTTTATAATGGCCATTGGTGGCCCTAATAGCCATTGGTTGACTTAATGGCCGTTGGTAGCCATTGATGGTCCTTACTGGGTATTAGTGGCCCTTAAATGCCTTTGGTGACTCTTATGGGCCATTGGTGGCCCTAATGCCATTGCTAGCCGTTGGTGGACATTGGTGGCCATTACCGGCCATTGGTGGCCCTTGGAGGTCTTTGGTGTTACATAATGGCCATTGGTGGCCTTCAATGGCCATTGGTGGACCATGGTGGCCATTAGTGACTTATAATGGCCATTGGTGGCTCTTCGTGTCCATTTGGTGACTTTACTGGACATTGGTGGCCCCTAGTAGCCATTGGTGGCCCTTAATTTCGATTGGTGGCCATTAGTGGCCTTTGGGGCCATTGGTCGACTTTAATGGCCATTGGTTTCCGTTTGATGGTTATTGGTGGCCTTTACTGGCCATTGGTGGCTTTTAGTGGCCATTGGTGGCCTTTAATTGCCAATGGTGCCCCTTAGTGGCCATTAGTGGCCTTTAATTGCCAATGGTGCCCTAGTGGCCATTAGTGGCCTTTGGGGCCATTAGTGGTCCTTATTGGCCATTGGTTGCCCTTAATTTTCATGGTTGGCCCTTCGTGGCCATGAGTGGCGTTTATGGCCTTTGCTGGACGTTAATGGTCATTGGTGGTCTCTTGGTGGATATTGATTGCCTTAACTGGCTATTGATGGCTCTTAGTGGCCATTGGTGGCCTGTTCAGACATTTTTTGAGGTGTCGTATGAATGAAACATTTAGCAACTTCAACTCAGTGCTAATTGAGTGTTACGTCTTAAACACTTAACTGCTTTGCCTGACAACGCCCTTCTCGCTCCACGAGGTGGTACATCCCGCCTGAATCGGCCAGTCGTTGCGACGACCAGTCTTGCGATTGGCACCAGCTCGCTCCATCGATGCGTGTCTTCGCGTGCCGAGCCTTGCCCTGCTTACTTGTCGCGAGGACGGGCTGACACTAGTCTCTCGCCCTCTGCCTTCCAGCGAGGAGACTCATCAGCATTATCACTCTCTCGCCTGCTGCTGAGCGGGCCACACGTCTGTCCATACGGTGACACTAGGCGGCGCTCGCCCGCCGCTGACCAGAGCAGACGGCGGCACTCGCACACCGCTCGACTCAACTAGTCAACTCGCCCGCCGCTCGTTAGCGGTGGCACTCAGGTATTTACTCGCCGGAGCGTGGCACGCTCACCACACTGCACGCAGGCTCTCGCCCGCTGCATACCAGGCATTCGCCCGACCGCTAGCTAGACCCACTCGCCTAGCAGCAGGCTCCCTTCCGGGTCATCACGATCTCTTGGGAAACAGCATAATTTCATTACAATCTCATTTTCATTATAAAATGTGTTATTAAATTATTCTGTTATGGTTGGCAAAACTATTTATATTACTCCTCATTCCTTTCACTCCTCATTAACACATATTTGTTCCTAAGAGTCATAATTAAAATTTCCGTGCACTCATTTGTCCTAAGAGACAAATTTGGTCCTACGAGCCAGATGAGTTTGGTCCTTTGAGCCGGATCTATTCTTTTGATGTGCTCATTTATCTAAGCGAAAAATATCCGCACAGTTTGGTCCTTCGAGCCGGATGAGGTCAATTAACTTCTGAAAATCAACATTCTGGGTTTCATTTTCTAAATGAAAAATTAAACTTATATGCCCCCAGAAATTATTCTGAATTTTTTAAAGATTTGTTTACTTCAGATAGAAACCTAATTAAGATTGTTATATTTAAGAATTTTGTTATCAAGTCATTATTGATTTTTTTACATTATACCTCATCCCTATCATTCTTAAATGTTCTCAATATAGGCACTGTTGTGTATATTATCTCTTTATCCACAATTATTTGTAATAGTTCCGTTTCTTTTTTTACTCTATTTAGAGTAATGTTTTATGTGTATCCACAAATAATTCGTTTCCCCATCAGTCTAGGCAGAATAGTTTGCATTATCTCTGTATTCATAAGTAGGTTTAATTTGTAAAGGATCTATTTCTTAAATGCTCTCAATATAACCAGTGGTGTGTATATTATCTCTGTATCCACAATTATTTGTAATATTTTTATTTCTTATCGGTACTGAATTTAGAGATTTTTTGTGAATGCTCATAAAGTACATTTTCTTATCTGTAATCAGTCAAGGCAGTGTTGTTTGCATTACCTCTGTATTCGCATGTAGGTTTAAATTGTGAAGGAACTATTTCTTAAGTGTTCTCAATGTAGGCACTATTTTGTACATAACTATTCATAGTGGATTTTATTTGTAATAGCTAAATTTATTTTCTGTTCTGTATCCTGGAACCATTGTGTGTATTCTCTCTGTATCCGTAATTAATATTTTTATAATACTTGCTTTCAATAAAAAGTCATGTGTTTGTGTAATTTTATTTCCATTTACTCATTAATTGTAATTATGTTGGTTGAGGATTTATTAGCAATTTGTTGCTTTCAATTTTAATTGCAGTTTTTTTTGTAAGTTCCGTGGTAGATAGCAAAAAAATTATTTTCAGTGTAAATTTAATGAATTAAAATCTCGGGTTGAATGCCCCGTTTTGAAAGAAGCGCCATGCGTGTACGTGACGTCATTGAATTAGTTCCCCTGACAGCGAGAGCGAAGTAGATAGCGTAAATTTGTTACCGAAGGGTCATGGGAGTTTGTACCCACTGATAGGGTCTCAGATCGTTGCAGATCGGGTTTTCACAGATCTGATCTGACAGATTTCAGCGCCCAACCCAGGCCCAACCGATATCGTTCATCTCGCCCACTAACGTACGAGTTTCTCTCGCAGATATCGCTCAGAAACCCCAAATCTGCTCGGGTATGGCCCGCTATTTGGATGCGAGATGTTAAGCCGGGTTTACACGGGGCGAGTTCAGGGAACGCGGTAGTCTCATCAGAATTACGTCGCTGCAAATGACGTCTGAAAAAGAGACAGTGTAATATTAGGAAGTGGCTTGAACGGTCGGTTGACGAAGTTGGTGCAGACCAGGTGAAGAGAAGTTTTGGCTGCCGGTTGGTGTTGGTTGGAGACGGAGCGCGAATCTAGTGTTATTTGCAAATACTTGTGTTTATTGTGAACAGAATGTGAAAATTCCGTGATATGTACTATAACTTTGGATTTGTATATTGAACGCTGTTTTTGACCTCGTTTTAAACAACTTGTTTTAGCAACTAGAACACAAGAAGAGAGGTAAGTGTTCTCACTTACAGAAAATCTGATGTAACTTTTTATGCTTACTGTTCATGTAATATTAGTGTATCGAGCGAGGACGTACGAAATATTTCAATAATTGTCTTCACAATATTTGACACATTGATTTAAACATTTTTTTTCAGGGATTGTTAATCAAAACCTGCATAGAACGAGGCTGAATGTGGTGGAGTATCGTTGACTTTTGTGAGGTTAGTTGTATTTATTTTTGTTGAGATGAGGCTCGAGTAATATTTCATGTCGTGCTATTATGATGCAAGTCCATTGAAATTGAGATGATAATAAACTACTGCTTTTTTTCAGATTGGTGGTTATTGTAGACAGAATGGCTCACTGCTTCAGTGTGTTGCAGGTCAAACTATAGGAGTGAAAAAGAGTTTGTGACAGCGTTTGCTCTTCCAACAGATGAAGAATTGAAATATAAGTGGCCTTGGATTGAAGAATCAATCCTATTGCGTGTATAATTTTTTTTTCTTCGGAAGAGAACATTATTAGGCCAAATTTCGCCTTGTGGTCCAAAGAGGGTTCGAAAAAATGATTAATGTCATAATACTACAAATATTATTATGGTTCCGAAAATATAAGTCGTATTCCTCGCTCTTCATATTTACGGTAGTTATAAATAAATAATGTTCCGCACTATTTTCTTCTCTCCGCCACCGTTTATGTTAGTATGTTAGGGGTATGTTAGTTATAATATGGCTCGCGACAGCGAGCCATGAACAATTATAATGAACAATGATGTTAGGTTAGCCATGAACAATGATGTTAGGTTTGTTAGACCCGGCGATTTAGTTTTAAGAAAATATGTTGTACGTGTGAAGATGGAGGCGATGGTGGAGGTAGCAGCACTGGCGGAAGGATTTACGAAGAATAAGGTTATTTTTCTACGGCGTTGGACCATAAGGCGAAATTGGTCCCAAAATGTCCTTAAGTGCGTATGTGTTGTGTGGTATGTCCTGCTGATCATAGTGGATTTTAAGAAAGAATTCTTGGCCTGTGTGAATCGGTTAGATATTTTAAAGAAGTTGACTCTCAAAATGCTACATGACTTTTTGAATGACCATGGGACTATATTAACTGCAGAAACTGAAGAAACAAATTTGTGCTCCCATGCTATTGGTGATAAGCTTGTGATGTAACTACTATTTAACAATTTTATGAGATAAGAGAATACAATTTTTGACAACAGCAATGCCGAGAGGAAACACAAAATTCAGTGTAAGTTTCTATGATTGGACATAACTCATTTGAATATTGAACTCTTGATTATTAAAGATGATTGCTATGTAACTGATTTATGGAATTATGCTGATGGTTATATTTACTTGTGTGTATATTTTTATGTAATAATACATCTTGTTTTATTCATTTTCTGTTTTGATATTGTGTGTTCATTATTTTCATTAAATCTGTTTTGTGATGGTTTGAAGAATATGTTGATTTGTTTCATTGATCTCTCCTTTTATTTCCAGGTGTCCTATGTAAAGCTGGTACTTTTATTAATTCTTAATTCTTAGCAGTATGAAGTCATTTTATTTTAGTTCTTATCAGTACAATATCAAGTAACAATTGTATTTAATGTTATATGTGATATTGTTTTGACTCCATGCTCGATGATAGTTCTGTCGTAAGTACTGTTGTACTGAGTCAGGCTGGCCTGTAATGATAACCAAATTCTCTTTGAACTGTGAAATCTATTGTCCTGGAAATAATGCAAAAACTTTTCATTGTTTCAGCTTGTAAAAAGATCATATTATTGAAAAAAGGTAAAAATAGGACAACAAAAAAGTTAGGTACAATTAATGTAATGTGTAGTACAAAAGTAATTATAATCATCCAAAATATCACTAGTTGTAACGAACAAATATTTTGTAAAACAAAAAAAGAAAGAAATATTGGCGATTACATGGGAATCAAAGGCTGCATCTGATGGTAACACAGGAAATAACAAAGCATCGCTAGTCCTCTAAGTTTCATTGCAAATAGAAAGTGGCAAGTAATAAGAGACTCATTGAGCCAACCCCTTTCAGTGCAAGAGGGTTCAGTAATATCAGATCCTGATTTTTATTTATGATTTACTTTAACAAAATTCAGAGGGAAAGCAAGTGCTTTTGCTAATGATTTGGCACTTTTCTATTCTCAGAAAATTAGCCAAAATCAAATTGCAGATGACATAGAAATTTTGAATAACTGTTGTGTGCCAAATATAATGATATTAAATGTTAGAAAAGCAAAATTCATAAATTTTAGTTGTAGACCATTTAATTTACCTATTCAGTCAAAGTTATATAAATTTGATTGTAGCAATATGAACAGTTGTAATTGTCGAGATATTGAAAAACAAGGTAGTTTGAAATACCTTGGGTTGGAATTGGATGAAAAATTGACTTGGAATGAACATATTGTGGAAGTAAATAATGAATTAAAATCAACAATCCAAAGATTTTACTTTTTTTTTAATTTTTGCAGACTACTAAAGAAGTTATATTTTGTGTAAGTTGACTCGAGATTGCAATATGCAGTAGAATGTAGGGGTGGGGCATGTAAGTATAACATTCATAAGATGAGAACAATTCAAAGTCAATTTTTGAAGATAATGTTTTTCAAAAGAAGAAGAGAAAATTCCTTTCCTTTATACTGCAGCTTAAAAATATTACCCATTCAACATTTATTTATTTTTCAAGTTTTGAGAACTTTTTATGTAAGAAGTGGCAACACAGGTACTAACAATTTAGTTTATAGTATAAGGAGCATAGAAAGTAAGCATTTTAGAATCCAGAAATTAAACAAATCCATTTAAAAACATTTATTTAACTATGTAGGACCTAAATACTTCAATCAACTGCAACTCAAAATAAAATAATGTTCCACTCTTAAATCATTTTCTATAAAGTTAAAATTATGTCTTTTTTATTTAGTGAAGTAGATTTTCTAAATGACATACTAAGCTAAAATTAACTTTTGTATTATAATTGTGAAATTGACTAACAAGTTACAGTTGTATTTATATCACTATGAGTATGCTGTATTTGTTAATTTTAATTTTAATACTGTACTATTTACCCATGTATCACCCTTCATATCTTGCAACAGAATCATTTATTTTTTATTTTGGCTAAATTTAAATATTGTTACTTAGTCTCTATTTGTAATGTTGAACTTACTATATATGTAATCTTTTTCTCTGCTTTTGAAAACTATCTTTACTTAACAGACATTTAGAATTCAGTATTAAGGATGTTGTTATCTTTATCTAGTTATGATCAGATTAAAAAGATAAAGATCATCAGACAGCACTATGGAAGGCTGCACATCAGTGTCAGAAGAAAGGACTGGGCTGATAGTTTATGTTATTGTAATTTTCTTTTGCATGCTACCACTCTACTTGACATGGTGGCAGTGATTTTTCCTGGTTTATTTATTATCAAAATATTGCTTTTTCTTAAGTAAAATAAATTCATTATTTCCTATAAGTGGGTACTGTTTAATTTGTAAAAGTGATATGAAAATCTTTTGAGTAGTGCATCGTATCAGAGCAATATAAGTTGCATCAAGGTATGAACTATATTCATGCAAAATGTGAACAAAATCGGTGACCTGTTGGATATATGTTCCCCTTTGTTATCCAATTTTGGTAAATCTTTTATATTGAAACATTTGGTGTCATTGTGCATAATAAACTGAAATATGTTCATTTCTAATGAAGGAATTTTTTAATCTCAAGATTTTACAAAATAAATACTTTTCTTTTGTTTTCCAAAAGGAAGAATTAAAATACAATAGGCAAATAAGCACAAGGTTGTATTATTGTACATGAAAGTACAAATTTCTTGAAAGTTGAAACTGTTTTTTTTATTTATCGCATGTACCTTAATTATTTTATAAACAAAACTTTTTATTACACATTATTTGTAGAGAAATAAACGTATTATATTTTAATTTAGGATAAAAATTGTATTAAAATCAGAAAATGATATGTACAAGTATATCTACTATCATTTATAATGTTTACTTATTCTACGTATTTTCCCGTCCCGTAACGTCTGCACCGTGGAGAACCTCTCAACTTGCCTCCGAACCACTCCGAACTGTACTCAATTTGCCTGAAGCAGTTCACACAAGACAAGTTCTCGAATCGCGTCTCTTGCTTCTCGGTACGTATGTCACACAGAGTAGTACGTTACGCATCGCACGTCACACAGAGACTAGCGAGTCCCTGAGAGCACCCGTTCAAATAAAGGCATGATACTAGGAACTCAAGACGCCATTGTTAACCGGAAATACCGTTTTTATTCTTAACCGATTCCAACTTATTTGAGCACAATAAAAAGTTGCGACTTCGCTCACACAATTTTATACATTGCTCACCCTCAGATTTCTGATGTGCCCCTTGAATTTTCTGCGGGAAATTATTTTTCTGGAAAACCGTATGCAAAAGATAACATTGAATGAGAAAATTGATAAAACGGAAGAACCTATATTGTATTGAAAGAAATTCAGAGTTTCAGTTTTATACTAGTATTAATGATGTAACCAACGTTGCATTCAACAACGATGAAATCAATGTTTTGCCACAAGGACTGAGGTTTGCTCCAAAACTTTATATTACAATAAAATAGTTAACTAATTTATCTGTAAGGATAGAAAATGCCCAAAGTCGTGTAAAAGATAATGATTTCTCTGCTGAAATGAATTGTTTAAAACTCCTGTCAATAATACCAATTATTTGGCATGAACTGAACATTGGAACGATTTTTGAAAAACAAAGTTCACCGTTTTCAGTTCTTCTACTCATAAGACACCTGGAAAATCTCACATGGCAGTTCGTGCTACTACGCCAACATAATTACAAAGCGAAGCCGAGGAACAAGTGGGCGTTCAGCCCATATCTCAGTGTTACATTGTGAATCTGTGTGACGTCACGCGCAGTGTCGTCACTCTGATGAAACTACCTCTTTTTTATATATCATGCTCGACTCGCCTGTCGAACTCACCCCGTGTAAACCCGGCTTTAGAAACAGCCATATTGACTGTTTAGAAAATTTTGACCATTTGATGGAAGCGCTGAGCACAATGTGGAAGATAGTGATATAGCTGCTTTTAATTATTGAATATTTATGCTGATTTGAATTGAGAGTGTAGTTCGTTCACCGTGTTACCATGGTAAATATTGACAAACATTTCTATTATATTGTTCATTGTAATTAGGCATTTTTACAGGGAAAACTAACCTTAAGTCTGTTTTCTCGGTGTGGTGAATTATTACTTTTTGACACAAAGTTATTTAATGTAACAAATAATGACTGAAATGTAATTTTGGTGGAGAGTGTTATTGCTTAAATTTTATTGCTGATAAACTGGCATGTGAATGTGATTTGAGTTTCATATGAAGTTGACTGTTCTATGTTAATATTTCAGGACTATTCCTTTTCTTGTGTTATGAATAATTTGAAGGGGCCGAGGCATGAAGGACTTAAATTTTACTTTCTTAACTTCACAGCATACACTTCCTTAAATTTTACAGGAGGCTCTATTTTCCTTACGAACTTATTCCTTTCTTACCTGGACCACTTTACTTTTTGTCATGGATTGTGCATGTTTGTTTCCTGAAAAATAATTGTTATAGAACCAATACAATTCAGTGCATTAAATACCATTGTTTTCTTTATTTCGGCAATTGCCTCTATGCCTTAATTTTATTGAATAAGATTTTCTGTCAACAGATTTAAGTGTTTGTGTTATGATTTATGTGTTCCTGAAAGTATGAACATTTTTCCTCTATTCGATAAGATCAGTTGTATTAATGAGTAAGATTATTGTTTTGGCAATAATAGTTAATTTTTGTATCATTGTGGACATGTCAATGTCAGAGTAGTTTCAATAATTATGGTTTTGCAAAACTGAAAGTGATTTTACATGACATTATGACATATTTTATCAAGAGATAAGTATTTATAATATTTGAAATTCATTCTATTACTAACACACCCCGAAGATACGACCTAGGTCATCTGTGTGGGATCTGGTGATAAAGTTGATCAGAATACCTACAATTGTGAAACATAATATGAAATTAAAACATTCAAGTAGTAAACTCAGTAAAAAGACAGAGTGGCCAGAGTTAGATAAGTCAGGAAATGTGAGGGAAGTGTATGGGAAATTTGTACGAAGTCGGGGAAATAAAACTTGTTAAAAATTTTTGTCTAAATAATATTCAAATTTTATAGATCAGTTTGTTTTTCAGAATTTAAAAATATTATTTTTATCAATTCAAATAACTTATATTAATTCAAAGGTGAGTATTTACTTTCATTTATATCTAATTGCTACCTAACACCTTGTTATCCAAATTTCCCTCAGAGAAGTGTATGGTTTATTCCAAAAACATTCTCAAAAATAAAAAAGGTAGGTGACAGTTCGTCTTTCTTGCTAATAGACGTTACATGGATAAGAAACAAACTTACTTCATGCTGACCAAAATGCATATGATCATTATCTAGATGCCTTAAGGCTTGAAAGAGAAACAGGAGATGCGGAAACAAAAGAAAATGCCAGATAATGCTAAAATACAGAAAATTGAGAGACCTTGCTTGTAAGAAAACCGATTTTGGATGGATCTCTAAGAATAGTTACAGAATTAGACTTACAAGCAAAACTACTCAAATAAATCGAACAAGACTGGAATTATAATCGGTTGTGGTTATCATCTTAATAGTTTGAGCATTGTATTATTTATTATATACGAAAATTTTGACAATTATTGGACATTAATGAGAATTTTTTTTGTTCAAGGTTTGCAAGTTTAAATTGTAGGTTTAATTTATGTTTAGCATGATAAACTCACATGTGTAAATATACTAGTTCTTTTTGCACTTTTTGTATAATTATTGTTCCAATTTTGAAACTTGTTATAATTATTTAGTGTATTTCCAGTTATATAGTTGAAGCGAATGTGTTCAAGTTATCTTGAAAACCGATTTGAAAAAAAGTTGGGGAAGAATTAAAGATATTGTGTAGAAACCCTCGCAAAGTCAGGGAAATTAGTTATACTGGCCACCAGATTTAATAAGAATAAAATGCATTCTGTAGTATATGAAGCATGGGAAATTCACACACCCTACATAAATAATGTACTATGTTATGTATATTGCCTGCATTATATTTTTGTTTACAAAACTAAGCTTTTTAATTTAATTATTTTGTTGCACTATTGTATTCTCTCTTGAAATAGGTAGTTGGGGTGGGATTATATGTCAAGCTGGAAATAAGATTTAGTTAAGACTCAGGAATTTCCTTGTTAGATGGAATGTTTGTAATATAACAGATTTCTGCATTTCTGGCTGAACATTGCTAGTTTTTTAAATGGGACTTAAGGGCTCGCCAACGTTGAGGTCATTAGAGCCCTCATTGCTAGTTAATGGCAATCTTGCAAGATGCCTTTTTTGTATTTTGCAAGTGACACCTGTTGCTGAAATTGAGTGTAATTGTTGTAATTGCTGAAATTATGTTGTCCTATGTACTGAAATTATGATTAATTCGTTATCTCCAAATCCTTTAGATTTCTGCCTTAAGTGCCCATATCATTGAATTTTTGTTTGTTCTGCCTTCTTTAAATTGGTAGTAGAAGGAACATATGCATCAATTGTAAAATTTTCTTTACATCATTTAATATTATGTCTGGCTAGTAACTTTTATTCTGCCTGTAATGATATATTTATCCCAGTACAGTGTGGCTGTATTCTATTTTCCATGGCACGTTTGAACCTACAATATGGAGGAACTGTTTCAGCCAGGTTTAAGTTTTTAGCCGAATGTTGGTGTATTATTTTAACATCTTGATTGTGTCTGCATGTGTAGTCCTTAAGGGTGAGTACTTGGCAAATGAAAATAATGTGATGGATTGTTTCATTGCAGATGTGACACATTCTACACAATTCATTGACATTTTCATGCAGAATTTCTTTTCTGTAATACATGGTTGGGATTGCTTGGTCGTATATAGTGCACATGAACCCTACAGTCTCTGCATGGAGTAGACTGTTCCAGCCATAAAGTTGATTCTTTCTTGCCATCATTTGCATCCTGCATAGAGTTTGGGAATTGTTCATACAGGGGCTTAGCAAGCTATTTTGCACTACAGAATTTTTTGTCATTTATAGGTAGTTCAAATTTTTTCTGGAACTTTTAGGGGAATGTAGATGAACAAGCAGGTTGTGAAGAGAGTCCTAACTGTTCTTGTAGTAATTTCTTTGTTTTGTGGTCTGTGAATGACAGATCTCCTATATCTCCTTCCCCTTTCTGATCTTGGAAAGTAAAGACGTTCAACACATACTTTGGCTTTGCGTTTTCTCAATTTTGTCATAAGAGTGGTCTTTCTGTTTATGTCTAGATTTCTGTGTGATCAATGGACTATTTCAGAAAGTATTTGTTAGTACAGGTACTGCCCAGCAATTACTGCTATAATCAGACTTTTTGTTTTTAATTGCAACTTCAATATTTTTAAATGAGCCTTTTTTCACACTTGTGTTGGAAATGCTTATTGAGATCTGAGTGGTCAAATTTGTGATTTTGTTGGAAGCCAAGATACTTGGATCTGATTCTTGACATTTAATGAAGGATTCATTTAACACTTCATAATTTCCTCGTGCCGTGAATATACCCCTGTTAATGTGGAGTTGCACATTTATATATTCCGAAGGACATGTCTGAACTATAGAATTGTATGATTTTCAGAAGGCTATGCAGAGTATCTGGAGAGTTAGTGAAAACATTTCTCGTCCATACATACTAAGTGGGTACTTTTGGATGTTCTGTTTTGTTCCTAACTTAAAACCAAATTGTTTCATTGATAAGTTTCAACAATGGATTCACAGCTTGGTAAAACCATAACGGACTTCGGGAATCACCTTGATAAATCCATCTTCGAGGTATGTGATAGAAGCATGCTGTACTTAGATCATCCAATTTTCAATTATTTCCCTCCATGAAATTGATTGAGGGGTATTGCGAGATTTATGTAATAAATTTTGAGAATATGAATTAATATGGGAGACTGAATCAAATGCAGTCGATATTTGCTGTGGATAAATTTCTTCATCTGTTCTTTGCAACCCACAGATTTCTTGATACACCCTTTCTGCTCCTTTGCCAGTACCGAATTGTCAAAAAAATTGGAAACCATGTCTGCTAGTATTTGTCAATAATTTGGAAATAGTTGGTAAGCATGTTATTGGGCGATAATTTTGAGGGTTATCTGGACTTCCAGTTTTGAAGAGGAGACAAGTAATTCCTTGTGTAAGGAATGGTGGAGCATCCATGGGTTACTGGGCCATCAGGTTAAATGCCAAGGCTATCTGTTCATGGACACAAGTTAACTTTTTCCACCAATAATTTTGTATTCCATCGATTCCTGGAGCTTTCCAGTTCTGAGTTTTCTTCAAAACTGCACTGATATTATATTTCGTTATGAAAAATAGTTATTGATGGCAGTTCCTCTTCTCGAACAATCCATTCTGCGACTTCACGGTGTACTTCTGACTGCAGTTTTCCAATTCTTTTCTCATCTGATTGTTTACTCGGACTGCATTGCCCTATATAAACCGTATCTCACCCACCTATGAAACCTCATTTACATTCATCTAGTCTTAGGTCTTGTGGGTGGTACCGGAAAACCCTTCGATCAGATAGGTACTTAAATTTTAATTCACACCATCCCTCGAACCATAAGATCAACACTGCAAAAATTTGTGAAATACAGAACATTAAAGTTGAGTGACACTCAATTTTACAGTAAAATCTGAATTTTGTGTCACAAATTCTAAGAACTATTGGATTCCGAAAGAAATTAATTCACAATATTTCTAAAATTGCCCTACCATTGGTATTGTATGTAAGAATATAAATAATTACTTGATCTAAACCATATAATGTGTATCAAGCGTATCTTTAGTAAATGGTTTTTGTAATTTTTCTATGATACAACGTAATGTGAACAATGCTTTTTTTAGGTACACATCCTTTCACAATGCTTTTTTTATCTCGTATTTGTAATTTGTTTTCCAAATTGTACTGTTATTCATTTTCTTGAGATCTGATAAAGAACTAATATAGTTCGAAACGTTGGCACATAGTATCATTTCAACAGACCTCAACCCTAGGACCTTTTCCTGTTATTGTCATTGATGATAATGGGTATCCCACGAAATATTGACATTATCTCCCTATTTAATTTTTTTAGTTTTAGACGTTATTTTTAGCTTTAGAAATGACCGAATATTAAAGTTCTGGTTTAAAAATACTTTTCTTGTGTTTTTAGTTTCTGTTTACTTTATTTTTGTCATTATTTCATATTTATTGCAACTGTGATATATTTACGTTTTTAACATCGATTGCCGTTTTTGACCAACATGTCCTGTAAAAATAACCAGAAAAGTCAGATGGGAAAGGGCGTCTGAATATTATTGTGGGCGACTATATTCCCCTTTTCTCTCTTTTATCAATGTTCAGCTATGGATTTGTGGTATTCAAACAATTGTTTTCCCCTTTTTACTCCAAAAAAATTCCGTATAGTTCTAGCACTTCCAATAGCAATGTGTGCGGGACGCTATCAAAAGCTTTTCGGTTATCAAAGTGTAATGTAAAAATATTGCTTGTTTTTTTAACATCTCGGGTGAAAAATCGGTGATTTATCAGTTGTACTTTGCACCCTCTTGATCCCTTGTTGTTCATCTAGTAAGTTGTTCTATTCTTAATGTTTGTAAATTTTTATTGCAAGTGTAAATGTTATAGTTTTTTGTTTTTTTTGCTGTTGTAGGACGCGTCAACGTCTAGGTCATTAGAGCCCTGTTATTGTAGTGTACACAGTACGTAGACATGTGATAGGTCTATATTCCGATGGGTTTGGTGTAATCTTTTCAGTACTTGAAACCAAATAAGTTGTGTCCGTTGTTAAAAAGCGTGGAGTAAATTCGGGCGTTCTCAATACCCTTGACATGTTTGTGTTTACAGGTGATTTTTTTCAGACTAAAGTTCTGAATATTTGATCCACGAGATTTCCAGTTTATGATTTTCCGTATAGCCATTTCGACTTCTCAGGCCGTCATAGTTATGTTTTTTGCTTTAATTTCTTTTCATATAACCATTTACTTTTGTGTGTAAATGGTCTATTCCAAATTCCTGCTCTATGCTCTTCAGCACTATGCATGACTGGCAATGTTTCCTTCACTGGCTGTGTTTTCGTTCAGCTTCTCAAAAAAAGTCTGATTTCTTAAGAATATGCCATTCTATTGACGTAAGTTGCCTTTTATCGTTTAAGTCTCTGGGCTGTAGCTGCTAGTTTTTGTTTTA
>NNCF01126529.1:46706-117294 GCA_002313205.1 Laupala kohalensis
TTATCGAATTTTTAACTGCTGAAAGGGTGACTCCCACTTAGATTCACCATCGTTTAAAGGCTGTTTATGGTGACGATGTTGTTGATAGGTCTACTGTAAATCGATGGGTAATAAAATTTCGTGGTTGCTAGCCTGGAAAACCCCATTATTGTTGATGAAAAACGCAGTGGACTTGTGACCAATGCCTTAGACGATAAACATCGCAAGCACGTCGACGATTTGATTCAAAATGACCGGCGAATCACTCAAAAGCGTATCGCAAACCATATTGGAATATCCAAGGAACGTGTCGGTTTCATTATTGAACAATTGGGATACCCTAACATCTGTGCACGATGGTTACCACGCCCTCACAGACGATATGTTGCCAAGTGTGTGGTGTTTACATTTATACATTTAGGCGGTTCCTGATTATTCGGCATGTAGGATAACGGCTTTCTGTATTTTGTTGAGATACCTGTCTTCCGTCTTGAGACAACAAAGTGCTTTATTGGTTGTGTTAGGTACCACACCAGCTGCCGAGATAATAATGGGCACTGTCTTCACATTCTCTATATTCCTTTGAGCCGCTATTTCATGGAATGTATTCAAATACTTTAGCATTTTCTCATTGTATTTTGCTGCCATATTGTGTGTGTTCGGTATGACAATGCCAATGAGGAAGGCTTCCTTGCTACCTCGGTCCATATAGGTTATATATGGTATACTACCCTCTACTTGTTTGTCAGTAATGATTGAATTGTTCCAGTACAACATATAGCCTGTATTTTCAAGCACCTGTTGTGAGTAATACTTGAATTATGCACTTTGGCGAGCAGGCCAGTCAGTGTAGGGCATCAATATTCGGAGTCCAACGCAAATGTTTCCTGCTTTATACAATATACTTACTGGATTGTATGCTGCATAAAAATATCATGAAAATGAATTGGTGAAATTACTTTTTGCGATGCCAGTATTTTTAAAAATTTATTTTCAAAATAAATTGGTACTTTTTTAAAAATTAAATATGTTAGATGAAAATAAATCTAAAATTCTTACAAAAATTCGCTTCACAGAAAATCTTTATAGATGTTATGAGCACGTATACTTGCGACCTCAATATCTAATATCACTGTTGTCATGTCGCAAGTTTGAGACAGCTCGAAACAAACTTGCTACCCTATACCTTGAAAATGGCAATTCCAAGTCTATTGGAAATATATTGCTACAGTCAAATCGCAAGATTTCTTATTCTGGACATGAGGACAGATGTTCATTGACTGATCAAAAATGAGAAACAATATATTGTCAAAAAAGCAGTTACTAACTGCATGTGAGCACATGGACAAACTAATTTTCTCTCTGTAAGCAAGCAAGGGGCCATCTCATCAATTCCAAACAAGGGAATCTATTAATTATTACTGTTATCATAAAGTTAGAGTGTAGTATTTTTTTAATTTTACGAATTTTTATCATTTTTGGTGACCCACTTGGAGGCCCGCGACGGGTTGCCCATCATCTCCCCCCACCCCCCCGCCAAGATACGCTTATGCTTTTGTCAGTATCATAAATCTCTACGTCAAATTCTCTGTCAAATTAACGATCCAGAACACTTGCTGCATTTGCACAAATGTTCTGTAAATGTTGGTAAAAATGAATTATTATATCATAAGTAATAATTTCAGTGTATCTCTTCAAAGCTTAATCTTATAGAAATAGCTGCTGCAGTAATATCGTCTAACTCATCTGAACCAAAATATTGTTATTGAGAGAGCTACAAATCATGATGATTAAGTCTTTCCTCCTACACTTCTTAAATGACTGGGATCTCAATACATTCCATTAAATAAATTATTTATTTGCTCACGAAACTTGTGTTTTGTAACTTCTGTAGGTACAGTAGGAGTAAAGAAGAGAACTTGCGTTATGTACATTTCTTTTTGATTACAAGACTCTTAAAGTCATTTGATGGATCATTTAAAATCTTACAGCAATGATTGCATTGATTTTGTAAATATTCGTGTCTCAACAACATATGTTCTATTTATCTTTAGTAGAAAATATTGTACTTGTTAATTTTTCTTACTGAATTCATATAAATTTCATAAAATGTACTATAATAAGTATAAGGAAAGAGATTGTAATGGAAAAATGTTATCAATAGCGAAACACCACCTTTCTCTTTTCTATTACAAAATTCAGTGAAAGATTTCCTTCGCTCTTTTCCCTATCTTGAAGGGGTCGGAGATGGAGGACGAAATGATCCCTCTTTTGATTTGGTAGGGGAATTTCAATGGTGCCGGATGCCCTTTCTGACACCTTCCCGAGGAGGGTGATACATGAATGACATGAGGGTGAATGAATGTTGTGGTTGAATGAAAGACAGGGAAAACAGAAGTTAATTCAAAATCAAATAGTTGACTGCAATTTCTTGAAATGTTTTTTATAATTATTTAAAACACTTCTACATGTTATTATTCCATAAGTAGCATTACCATAAAATGAAGTATTATATACTATAGTTATAAATTTATAAAATCTATTTTATTCTAAATATATTCTATTCTATTCTGAATATATTATATTCTTTTCTAAATAGATTATATTATATTCTAAATAGATTATATTCTATATTGGAATAATCTCAATAAACTATCACTTTTACAATTAAATTTCACAATTATCTTTCATACATACTACAAATAACTAAGTAATTTGATCTTCCCATTTCTCCAGTAAAATTTATGCAAAACAAAAGAAAAATGAGAAAATAGTATTTCTTTATATCAAAACGTTTATAATATAAACTAAAGCTCACAGGTCCAAAATATGAATTGCTATGATTCTGAGATATTAAAATATAAGGATGTTTTTATCAAATACCGGCTTAAAATAATACATTGTAAAATACTAATTACGGAGAAAATTCATGTTCACCAATTACAGGGAACAGGTTTGCACGACCACCCTTCCATATAGTTAGTTCTATCATAATACGTCCACTTATCCACTGTATTTTGAACTATAACCTCACAATACATCAGTACGATAATATTTATAAATTTACTGCTGGTATGAATTAAATAAATTAGAAATCTTGTTATTGTCAATGGCCAAAAATACCTAAATTAAAAAAATGACATGAAAAAATAACCAAAACATTTTCTACTTAAATCGAAATACTCATTACCACTTTGTAAGTTGATTATATATAATGAAAGTTCTCAACTTTTTGACATGTTTTCTGTCATCATCAGGTGATTGTAGCACTTCTTTGTTTATGCACTACAATCACCTGATGATTACAGTAAGCAGCTGTCAAAACATCAAATATGATTAAAAATCTAAATTCAAATATGATTGTAGATGAGAATCATGTTAATATTTTAGACTTAATTTTATTCAGAAATTTTCAGCAACATCTCAGGAGATATATATATATATATATATATATATATATATATATGTAACAATTTTGTTAATCCACTGTATTATTAAAAATGCTATCCAATGTTATCATTAACGCAAACACAACTTACACATTAAAAAGTCCCTATATTTCATGTTATACAAGCTGAATTATATGCTTTGACTTATTCTATTAACTTTTAGTTCATTCGTTGGAATAGATCTAGGAACACACACATGAAATACTTAATCCAATAACTATGTCAATGGAACTACTGTCATTTTCACTCCAAATAAATAAGTTTGTGAAAACGAAATTCATAACCTAACTGAACTATTTTTGGGAACGATATCTCCAAATACTCTCTCACAATTAATTCTGAATGAAATATTATCACATGACATAGTCGTTACACAATAGTCTGTAAATATAAATGCAGAGGTAGATTATGGCAGTCTTATACACATCAGTATTACAACTTGTATTTGAGTTGTCTAGAATCAAAACACTATACTTTGGACAAAATATTTCAAGAAACGGAAGACACTAAATCAGTCCTCTGTCTGTAATAAAATTGAAATATATTTTATTTGCATGCTTAATGTTATGTTGACAAGTGTTTACCAAAAGTATCAAAGTTCTTACTGTTCTATTACCTCTAAAACATCGTAAAATAATTTTTATTTTGGTTGTGTCTTATTTGGTTTAAAAGTTGATGTATCATATTTTGAAAATACTGTGTTGGTGTGTCTCGTCTCGTTTTGAAATCAATCATTCAATTCAGTATTTAAAAACAGCGTGATACATCTCGTTACGAATGTTGTTTTCCCTTGTATAGAAGTCACTTACAACTTATAAAATCAGCTGGAATCTCAATACGGCAAAGATAGTGATTTTACGCACTATTTCCAACACAACACATCTTGTAAACAATTGAGACACAAATCAAAATGATATGGTAATGTTATTTTCTTCACTATTAACAAGTAAAATGTTATGAATTTCACTAACTTGTGTAATCTACACCACCTTAATAACGACAACAATGAAACCTAACCTCACATGCTACTTTGAGGAATGCTGTATGCTCTCTACCCAATCCATCTGCGATCTCTTTGCTAATCAATTCACTAATAGGAAATCGTTATGGTGTCTGGAAAAAAATGTGATGAAAACTGTAGTTTTCAAAAGAAATATCACGCATTTTACCTCAAAGGTATAAAAATGATAAGTCAGTAATATAAGGGAAATTGTACAAATCAGTGTACAGGGCGAGAATGGTTACATTAAAATCTATTTTCTAATAATAACTGAAATGCAAATCAAGCGAGAAAACCTGGAAATAATGAAATCGGTCTACGGAGATCAACGAAAATTCGCATATATACAAGCGTGCTGGCTGCCTGCCATTGCATATTCTTTAAAATTGACGGCACCAACTTCTTTCAGGAACGGATACTGTGTGACTAGGATTGACATTTATGATTGTATGAAGACTCTCGAAGACAGTCTCATGCTTAGTTTCCTTTTTTACACTTTCCATAAATGTACCAAATAACTAAGAGTAATATCCCTAAACTAGTGGTGCAGAACCATTGCATTTATTTCTCCGTCTACAGCATAGAGTGATAAAAAATTCTGTAGTGAAAGGGTCATTTCTGGTGTGGTCCTCTATATTTTGGTCGTCTTTCAGTGCTCTATTCATACCCAAAGGCGCTAGATGGACTTATTAGTCTTTTATTTGAAATTTGAAAGTAAAATAAATATTCAAAGTATTATATCAAAATATTTAGCGACGTATCAGTCTTATTAATATCGTAAATGTTATGTAAATGTAATTTCGTTGTAGACTGAAATTAATGGATTTTCGTATCTGCAGTGCGTTTGCTGTCCTATGTATTTTATCATTATCATATTTCATTTTAGTTTACGACAAATGTATTCTACGTCTTCTTGGTCCAATTACATTGCTAAATATTATTCAAGCTTCTTGAAACAGTAAACTAATGTGTAAGTGTAGCAGACAGAAATTGTTTTGCTACGTCTATACCAAACTTTCAATCGAAATACCGCTAATGCGGATATAATGCGTACTAACTGTACTTTACGTACAGAAAATTTAAGCAAAATCGTTGGAGCCATTTAAGAGAAACATTGAATTGAGTACTTTGACCTTCATGTGAAGTACCTTTTGTTTTAAAGTATAAAGAAAAATTAGAGCACGTACATCGTCAAAAAGTAAATTTTGCCGTCAATACGTAATGCAAATCAAATTGATTCATCCATTTACTCAGAATCGCTGCACACGGACAGACGGACGGATGTTATGCCAAAAACCACATCTTCAGAATCAAGGATCGCCAAAACGAATATTTCCGTCGAATTCTCACTTTCGAATTTTTTCACAATTACAATACTTCCTGTATACTACGTATGTGAGAAAGTAAAAAACATAGTGCCTACACGCATTCAGGAGTTACAAGTATTCTTATAGTCTGAATTTTATTGTGGGGCGTAAGACCGTGTCCGTCATGTCACATATATTCACGTATTTTTTGCGGTGTGGCGCCATCTTGCTTAAAGAGCCGACCGATCGAGCGCGCCCCCACGCAAGACACTCAATCCTGGCGACGCCACGCTACACTTCTGTCGCTTGAAGTTGTCGCTCGCGTTTGTCGCCCAGCAGTACACGACCTAAAGAACTCGATGCTTATTGGCAACAATGCGTTGTTTATTGTAATTTCAAATGATATTCAGTTCTTTTATACTATTTTTAGATGTCAATTGGAAATCAAGCATTATAGAAAGCAATTTTATATAATATGGATGAATGACACTAAAGGTTAATTCTAATATCTTCAATAATTTTAAATAACTTTCAATAAACAAGTAAATATATAAATTACGTATGTTAGAAATGCAAATCCAAGATACAACGCTTAGCTGTGATCGTGCAACATAAAACACTATGCTCCTTCCTTTCTCTTTTCTGACCTCCCTTGGTCACCTCTTGTTCTTTTCGATCCCGACGCGATTAAGGCTAGGGTATCTTTCATTTTCCTGCCTCGCCCCAGGGGACTAACATCTAGTAAGTACGTGTTTGGCAAACACGGGGCCCCGAGCTGAGTCTGGCATTGCTTCCACTTGCTTGTGCCATGCTCCTTCCTTTCTCTTTTCTGACCTCCCTTGGTCACCTCTTGTTCTTTTCGATCCCGACGCTACTAGGTTGCGAGGGCTAGGGTATCGTTCATTTTCTTCTTTCCTCTTCTTCTTTTTTTTTTAAAAATGTTATTAAGTAAAGTCATGAGATATGGCGGGATTTGAGTTTTGAGTTGTATTTCAGGAGGGTTTTTAGTGGGTATGGCTGAGTCATTCGGCGAGTCCCACACGCGGGGAGAGTCATGTTGGCTCTCCCTAGTGCGTAACTGCATTTTCCCTACCTGTACAAGTTTTCAGGGCTCTAATGACCTTTGATGTTGACGAGCCCTAAAGTCCCCCCCCCCAAAAAAAAAACACTATGCTCAGGGAGTAATATTACTAAAAAGTTTATTTTTAGTTGTCAGAAAATATAACAAAAAGAACGTATCACTTTTATTTAGACTTCCAAATACTATTGAGTTGTATTCATACGCATTATCTAAGATTATCATACAATAAAACATTGCAATGCTATTATGGTAGCTAAATATTTTTCAATGCGACAAATTTTCCAGTATGTTTTATAAAATAGAAATGAATATTGTATTTAATTGAGTCTTACATTCTCTCATATCAATTTCATTATTTTTTTCTGTACTTTCTTTCGTTACTATCGATATTCCGTAGAATTCATTAATTTCAGTAGCAGGGGACAAATAAGGTAATGCAGAATCACTTTGTATCACTTTTTACGAATCAACATGATTTATAGAGTAAGGATAAAAAATCAGCGAAGCAGTTGAGATAACGCACAATAACTTTATATTTAATTTTTTATAACTAGAAGGTTCCAGCATTCCAGATTAAAGGTTCATTCAGTGAGAACCTGTTATTTTAGCGAAGGGACTAGAATGAGAAAGAAACATATCAAAACAATCCACAAATTTGAAGAAGAAAAAACTGATAATAAATATAACGTATAGTTATGAACAGTAATTGAAATACGATATTTAGACTTATTGAACTTAAAATACCCTGCTCTCAAACTCATGAATGTTACTAAATGTAATCTGAGTAAACAATTAAATGACCACATCACTTTTATTTAAACCTCAGAATATTTCTTTGTTGGATTTATGCACAGTATATTTTGCACTTCATAAAGAGTTAAAATCTAAAGATCCTGCGTACACGCATTCAGTTACCTGAAAATCAAATATTTTTGATTTGTCATCTCTACGTATTTTTGTTGTTTCATAAATACGTTTTTTTAGTGTGACAAGATCTTCCAGAATGTTTTTTCTTTAGTCTAGCTATTCTTTGTTTTTTTAATACAAGAAGAAATCGGAAAAAAGCAACCAGACCACAAAAATATATCGTGTTACCAAAATACTTTTGTGGTTTTGGATTTATTTTACGCTTCCCGTGAATTTTTATGGATAGGTTGTTTTTTCCTTATGACCACTTTTTCTTGTGAGTTTAGTTACAGACCCTAGATATATGTAATTATAGCCTTGAGGAAGTCTTACTAAAAGTCGAAACGTTGGCAGTCTGACGAATGTTTTAATGAGCAAACACAAGATCGCTCTTTTATAAATGATAAATATTTATATTTTGGTCATCACTCATAGCTTCCAGATTGTATGCTACCCCAGAGTATATTGGTCTCTACTGCTATTCGAGTGTTCTTTTGGAAGGAGAGACTAGCCTATTTAAAGGGAATTGAAAAATAGAATATTAAAAGAAGCTATTCAAATCGAAACACAAACAGAACAATTTAAAGTTTTAATAAGTATATACTCAAATCTTTAATCTATATCTTAATCTAACAATAACAAATGTGTTTATTAATCCAAAGTTAATGTAATTATTGAAAGATTCTACGATAGAAAAAATTCATATTTATTAGTAGTTTATTATTAAGAACTTTTTTGTGTGTTGTTCGTTACGAGGAACGTGCATGAAACTAGGTTGTAAACAAGGAATTCTAAAAATGAACATTTCTCTTCTTCATAGGTTTCACTGCGTGGAAGAAGCAGCTCCTTGTTTGCACTTATAGTCCACAATAAGCAAAATTAAATTTTTGTTTGTCGACACTTGGGATCCGAAAAAGAACTCATTAAAAAGTGTAAAAAAAATAGTGTCACACGACACCACCCTCCCCAAACGTACTTAACACTTGAAGCTAGATTATTTTTATAACGAACATCGTATAAAAATTGTTGTTTTAAATAAAGTTTATAAGGGTTCAGTTTAATCAATGCTATGTTACCGGGGTTTTGGAGATCTCTCAGAAATAAATGCACATAAAAAATTGAAATTAATATTTTCAAAATTAACATAGGAAAGTAATGGAAAATTCTCCAGAATTTCCTTGTGTGCGTAAATATTCTCAATGATAATTTATTTTGTTACATGAATGTATTTTTAACCAGATGAGCTATGATGATAGGTGGAAAGTCTATCGATCACAGAAATGGACACCCAATACCAATATTGTGGACATGCGATGATGAATATTTTGTGTACTTGAACTAAACAAAGCCTCGACATTAAACATATCATCTTACCGCAGTGTTTTGAATTATTGATTTCGCTCATTTTAACAAAAGAAATATAATTACGAATTTCACGTTTTTTTCAGACAGTGTTGAGCAATTGTTAATTTTGACGACATTCTGACAATCTGCCGTGATTATGTGAAGTCATAGTCTTTCGAGCGATGTTGTCAATCGCCGCCTTGTAATTACGAGGTTGCCATACAGGTCTTGTCAGTATGCGTTCGCATTTTCTCAGCTGTGTGACAGGACAGTAATAATGATTTCTTTTATTTCAGCTCCCAAATAAACTTTCGTAGATAATGTATGCTTTTATTCGATTAAAAAAATAAAACTAATATGACGCTCGAACTTCGAACTTGCGACATAAGTTTTTCACTGAGACAACTTATCTTATAGTGTTTCACGGAAATATATACCTCAAACGGATCAACATACTGCACTAACTCTTAAATATACTGTTGGAGATCAATGTAGGATAACTAAAAAACCATTTGCAAATCAAAGAAATAGAAAAAAATACTTTACGATGCAAATTTTCTGCTTACAGTTTCAGGATAACACATCAATAAATATACCAATTTTAATGACGGAGTACTCAATAACCTAACCATTCCAGAACTTATTATACTTTTATTTTCAAACTAAATCACCATGTTATTTTGATCAAATTTCTACTCGAATATACAAATTATGTGTAGAATCAGAGCAAGGCAAGTGGGTGAGTCATGGTATTCGCCGAACCTGTTCCCCTTATGGTTCTAGCATGAGGGCTGAATAATTTCCCGACCGGGTCTGTCCGGTTTGGGAGACCCTACCGGTAGCTACGCTACCGCTGTCATGGCTCCCCTTCATTTGTGGGCACAAACCCTCGCCACCCGCACAGACCGTGCTGCGTTGAGGTGGTTTCCGTGGGAGGGGAAAGCTATATATTATAGAGACCTAATGCAGCTGTCGCTCCCTTAGGCTTTCCCCTAATATCCTTCGTACAAAATTCAAATCATTACAAAATTTCGTGAATTATGAAACAATTTAAAAAGCGTTTTTTTAACTCACAATACGTCCTCATACGGATTTTGAAAACTTGTTCATATAGAATTTGAGTATGTGCAACGAGTGAAGGCAAAAATAGTAGTGTTGGTAATACTAATAACAATAATCCCGATCTTTCTCTGTGATCGATTTAGCTCTCTGCTGTTCCTCTCTTTCTCTGGACTCTTCGACTGGAATTATCTTTTCGTCGTATGAGGGCAAAGATCGAAATATACCTGGGAATTTGTTCATATAATATATTTGTAAGTACTTTCTCTTCCGTTGGAGCATGTATATTTATGACAAATGGTGAAAAATTGGGATTTCAATCTGATGTAACATAATCTAAGAGAGATTGCTTTGAAGGCTATAACATTATCGACGAAGGGGCGTTGAACAATGAAGGCTACTCTTTTTCTCGCAACCTTTNCAGTTCTCAACGATCTGTATGTGAGTGACCAGACGTACGGCAGAAAGTTTGTAAGATTAAAGGCTCGGGTCTCAATGTAAATGGACAGCTGCAAACTACGCCTGAAGTCATCGCTGAGGAACTTGCATCGCAATACGAAAGTCTCTAACTCCTGATTTTCTCCACCATTTCTCCAAAAGAAAGCTCGCGCGGAAAAGTGTTACTTGGATTTTTCCAGTTGCAGAGGAGAGGAATTTAACATTCCTTTCTCGATGATGGAGCTAACCTCTGCCCTTGCGTCTTCGAAAAATACAGCCCCTGGACTTGATTAAATACATAACGTGATACTAAAACATCTTCCAGGGAGGCATGAAATTCCTCCTGAAACTATACAACAGTCTTTGGAATGAGCTTACCATCCCTGCTCAATAGAGTAAAGCCATGATTATTCCTCTTCCGAAGGAAGGAAAAGATCTTTCTAATCCGTCACACTTTCGACAAGCTGAGTTTGCTAATTGTTAGAAAGAAAGATCAATCGTCGCCTAGTTTGGTCTCTTGAATCGCAATGCTTTCTGACCAATATCCAATGTGACTTCAGAAACTATTGAAGATCAGTGACTATTGAAGGTTAACTAAAATTACTTAAAATCCTTTACAAGTATTCTTGACAGTTTATCCGTATTTACGAATTATTTGCGTAAGGAAACTTGGAAAGATGTTTATAATTGCCAAAACACCGATGATACATTCAATGTATTTATTTTAACACTCCTACAACATTACAGCTGTAGCTTTCCAATAAAACGTAAATTTATTAACTCAAAGAAATACAATAGATGGATCACCCGAGGGATAAGGAATTTCTTCCAAAAACAAACGCCGTTTATACTATCTTTCAAAACTATAACCAACCAGCCGAATTCCATGATTATTTCCGTAAATATAAGATTCTCCAAAAAGTATTCTATGCAGCTAAAGTTATGAAAAATGGCACGCAGATACTAAAATCGGGCAACCAGACCAAAACCATGTGTATATTGTTAAAAATTACACGTCACCTGAAAATCTCAAAGAAAATATTTCCCTTCTAAACGACGGCAAAATCGTATCATATCCGCATAACATCGCAAATTTGTTTAATACTCATTTCTCAGAAGTAGGTAAAATAACTAAATATCTCAAAACCAGTGACCTTTTTGTTGTATGTGAACGACATGTCATCTTCCACATCAGATTGTAAAATGGTTCTTTCTGCTGATGACACCAATTTACCTTGTAGAAAGGCCATCGCTTAAAAAGTTTTGTCAATCTCGTTTTGGTTTCATGCAAATCGCCTCATTATAAACGCTGGCAAAACAGCATCTAAGCCATTTCACAACAGTATCACAAAATCTTTATCCCAGGTTTCTCTTTCGTTAAACACAAAAACTGTTACTAATACAAAGTTTTTAGGTCTTTATATTGAAGACAATCTCAAATGGAATTGTCACGTTGACAATCTTAATTCCAAATTAAGTAAATTGTGTTACGCATTACGAATCTTTTCTAATATTGTTAGTTCACGTATTTTCCGTTGCTTATATTTTGCAAACATTTATTCCCATTTACGATACGGTGTAATATTCTGGGGCAATTCCGGAGAGAGCGTCCAAACTTTCAGAATTCAAAAGAGGATTGTTCGGATCACCTCCGAAATTCTTGTAAACCTTTATGTAAGGAAGTATATATTTTAACACTTCCTTGCACTTATATTTGTGAAACGGTCGTGTTGGTTCAGACCATATTGCTGAAGCGTCTTGTTTCGTACAAAAGTCTTGTTAACGAATACTCGCAATAGGAATAATATTCATTAACCTAGTGTCAACCGCTCTTTGCCAAAACGGGCCGAATCATTCGGGAATCGTCCTTTATAATTCCCTACCCAAAATTATAAAAGATATTATATTGAATCTCTTCAAATCCGCGGTTAAAACCTGTCGTCTCCACCAGTGTATCTAGAACGTAAACAACGTAATAAAAATCAAACCCGTCTTGAACTTTATCACGCCATTGTAGTATTTACAAAATACTTGAGAACAATTTCGAAACTATTTTCCTGCATGCTTGTCTTGTCTTATTATTCATGTAAATTTAGTTGTATATGTACTAATCCTTCGCACGGTTGTGTAGATTATATTTGTAGCCCCATCCTGGCCCGGGTTTTTTTCGTTTTTTCTTCGGGTAGAGGCGGATTTCTTTGGCTCTTGCCTAGGGGCGGCATCTATTGAAATAATTATTCGCGAATCTAGTGTTATTTAATGGTTACGATTTATCAACAATACTTTCCGAATGATCCATAGTTTGATAATACGTACTGGTGAAATGACTTTTTTTGTGTTTTATTAAATACAAATTAGTTGGTATTATGTTAATACTATAACACGTGCCGAACTATTTTTATTGTTAGGAATGTGTTGAAATATTAAATCTCTCTCTGCCGTGGGACCCTTGATCGGAGTTGATGGGATGGTCCTTTTGTTGCTTCCGGAGTAAATATTTTGTTGTCCTCCACGTGGTCATTCGCCGTTTTTAACTGTTTTTTACAGTAAAGTTGATTGATTGAAGACAGCGGTGTTCGCTTGATCACCTTGTTGCGTTGTCATCCTCTGTCTTATCATGAGAGAACACCTTGTGGCTATCTCCTTTGACTTGGAAAAGGCATATGACACCACCTGGAGGTACAGAATCCTACGGACATTACTCTCGTGGGGATTCCGAGGTCGTTGTCTTCTGCTCCTGGAGAGCTTTCTATCTGAATGGTCTTCCGTGTTCGCCTCGGTATTGCCATCTAGTCATCCTTTGGAGAACGGTCTCACAGGGCTCAGTCTTGAGCGTCACTCTATTTGCCATAGCCGTAAATAGTATTGCGTCTGTGGTCCGGTACTATTCGTTGATGATTTTGCCGTACTGTTCGTCAGCATGTATACCGGCGTAAGCTTTTCTGTGTCCAAGTTATAAAATAATGAACCTTAACTCATTTTCCCTTGTAGTAGGGGTCGGAGATGAAGTATGGTATGATGTCTCTTACAGGGTGCCGGATGCCCTTCCTGACGCACCTTCCCAAGGCGTATGATGACATGAGGGTGAATGATGAGTGAATTTTGTGGTGGAATGATATGCAGGGAAAACGGGAGAACCCTGAGTAAACCTGCCGCGAACACCGCTCCGTCCACCACCTCTTGGACCGGGTTTGAACCGGCGTCCCCAGAGGTACAAGACGAGCGCATTAGCCACTACGCCACGGGTCGCCAAGTCATGGTGTATGTTTCTGTGTCCAAGTCATGGTGTATGTATATCTGTATGATATACCATGCTCACAGTGATCCAGGTTTTTTCTTGGTGGTCCTTTCGTTGACTCCGCAAAGTTTCTGGGTCTTACGTTCGACCGTACACTGACTTCACGCATTCACATACGTAAATTACAATCCCGTTGTACCTCATCCCTGAACCTCCTTAACTGCCTAAGCGCATCATTATGGGGTGCAGACTGCACTTGCCTTCTTAGTCTATTGAAGTCTTCCGCTTCACCGTCTACACTCAGGGTTCTTCACAGCATCCATCATGCAGGAGTTTGCAACTGGTGCTTTCCGCAACAGTGGAATAGAATGCTTATTGTCGGTCGCTGGCGAACCATATTTTACCGTAGACGCGATATTTTACTTGACTCTTACGGAGTGAAACTAATGAGGGTTTCAGATCACCTCAGTCGCCAGCACATCCACTCCCTCAAATTTTGTTCACCTTACACTGTAAGACATTCGTACCCCGCCCAGCGAGTGTACGCTTTAACAATCTGCTGGAGGAAAATGACATCATCCTACCTCTCCGGTGAAATACCCACATTCTCTCACCCCACCATGATCGCTCACTCAACCAACTACCGACTTTCGACTATCTAAATTTTCAAAGCCATGGATGAAATTTTTACCAATGAAAATTCAATGCATTTGGGTATTTTTCAAATAACAATCGCGAAAATCCGTCATATTGTATTTTGGAAAATTAATTTTGAAAAAGGTAGCATTTTCCGTTTTTTAACTCAAAAATGGTCTTTGTTTGACAAAAATAATATAATATGGTTGAAAACGATAGAATGGAGTCTAAACTTTCCATATAAAACAAATTATCTTTATGAGAGTACTTTCTAAGCATTTAGCATTTGCTCTTAAAAAAGGCTTGATTTATGTCAAAACTGACTTGGATTCACTCAAAGGTAAAAAATGACAAAACTATGGAATCAGTGGACATAACCTCATTTTTCGACGTAATTAAATAGAAAAAAAGGTTTTTGTTGAAGTTCGCGATGGTCGATTTTTTTGGCCCCTTATACAAAGAATGTCCCTGTTTGGAAAATTATGTTGAAGATAAATGTCGATGAAATCGGGAAAAAATCAGCCATATTTACTTAGGCTGCCTAAACGGTTAGAGATAGATGAAAACAATATTGTTCGCCTCAAAGAGTTCTACAAAAAAGTCCGCGGCAGCATATGTGTATCTACTAAGGTTAACCTAATTTATCGAAAAAAACTTCTACATTTAATAAGATTAATTTCTGATTGTCTTGATTTGTAATTGCTTAAGTTTAATTGTATGTGGTTGTATTATTAGAGACAATCAATATGTATGTTCTAATCAGTGTGTAGTTCTCTACAGAGTTTCGAATATTATGTTCATGAGAATGTTGATTTTAATGTAATGGAACAAATAATACAGTAACCCTGAGGATGATGCTAATCAGCATTGAAACGTTGGTGATTTCCAGTGAATACTAATAAAGTGATGAACCATACATATTGATTGTCTATAATAACAGAACCGCATAGAATTAAACTTAAGCAGTTATCGAAAAAAAAACGTTACGAAAAATGAAAGTGTTGAAATACTTTCAAATTAAGCAAATAATTTAAGAAGGACAAATCAGTCTTCATCAAATTTAATGGGTTCTTTGTTTTGTGCATTTAACAAAGATAAGAAACGTCTTTCAATCGTAAAATTTGAACGAATAAATAATTAAAAACTTCCGACATTTTATGGACGAATTATATGAATATTTTCTGTGAAGAGCTCACCACAGAAAATATAAATATTATTCGTCCATAAAAGGTCGTAAGTTTTTAATTATTCATTTAGTTAGATTATATAATGGACGTTAATAGTAGTAGAATTTGAACGAATCGTTAAGATTTTACATAAGTTTTAAGGCATGGCGTCTCTAAACCGTCGGCATGCCTCCATGCGCGTGCCAGTTGCTGCTTTGAGAGCACTCGATTCAATTTGCTACAAAATTCCCTTACGTATAAAAATTTTGAAATTTTACACCCGTCGGATGGTAACTTTATGCAATAATATAAACTATAGATAGATATGTAAACGCGAAATCTGAGAAACAAAAAAACCTACAAACTTGAAATTTGACAAGTAGATTTCTTTTAGGGTGTAGACGTCAGCTAAAAAAGGATTTTACAAAACTCCACCTAAATTTACCGGGTATATTTACCGGGCCAAAAAGGTAAATTCTTCAAACCTAGAAAATTGTCTCCATCTAATTTGACAAAATTACGAAATTGTTTACTTAGTAAAAATGAAATCAACCATTAAATTACGTCCCAGATGAATCAAAACGCATTTGAATAGGCGGGTTTACAGCATTGCTTAGTTGATTGTAACATCCTGAAATCGTGTAAGGCTATATTCAGCCCCCATGGAAAATAAGACGCTCCCTTGGTAAGGAGTGCGAATGGGTAGATGTGTAAAAACAATCGAAAGTTACCGATTTAAGTATGGAGATCAAAGGTTTAGTGGTAGCTGAGATTCTTAATGACTTTTCCGATGCTGCTTAAATCCACGTTGAGCCCACCTCAGGGAGGGGTATGATTTATAAAAGGAGTGACACTTCAGAGTTCAGAATTTTCGGTGTCGCTGTGATGAATAATGTCACTCCCTAAAGTTGGAGACATATTACAGAATTTACGTGAGCAAAGCTGCAAAGAGCAAAGTATGACACAAAGAAAAGAAAACGAAACCTCAACTTGGCATGGGTTAACTACCACAAGGCTTTTGACAGTGTGCCTCATCATAGGATCATCAGAACCTGAAAACTTCTCAAGTTTGACCCCAAATTGATAGTGTTTTGTAAGGTGGGAAAGTGATCATGCAGTACAAGATTAACAATCGCAGTAGCCAACTAACAGTGACCTCAAGAAGTATTAAAATCAGTAGGGGTATCTTGCAAGGTGATTTGTTATCTCCTGTGCGATTTTATATGTCTAATATCTTTGTCAAGACTACTGTTACAGGCTCAATTCGACTATAAACTTAATCATTATAAAAAAAGCAATAACCCATCTGTTTTACATGGATGATTTAAATTGTTCGCTAAAAATGTAAAAATCCTCTCCAAGATACTGTCTGTAGTAAATGATTATAGTAAGGACATCTGTATTAAATTTAGACTTAACAAGTGTGCAAAATCTGCGAGGTAAAAGGCAAACTGAAAACAAAGGATATTCGATGAGAATACAATTACCTCATTTTATTTACAGTAGAGTGACATCTCTTACCCCAAAAGGAGGAGCTTTTCGAGATCCATCAAAATAAAATTCAGACCCAAAACCTCTTGCCCACAATTTACAAACTTTTAACATCTATTACCTAACAGATGATTTGTCACAATTTCAGGAAATAACATTTAAGTTAAGTTCACTAGAGGATGCAAGGAGCAGCTTATCATAGCAGACCATCCTGGCCCGGGTTTTTTCCGGTTTTCCTTCTGGTAGAGACGGATTTTATATACGGGCTCTCTAGGTTCTTGCGTAGGGGCGGCGTCTATTGAAATAGTAAATCTTGAATTTAGAGTTATTTTAATAGCTACGGTCCATAAACAATAATGATTTATAGTTTATAATAATTCGTACTTGTGAAATAACTTTTGTGTGTTGTATTAAATACAATTTTGTTGGCATACAGTATTCTATTCCCGTGTGATCTGGGAACTGTTTTTGACAAACTATTTTTATTGTTGCGGCGAATGACGTTTCAGATTATTTTAATTACTATACTTTAGTCATAAAATAGAATAAAAAAATTGTCATTATCGAAAAATTATTTATTAGTTTCCTTCTCTGTCGTCGAAACCCGCTTTGACATAATAAATAATTTATTCGGTACTACAAATAATTTTCATTCTATTTAAAGTTAAGTAAACCGAATACACCACAATTACCTTATAAATACTTTTATACGATAATGGTATTAATACTGTTTGTACTGCGGATACGAAAAGTGATTAATTTTATCTCTGTAAGTGTGAAACAGTATCGTATTTCGTGTATCGCACGAAACAGTACATAAAATGGACCGTGTAAAGCGGACTTCAGAGTTTGCAAACAGGTAATTTTGTTTTCAAAAATGTAAAAAACGTTTTGTCTTTGGTATTGTAAGTATTATTGATAAAATTCGACGTAACAATAAAAATGTTGTGAATAATAACTCCAGGATCACACAGGAGTCGAACGCTGTATGAGATAGTAATACCGAAAACTACAACGCGTGCTTTAACCGCCTACGCTACAGTGATAGTTAGAAAAAAAAGTACTTTTATAGTTAGTACTTTGAAAGTAATTACGCGTAAAACTTTGCACCTCGTTTTTGGCGAAAATTATGGAGAGATACATCGTATTAGAACAGCATTAGTTACATCTAGGTATGTTCTACATTTACGCAAAATATGAACAAAATCGGTAACACGTTTCATCCCTTGTTAGATCAGTAATGTATTGCATCTCTTGTTAGATCTTTAAATTTAATATACACAATTTCTCTGTTATCACACTAATATTTCTTTTTTGTCTTTGGGTGTTGAAATAAATCAACAGAGTAAAGGGTTAAAATCAGTATATATATTTTATTTTTTAATTATGTCACAATCTCAGTGTGTGAAACGCGATGTTACAAACAAACAAAAATATATTTTTTTCTGGTTTTTATGTTAAATTTGAGACTTTTCTCTTTAAGCAAACGTGTTAATTCCCCATCAAGATGGAAAGAAGTGAAGGTTGCTGACATGGCTGGTGATGACTCTCGCGTCCGGTCTAGCAGTGTAGATACTTCCTCTCACTCGCACAAAATATTGTCAGTACGTTTGTTCAGTTACCTCCTGAATGGGGATGTGTCTCAGGTCTTTCGGGTTTAGGTATGGGTGAAAATGGTGTACAGTTGTGGAAGGTGAACGGGTGGTGTAGTGGTTAACACCCCTGCGATCAAAACAGGAGTCCCGGGTTCGATTCTCGGCTCGTCGCCATTTTCGCCTGACCTAAAGTTATCACATATCTTCTCCATGTGTAAGGTGCACGGAAGAAATTTGTACATAAACAGTGTTGTTGACAATGCTTATAACTTTAACTTAAGTTGCAATGTGATTGAGCGTGAGCCGATATTTTCACTGCCACTGGCAAGCAGTGAAAGATCACCATTTGATTAACATGGGATCTGCCTACTCGTGCTATCAACGTAACAGTAAACGGACAGAATGAAAAATTTTGATCAAATTAAACGTGATTACAAAAATATAATTGCCAAGTAGAAAAAAGGATATCCTAAGTAGATGAAAGAAAAAGTTTATTTAACCTCACCTTCGTGAAGTATATTTCTGACAGAAGCGCTGCTTTATATAAAAGTAGACTATGGCAATATGACTATTGCAATTCTTTTTTTTTAAATTTTTTTTTTACATTCAGAATGGCAATTTTGTGCCACGTCTCCTTCGAAAAGTGTCACTGATCGTCTCAGTGGACATGTAAAAAATCTCGCTGCAAATGTAAATTTTTTAAAGACCTGATGACCAAATCGTAATTTCACTAAAGTTATGACTTTGTTCCAAACTCTGAAGAAACATTCAGTTCTGCACGTTTATAGAAAATTAGAAAAACAATTTATAACTGAATGATTCAAAAGGTGGATTTTTTTCCAAACTGATTCTAGAGAATTAATACAATTGGAAACCTTTTCCTAAACTCCACATCTAGTCTAAAAAGGTTAGGTTCACAAGAAGTAGAAAACTGTACAAAATTCTGCTGCACAAAAATTGTCGTAAGGTGTTGCGGTACAACAGAGATGTGTGTGCCCTGTTACAAGTAAATTAATATACTACATATGTTATACACAATTTCTGAAAACAATCTAAACACGCTCTTCTCAAATTAAAAATAAAATAAAATTGGAAATATTAAATTGAAAATACTCACTCTAACATAACACCATTTACTAAAAGTCAAGTACGAACTACAGGAACTCAAAAGTGCTATTCTTTTATATCATCTCAAAAACCAAGTTGTCGCTAAGTCAATGAGAATGTGTACAAAATGTAATCAGATCCCATAGCACTCAGTAAGCTTAGAAGAAACTGTTCCTTCTTTAAGAAATAACGTAAATTGAATTTTGTTTATTCGTGTTCGACAAATATGATTACAATTTTTTTCAATTTTATATCAATTCAAGGAACTAGTTGTTTCAAAATTGTGTAATTCTTTTGTTTATGTCTTTTAGCAATTTAATACTTTTGAATATACGAATTTCCCGCCTAAAAGTGCATTATACGATGTTTTGATCGAAAGAGATTCCATAAAATAGAGAATGTTGGGGATAAGTTGTTCCTCTTTTGTTATTGATCTTAACAGACACCTTAACAAATAAGAAACAGACGTACTTCATGCTGTCCATAATGCATATGGTCGCTATGAAGACGCACTACAGCAGGAAAGAGAGATCGGAGACGCGGAAACAAAGCAAAAGCCAGAAATCGCCAACATACAGAACGATTGGGAGAACTCTCTCGTAAGAAACAAAGATTTTGGATGAAGCGCAAAGAAGAGATGAAAAATTACTCTTAAAAACAAAGCTCAAGTTAATCGAACGAGACTGGGATTTTGATTAAGCAATTGTGATTATTTGAGCGTTTTATTGTTTATTTTTAAGAATGTTTTAACAATTCCTTAACGTTAATAAAACATTTTCGTATTCAACATTGGTGAGTTTAAACTACGTTTTAATTTTTCTTTAAATTGTGATAAACGCACTATTAACTTGTTCTCTACACTTTTTGTATTATATTTGTAATGTGTTTCACGTGTTATCTTGAATACTGATTTGCGTAGGGAAATTAAAAATATTCTCTGGATAATCTCGAAAAGTTAGAGATTTGTTATACTGGTCTCCCTGAACAATGTATTATTGTAACAGTACATGTTTGTTACCGACATTTAAAGTGCAATAAATACCTTCAGTAAAAATTACATTTCTAAACATTCACGAGATAATGCTTATCTCTGCATTACTGATGAATGACAAACTTCGTGGTGCGCAGTCACTTATTGATTTAAGCTGATTCACTTACCACCTGATTAGAAGAGGATTTATTATTTTCGAGGTTAAATTTGTTTGCGAACAGTAATAAAATTTTAAATAGGAAAAGGGGGTTTCTGGGAATAATTATTTTACGTCGAAAATTATAATTAAAAACTGATAAACATTGGGATATTATCTACTTGAAAGTTACTGAATATTTGCCGCCTAATATTAAGACCAATATTTGCCGTCTAATAATAGGCCCAATTCTTGACAACCCCTTCCAACGATACCCTTTTAAAAGAATTTGTACAACTTCATGCCGCACTTACCATACTCCATTACATATTATTGGGTTTATAATACATATTTTGTGCCGCACTTAATACCAATAATAGTTGTATAGACATTTATGATTTGCCTGAACAAGAAATAATGGAAAAAGAAGAATATAGTATGAGTGAAGGATAAGGCCAAAAATGAATAGTGATTAGTAACAAGAACAGATGGTTTAATAAAATGCCATGGAAATAATGAAAAATGATAGTATACTGGTTTCCAAGAAAGCGTGCTGATGAGATGAGATGTGAAGAAACAGTCCTGGAAAACAACTGACTTGCTTGTCGAGTAGAGTAGGTGAAACGGCATCTTATCAAATTCCATCCTTCATATGACCCATGGTCATAAAATCCCTTTTCGCGTTGTAGCGATGTGAAGCGATGTAGTACATTTTTGAAGCAAGCGAAGTGATGTCTTGAAGTAAACGAAGGAATGTGTCCAATGAAGTAATACAAAGTACTGTCTCCGAAGGTAGCGGAGTAATGAATGTCTTGAGCGAATGTCTAATGAATATCTGCTCGTAATGTGAACAGCAAGCAAGGGCCATGTCTCTTTATACTTGAAGTTAGTGCGTGGTTGCCGATTCGATCGGTAAAATCGATAATATAACCTGATAACTCGACCAGGTATCGAACTGGGGATGACATGTCGTGACAAAGCGAGGAATTTTCTGGATTCGCCCAATTTGAGTGAAGCAAGTTGTGAGTTGAATACAGTCAGCAAAGGAACTTGTAATTAATATGCTAGATCATATAATGTCGAATAATTTCCTCTAATATTTTTTTTAACTTCATGTCAAGAAATTTGAATCGACCTATAGCATCAAGAGAGAATTCTTTGAGCTTGGCAACAATCAAGATAAATCACTCAACTTATTCAAAGAGAGTGTGCACTAGAGATGATTCACTCCATCTGACGAAATAATACGTAAAAAATACAAAACAAGTGACTGAACAAATGCGACTCACTTGTTCAACAATAACATGTCGAAAAAATGTCTGAAGAATAGTGAAAGTCGAAGTGAAACTAAAATTCCAAAATGACAATAGAGAATAGAAAAAAATCAGACAATTTTTAGAAGTGATTTAACTGAAGTTGTAGCACGGAGAGATTGGAGTGATCAATGTGAACTACGCCGTAAGGATAGGGTATGTTACGCACAAACCCAAATTCAGCGATTGGACGAAAACGATCAAAACTAGTTCTGAACGTTGCACTATTGCCAAAACTTTTTTTGGTCATTTTAATGAACAGAACTACGTAGCATTAGTCATTATTTATGTCATCGCAAAAATGTTTTATGAAATTTAACAAAGTACAATTTCTGGAGTATTAAGTGTGGTAGAAATGTTTTTTTATATGCATGAGAAATCAGTACAAGTGAGTTTTCGACTTTTTGTGTTCCTTATGCTCGTTGGAAAATTTTCACGATTATACATTTTTGGACAGTTAACATTAACATTTTTCAATAATGAGGCTGAATATTAACAGACTATAATATAATACAATTATAAGACCTCAGACCCGCCGTGTTTTTTTAATTTAATGAGATGTAGAATGGAACTACTTGTGTTAGTTTTAGATAATTTTATTTATTGGTTGTTTTACAATTCTATTTATCACAGAACTGGCTGATTTTCCCAACTTCACTCGGGTCAGCGGTAATACATTAAGGAGAGTTAATAGATGTGTGAACAAATACTTATTTTACTAACAATGTTTGTGACAATTGAGTGTAATTCATACATTTTTACAATTATCAGATATCTGAAACCCTTAGTTTTTACGATCAAATGTACAAACAAAATTTTATTTTTATGTATTTGTAAGATAAAAGATATTCTGCCTCGAGTTATGGTACATATTTATGTGAACAGAATTTTACATTGTTGATCGTGTTTTCTGCCCTGTTAAAGACAATAATTTAGAGTGAATTTTAAAATCCGATTTAATTCCGGGCATTTTAAATTCAGGGTAAACTGTCATTCCTTATCAATATTGCCTTATTTTACGAGAATAAGAGTTAGCCCTAAAAGTTTTCTTTCTGCATTGATGAAAGTGTCCGTAAGGCCAACACACCTGACATTCTCCCCATTTTTACCTTATGCGAAGCGAAATATCGAAAATAGTATTTATAGTGTAGTATAACAGTGTATTTTGCAGTATATTCCGTATTTCATTAGACATGTTATTAAGTCGTTTCCAGGGGCTTTTCCCTTTTTCAGTCTTTTAGTTGCACATTCAAATTAATCATGAGTTATTTTTGTTCCTCGGTTGGTTCTATTTCCTCATATTTCCATTCATGTTCATCATCTTTTGCAAATCTTTCCGCTAGGATTTTTTCCGGTTTTTTTCTTTCAATTTTTTGTTTGGTGCCCATGAATTATTTGTCTCCCACATTTTTTTCTCTTTATTTTATTCATACTTATCAAATATGGCATTCCCCATGTTTTCTTTGTAAATAATTTCTCTATAAATCGTCTCCAACTGTCATGTATCGTCTTCTCTATTTCAATCTTGTATATTTCTCTTGCCTATTTCTGTCGTATGTCTTCCTGTGTCGGTTTGCCTTGTCTTTTTCTCTTCTGCAGTGTGTGTCGCATCCTTTTTTAACCCCGTTAAATCCTTAGTCCACCATCTTTTTGCTTGTGGTCTGTCTTGTTTGACTTTGACATACTCCGCACACGCTTTCAACAATGTAATTTGCATATCTATAACCTCGTCGATTGTCTTCATCCTTTCTTCTCTGTTGTATTTGATTCCTTATTTTTTCATTATTGCTCTTCATTTTTCCCCAATCTATTCTTCGGAATATTAGTCCATGGTTGTTTCTTTTTGCATTTGGCTCCACTTTCTCTATACATATTTCTATCCCTCTGTGATCACTTACCAATCATTCTATCACTTTACAACTCGTTATTTTCACCTTCCCATTTGTTCGTCAATGTGATATCTATTAATGATTCCCCTCTTCTACCTTGAAAGGTCATGTCTCCATAATTGTTTGTTACTAAAAGTTTATTGTCCATTATATTTTTTTCCATTTCTTGTCCTTTTTGTCGTTATCTTGTCTTCTAATGCTGTTGTCCTTGCATTGGCGTCCATACATACGATTATTTCTTTCTCACTATTCTCTTTGACAATTTTAGTTATCTCCGTCAAGTCCTGTACTATATTTTTTTTAAATATTGACAATAGTAGTTGATGACTAACAACTCTAATCCATTTTTTACATACAAGATTGCCTGACAATGATTTGTTCTATATTGTCCTAGGAATAATATTTCTCCCGTCCCTGCCACTATTGTTGCTCTCCATGGCTCGTCACCTGCGATTACCCGCCATGCTAGTGCCTGATAAGGTATTCTCCCTCGTATATTGTAGATTTCTTGATAGCATCCTATATCAAATTCCCTGTTTCGTATGTAGTCATTCATTTCCATTATTGGTAATTTCCGTCTTTGGAGATTCTGCTGGTGAACTTTAATCATAGTCCACCTTTTTCCTATTCTTTATACCAACTTGTATTCTGGGCATTCCCAACTTTGCGTAGTATGTGCTTGGCAGTCCCTTTCTTTGGTAATTTATACATGTGCTTTCTTCATTTTTAACTGTGCAGTCCTTGAGTTTATGTCCGCTTTTCCCACAGTGCCTACAGCTTTCCTCTATCTCTCGACATGCTACCGCTGTGTGTCCAAAGCGATGGCTACGATAACACCTCGTCGGCTCACAATCCTCTACTACCCGTATGCTCATCATATCAATATACATTCTTTGTGTCGGGAATATTCCTTGTAGTAATCTTCCTGGCACCTCCATTACCCAATTTGCATATATTACATCCTTAGTTTTTTATTTGTACTCAGTTCGTATCTCCTTACGCAATGCTGGCCGGTCCTCATGCTCAAAATTTTGCTCTATTATTGGGTTAAATAACTCCTTATCTGTTATATTTTCTAGTACACCTAGTAGTCGTAGCTCCGGACGTCATTTCAGTAATTCTCTTTGCCTGACACCTACGGTTTTCGCGACTATCTCTTAATTTTTCTTTCTCCGCTTTATTTGTCAACACAACCACTAGTTCCCCTTTCCTTGTTTCTCTAGTATTTTAACATTCTTCCCCACCGCATCACGTGTCTGAGTGTTTGTACAATACTCCCCTCCCGTATACCATTCAGCAATATTACATCTTTTCTATCTCGTTGCTTTTGTCTTTTTAAGATTGTTGCGCAGTTTGTTTTGCGTTACAATGCATTCCAGTACTTTATTTCTGTTCCCACTCACTGCAATCGTTCAATTGTTTTCGCCATTGTTCTCTCACCCACATTATTCCGTTGTCGCGCCTCCATTACTTGAAGTACACATGTGAGTTCTTCCGAGTTTCCTGGCAATGAATCTCGTCTTTTATTTTTTCTGTGTGGTGCCCTATATGACCTATTATTTGTTCGCTTACAGTACTTGCCAAAATATTCTATACCCCACTAAGTACCTCCCTGGTTTCTCCTAGCATGGTCTCTATTCTATCTATCTGCTTTTGGAGTTCAATTTTTTTCTATGTCCTTTATTTTCAGCGTTAAGTTTCACTACCGCCCTCCAAAGTTCTGTAACTCCATCCTTAATGAGTCATTTCATACTGTTTTTTATTCGTGAGGGGTCCCCCTTGAAGATCTCTTCTAACTTGTTTACCATTTTAGCAGGGCATATCGATTACTAGGTGTTCTTGTTGTTCTATATGCTGCGCTAATCGTGTTTTCTTTTTATGTGTAACTATCTTCCATCTTTTTTCATTGTCACCCTGTGTTATTTCTGTTTCACTTCCTGATGCCCTGTCTGCCATGATTCTCTAGTAAATTTATTTTTATTTAGTCATATGTCCTGTTGCATTTCGTAGTCTTTTTTTCCTTGCTGCTTCTATCCCACTTCACTACCTGCTGTTTGTATGTGTCTTACTCTGACTGACATGTGTCCTTATTGCTTGTCTAATCCGTTTATAAGATTTGTTTTATGCTGAATCTCTCTGTGCTGTATTGGTAAGCTATAGATTGCTTTACTAATCACTTCCTCGCAAAACCCTTCACTGTAGCTTGGTTTAGTCCAGAGGTATATTTTTTCCTATGTTGCACCGGTAGTAGCGTTCTCTGGGTATCAATTTTAAATTATTTTTTTCCTGTCCTAGTCTTCTATTGTGATATATGCCTATTTGATATTTGTCATTTGCTGTTTATTCTAAGTGTTTATTATTAGCATTATCTCCAAGTGTTTATTATTAGCATTTAAATCCTTTCAATCTGTTGGTCGACTGTAGTACGCTATACTAATCGCTTCCTCAATAACCCCATCACTGTAGCTTACTTTGTTCCGGAGTTATATGTTGCGCCAATTGTAGCTTTTTAGTAGTTTACTTTTTTCCCGAATTTTTAAGTCTTGACAAATTTTCCCTGACGTTTCGTGTTGTCTATTGTCCCTGGTTCTCACGCGGCATTTTCTATTGTCGAGTGACAGTTGGCCGCTCGCTAAAAGAACTCCTAGCTCTTCGAGTTCGAACTTGCACCCGTGTCCCGAGTGACTGCTCCGGCAGTGGCTTCTTTTGTGAAACTTACTGCGTCGTCGGCAACTTTTCGCCCCCTGGTTGTGTGTCGCGCCGTCTCGCTTTGATCTAATGGGTCATCAACCTTTTTTGTCTCCCAACTTTTATGGTTTTGTTTTGCAGCTCTGGGTTCTGCCTTGAGATGTTCCAGAAACTGCTCCCTTGAACCTCAACGTTCTTCACCCACGCCCTCTGTTCAATTCTTACAAAAGCGACCCCTGGTTAATGTTGGCTGATTTCCTATTATATTTGTCACATCTACGTCTTTTGGTTGTGCGCGGGCTTTTATGTATAACCGTCTCTCTTGAATTGCGATGCTTCTACACCCACGCCTTTGTCAAATCTTTACAAAGCGGTCTCTGGTTAATTTTGACTGTTTCCAATTATATTTGTTATTTGCGGGTGTACTGCGTGTAAACGTCTCCTTCGAAATAGATTTTTATAATGTTATTCACAGCCTTTTGAAAAATGCTGGTCTTTCACTTTTCAAAGGCGACGGCCGCGCTCTTTGTCGGCGTGTAGCGCGTGCTTTTCTGACGCCCAGCCACCCTCTCTTCCTCAACGGCCTGTTTTGGAAATGTTTCTCGACTTTCTAACATCATAACAATTAATGAAATTAATATTTCGTGACAATATGTACACAAATATAGAGCATAGGGTTTTCCTTGGCCAAGAACACTTTACATATGGCCGTTCTGTGGATTTTGAAAATACATGCTTTTATATCTCCGTATGAAGCCACTGCGATAAATGCTCAACTACAACATACACAATCAGCAACTATAAGCGTGTACTTATTACCAAGTATTTTTGGGCGCAACCCATTGCCAATCCACCTTCATATCTGCTATTGAAATTACGTAACTTCTTTCTTTCGTAATAGTTGATTAAAAAAAACTCATTTCCGCGCTTCCCGTCATCCAATCATCGCCAAATATTAATTTTGTTCACTGTCGACCCAGTATATTAATCTGGCAGCAACTCCATTGCTCTCACTCACCTCTATATATGTGCCTCTGTGCACTCATTACACCGAAACACATCGCCTCACGAACACACACTTAATATACTAATATTTCGACCCTTGTGGACCGAATTTTTTCAAATTTTGTGCCACGCTCTCAGAAAACAATGTTTTTTCACACACCACACAATTAAACGTACTATTTCAATGCAAATTAATTCTCCTATACACGATGTTCAGAGCTCAAATACATGCGTCTGCTCGCTATTATAGCAACCACCGTGATAAAAAAAATAAAGACTGTTCGAGTGGTAGATATGGGAGTGATTTCGAATTTCCGCAACAATTAAACATGAGAGTTTCTACAAGATAGGACTCTCTCCGCTCGCTGGGACTTACACTCTTAGAATTTCAAGAATGAGAAAGAACAAAAGAGGAATACATCTCGAGTAGTGGCCAGATGTCTGAGAAACTGAGTAAAAGAAAAGAAAAGAAAAAACCACCTGTGGTGAGTTCAGCGAAGAGCTTCGCTCCGACATCTTGCTGTCGTGAAGGCCAAGCATAGGAATTGCGATATCATCGTGTATTGAGAAAGGTGAGTCTGCAAGGCAGAGGGTATTCTGGGTTACTAGGTCATGACGTCACGGCTAGGTAATATATAAGCGTAGGTCAGGTTCAGAGAGAGGAGAGGGAAGACACTCCGCTGGTCTCGTCGCTCGAGCTTGCTCGGAGCCAGTCTAGGGGTTGTGGAACGGACTCTGGTGTTTGCGATGCCGTGAGGCGTCACACGCAGCTGCTCGCCTCCTCCCCTCAGCCGACCGTCTCTCTCGAACCTGGGACTTTCAGCCGGACTGTCCACACTGAGCCTTTAGCCAGTACGACCACCATGGAATCCAGTCTAGCCTCTGACTTTCGCTCGCCGCCAGAAACCGTGTGAGTAAACAGCTATCTCATGAACTGCGTTTATCTTGGCCTCCAGCCACCAACCCTACTCTCTCACCCCCTACCACCCCATCCTTCCCCAACTCCCGTTCCCTCTCACTCTTCCATCCCCTTCCCTTGTCGACGGGTCCGAGGAATCCTTTTCACCGGCCAACCTCAGAAGGACCAACATTGCGATGTGTAATATGAGGGGTGAGACTCCAACGGATCTTGGGATCAGGATCAGTCTCTTGAATATTACGTCATTATCGCGTCATAACCGAAATTCGATGGTGGGGGTGATGGCGGGCGGCTTGACTTGTCATACGTGTTCTCGGATCTTTGTCGTTCCACTAAGTGTTATTCCAAAGTTTTAAAAATAATTTCGAAATTACGACGTTATACCAGACTATTCAAAGTCTTTATGTATAAGAAGTGACTGTTCGTGTGTTTGGGACTGTGTTCTATTAATTTGGGAAGTAAAATGAAGTGTTAGATGTTGTGCAAATCGTCAAATTTGCCTAATACTGACAGTGAACTATGTGCAAAAAAACTGAAGATAATGACCAACGGCTATGATTTGATTTTGCATCTGATATAGACTAACGATGTGTACTAAGTTCAAAAATATCGTATTTGTTTTTTAGTAATATAACAACGTTTACTAGCAAGTTATGTTGATAGTAAAATTACCGTACTAATAATACAGCATTTTTAATCTCGGCCTATTACTGTCTTGCGTATAAGACAAATGTTTGTAAGGTAGAGGGACATATTTCAAGAAAAATCCACACGAATCGACGAATTATCCTGTGAAATAGATTAGAAAAAAAGGAAAATCTCATGATTGATGTATGACATTTTTTATCAGAGAGCTGTGTTATACAGTTGAGGTCACTGTATATTCTTAAACATTTGCTAGAAATAAATACTACCGTTGCCTCGGATGTTTCACAAAAAATTCATAAATCTTTTGCAAAGGTCATAGTTTTCCGGTTATTGTAATCTTAGATTGATGCAACCACTTTTCATCATGAGTAATTAAAAAGTACATTTGTGACTTAATTAAGAAATTAGTTCCTCATTTCTTAAAATTTAATTATGTAGTAGCCTTAAAGTATTTCGCTTATTGGAAATCAACGCATCGCGTAGCACCGTGAGAAAAATTACTCTGATATCAGTTTAACAATAATTTTTTAAAAATCTCTTTAGGCACAAGCTTTATTTTAAGCCATGTACTAAACGAATAAAATAAGTTTAGGGTTTTTATTAAGGTAACGCAATGCCAAATGACGTCCGTACATATTTCACATTAGTAGATCCTAGCGTTTTGAAGACAAATAATTCCACGTAAATTTTTAATTAATTTTCAGATATAAAGATAGAAAGTACGTTTATTATTATTAAGATCTACTAACGTGAAATATGTTATCTTCTTGACATAAAGCAAATATGCATGTATAATATGATGATTACAATAATAGGAATAAATATGCTCATTAAATACGTATTTATTTCGAGTGTTGATACCTAAACTACTCACTAAAATACCTTATAACGGCTTCCATAGCTTCAACATCTGGTGTAAACTTTGATCTGCTTAACGTGCCACCTAACTTTGCTTAAGTGTTAAGAAACATTTTTTAACATTTGAACATGATTGTGTTTTGTTTGTTATTTACCGCATTGTAATGTTCTTACAGAGTTTCTTTGGATTTGGTCAGAGTGCAGAAATTGATATTTTTCTTGATGGAACTGATAGTAGGAAGAAAGCTGATATCAAATCTGAGGAAGGGAAGAAGGAAAGACATTTACTCTACTACGATGGGGAAACTGTCGCTGGAAAGGTAACAAATAGTTGTATGTACTTGTCGTGCCAGATGATAGTTTTATTTCACATTTCATTTGCTTTGTTGTCTATTTGTTTTTGAAATGGAAAACTTATTTGTATTGTTGCAATGTTGGTGCTTAAATCAGAATGTTATTTGTTAATGTGAGCGTGTAAATAAACCTTGTTTTAGTAGTCACTCTTAAACGAAGTAGTTGTTAATACATCCTCAGCACGCGGCGCGCTCACACAAACACGCATACTCAAACGTGTATAAAAAATCGTGTTCAAAACCTTAACCTTGATGAAGGTAAGTCACACGCTAATATCGTGGGCGTGTCATTACATTTCCATCCGTCAGAATGACTCGAGATTAAAAAGCCCTGATATCAGAAATACCTAATGACAAAATTTACGCACATTATTATAATACATATTTTTAAGAATGGGAAGGTTTATTTCTTCAGCATTCATTAATCCATTCTGATTGTGTGGCAGAGGAAGCGCCCGAGTGCCGTGGTGGCTATGTAGAGTTCGAGATGGTGTGAAACGTTGCTGTGTTATGTTTGTATGAACAATTGGTGCCGAAACCCGAAAAATATCTTTAGATTCTCAGATGTGTATAAGAAACAAGCTCTTCTAGTGAATTATTATAGATATTTCACAATAATTCTTGCATAGTTGCTGTGAAGCTAGCAAGGTGCAAACCTAGTGAGAATGTAAGCTTGTAATCAATCTTCCTTGGTATTCTTCATTTCAATTCTAGGTTGGAATTCATATATTATGCTGTTAGTATAACTTGAGCATCTCATTTTTTGAAATTCTAAATGAAAAAATGAGGTAAATGTTTTNTAAACGTGCGCTTGATTATCTCCTACTATTGTATAATATTGGCCTCATTTATTGTTTATTTAAAAATTGTTATTCTCAATGTAATGTGTTTAAATATTCAAATCACTCCCCCTCTGCTTAGATGAATTGAATATGTGCCATATTACCATCCTATTGCGGTTTAATTTTGCTTTTATTTATTGGTTATTCAATAATTGTCATCCTCAAAGTAACTAGTTGAAATATGCAAATCACGCCCTCTCAGCTGAGATGAGATGAACTTGCGTTATATTATTCTGCCTGATACCTTGTAAGTTACCTTTATTATTCTTCAGTCAACGATTGAAAATATTTATTCATTCTAACCATGCCTCCTGAGTTGATATGAATGAGAAATACATTATATTTGGAATACGAATACGTCTAAATGAATACTTTGTCATGACCTACTCGAAGGCACTGCCAGCGATGGGTCATTTCAAATGGGATTCGTACTTAACTCGCTTAGTTGTCACGGATCTACCCTGATCATAGGATTAGTTCATGTTCGTGTCACCTGTAGCTACCTCTAAAAACACCTATATCATTGATTCTTGGTCAGGATATACCTGAGAAATAATTGCCTAGCGCCAGGCTATGATTTGAAAAATAATAAGTTACTTGCTTTAAATGATAAGATGAGGATAAAAATGAATGTAGCTGAAGCGAATATTCACCTGTAGCGTTCAGGTGCCTCATGGCAGATGCACAGTGCTTTCAACTTGATATTGGCACTTAAAAGATATAGTATTTTGTATTATAATCAGAGGCCTTGCTGCTTCGGAACATGCAATGTCTCAGCGACCAATAAAAAATGAAGTTCGACTCCTTACTGAGAGAGTGCGCTCACATCCAAGTTTTGCGACGAGGTCCAGAAACAATTGCCAATCGCGTGTGGGAATTGCTGCAGCCATATGCAGGCCAGGAGTAAGTTCAATTGTGAAGTATATTATTAGTTGTCTTGTTTGAAATTGTATAATGCTCGGATGAAAGGGAATTTCTCTTGTTACATTACAATATTGAATGTTTGTACATTTCTCTGACGTTACATCATATTATTCATCTTAAATAGCGTCTTCAATGCATCCTTGATCTAAACAATGGGAAGATAAACTGACAATCAACCAATTTAACATCCAATCATTTCTCTTACTTCGACAATGAGGTATATTGTATCTTCAACATTCATTAATCCATTCTGATTGTTTGGCAGAGGAAGCACCTGAGTGCCATGGTAACTGCAGGGTTCGAGATTGCGTGAAAAGTTGCTGTTATATTTGTATGAACACAGTCTGTGTTAAGAATGAGGGGACCACTATCCTCTATTGCTCTTCTGTTTCTAAACTTCTAACACCCCTTCACGTACTGTCACTCTTTAACAGGCGCTTCCACTTTCTCGGTACTAATTTAATTGACTAGAGGTTCCAGCTCCTTGTCTTTGCCTGTTTCTAGTGCCACTGGGAAACCTTGTAACACTAATTCTTTGTCGTCATCCACCTGCAAACACACCTCCATCTCATCAAAAATCACATTGACCCCGTGGGAAACCTCGATAACGCATCCGCATTGGCATACTGCACAGTACTTCTATAGTGGACTCTGTAATCATAGTCCGCCAAAAACAACGACCATCTCAACAACATCGTTGCATTTGGAATCTTCCTTCCGTGTAAGTATTCATTATTTTGGTTAATTAAAACATGATATATTTGGTCTATGGTCACTTCTTGTTCTTTTCGATCCCGATGCCATTAGGGCTAGGGTATCTTTAATTTTCCTTCCTCCCCCTAGGGGACTTACTTCTAGTAAGTACGTGTTTGGCAAACACGGGGCCCCGAGCTGAGTCTGGCATTACTTCCACTTGTGCGAGGCTCCTTCCTTTCTCTTTCCTTGGTCATTTCTTGTTCTTTTCGATCCCGACGCTATTAGGGCTAGGGTATCTTTCATTTTCCTCATTTTTGTCCTCCCCCCTCATTTTTTTGCCCTCAATGTTTTGATATGTTTTGGTATGTTGTAATTCAGGAGGGTTTTTAGTGGGTGTGGTTGAGTCATTCGGCGAGTTCCATACGCGGGGAGAGTCATGTTGGCTCTCCCTAGTGCGTAACTGCATTTTCCCTACCTGTACAAGTTTTTAGGGCTCCAATGACCTTTGATGTCGCAGAGCCGTAAAACCCCACAAAAAATGATCTATTTGATTTATTACTTTTTATCTGGTGATATCCATGTTCCTTTATGTATCGGTTTGTGTCTAAACTGTGTGCACATAATGTACATTGTCTCTTTCCGAAGTTGCACATTAAAACCACGTAAAATCAACGTTTCACTTTTTGGTACTCCATCTATTATGTTTTGTTAGACCTCTTAAAATGTTTCCTTGTTTTCTTCATCCTGCTCAAATAGATCATATTTTAATGAACCAAAATAAGAAAGAGCTGATAGAAGATGTAAGGTCTCTAAGAGGCCCAAATGTAGATTCAGATAACTTCCTAATCAAAGTGATATTGCTACAAAAACTGCCAAAAGTACACAAAACAAAAGAGGAGAAAATGGAATATCTCAAACATGCTTGATCCTAAAACGCTGAAAGGATACAGAGAGAGAAAAACACCTTCAAAAATCGCCAAGGGAGTGAGGAAATCAACTATGATTGGGAAGATTTAAGGAATAAAATAACTGAAACTGCCGCAGTGACAAATGGTAAATGTATAAAAAGAAAAAAGAATGAATGTGGGACCAAGATTGCTTAAATGTTGTCCAAGAAAAGAATGATGCTAGGAAGAAAATGCTGTGTATTAATACTAGGGCAAACCGTGAAACATATCAGTTTAAGGAAAAAACCAAATAAAGGATGTAGGTTATAGAAAAAGAAATGGATACTGTGCGAAATGAAAGCAGTAGAAAACAATTATAGAAGAAATGAAACTAGGAAATTCTTTAAAGAAGCTGGACAATTTGGAAATAAACAATTTACCGATCCAGCATTGTGTAAAGATGCAGATAGTGAACTGTTAATACAATAAACACAAGTGCTGAAAAGATGGAAATGCTTCTTTCAAACAATTTTAAATCCAACATCTAGGACAACTTTATGTATTGACAGAAACAATGAAATAACCCAAGAAGAAGCTGGAGTCGTTCCCCTTTCATTCAATGAAATTTGCCATATAATTAATAATCTTAAAAACCATAAACCTCCGGATCCGACGACATTCTGCAGAATTTAATAAACACGGAGGAAGAAATTTAAGGAAAGAAATACATAAACATGTACTTAAAATTTGGAATAGTCAACAACTACCATCCCAATGGAAAGAAGGAATAATATGTCAAATTTATAGGAAGGGAGATATGAATGCAGCAACTACAGACCAGTCACTTAACTGAATGTAACCAATAAAATATTTACTACATCATTAAACAAAAAATTAACTGATATTATTGAAAAGCTCTTTTCAGACTATCAAATGGGATTCCGCCAAAATCGATCTACAATAGATAATATATCCATAATAAGAAAAATTTATGAAAAATGTCATGAATATGAGATCTGTACAATATGTTCATAGATTATTCTCAGGTTTTTGATACAGTATACAGGGATAAAATAATGGAATCCCTGGCTATTTATTGAGTACCCCAAAAGTTAAGAGATTTGATAGCACTCACATTAAACAACACTAAAGCGAAAATGAAAATCAGTAATCTACTTAATGGAAAATTTGAAGTGGAGCAATGTGATTCTCTTTCGGCAACTGTTCTGCATAATTCTTGATGTAATAATGCAAAAAACTGGAATCAAAGGAAACATCACTTCACGCCTGAAACAGTGTATCGCGTATGCTGATGTGCTGATAACGACAAGAACATACAAAACATTAGCAGAAACATTGTGTGCACTTAAGGAGATATCTTTAGATTATGGATTAATAATTAACAACAACAAAACTAAATATCTAAAATGTAAAGCAGGCGAAATAAAATTAATAAATATTCATGTAAACGGAGAAGAGTTTCAAGAAGTGAGATCATTTAAATATCTTGGCTCTGTCGTAAATGGAAGCAACAAGATAGAGGACAGTGGCGTAACTAGTACCATTAGCACTGGAAGTTATAGGGGACCTTTTTCATGGGTTTTAACCGGAGTGAAGAAAAAATTATTATTCAAACATGAGAATGTTTATTATTAAAAAACAATTTTACGTAATCTACTCGCAATTAATCAGCGAACATTTTTCCTAAACTCAATTTTTACTAATCGATAATTTTAAGCGCGCGGCCAGTTTTCCGGATGTGTGTATAGTTGTCATACTATTTTAACTATGCCAGTTACGGTTGCGACTGCAGAATGGTCATTTTCGAAACAAGCTCGTCAAAAATTACTTGAGAAATTCCGTGGATCAAGACAGATGAAGCGGTTTAAGTGTTCTATCCATCGAATATGAGGATACAAATGATTAAAGTAGCAAATTTCATAAGTTAGTTAAAACATTTTCTAAAAGTAAAGTACGTCGTATGAAAATATAAATATGTACAATTACCACATTAAAAATATATGGTATGTAAATATTATTTAATAAAATTAAGAAACCGTTATTAAGATTTGCATATTTACTTAAAAAATTCAATAAATATATTTCTTAAGTTAACAATATAACACTAACAACGGCCACTGAAGGGCACCGAGCTACATTTTACCCGGGGGCCCTGGCTAGGATAGTAGCACCACATAGAGGAAGAGTTTAACGAAAGAGTCGCAGCAACAAAGCATACAACGCAAAAGGAGCCTTCTATAAAAGCAAATTACTCTCGAAACCTGCAAAACTATCTTTATCAAACCACAATACGTCCAATAGTATCATATGTTGCAGAAACCTGGACACTTAAACCAGCAGATATTGAAAAACTAATGGTTTTCGAAAGAAAGATCCTAAGAAGGATATAATGACCCATAAAGATCGCGGACGGTATTTGGAGACAAGGAACAAACCTGGAGCTAGATACACTAATTATATCCCAGAACACTATAAAACAGATAAAAGCATCCCGACTGAGCTGCCTGGGCCATGTATGTATATGAAAGAGGATAGAACAGTGAAGAAGGTCTATGAGTGGAAACCGCTTACATCAAAGAAGAGAGGAAGACTCAAAACCAGATGGAAATATGTCCTGGAAGACTATAAAAATATAACATTAAGAATTGGACAGTGAAAGTGCAAGATCGGAAAAGCTGGAAGGTTATTTTGGAGGAAGCAAAAACGATTAAATAAATCGTTGTAGCGCTTTTAAAGAAGAAGAACAAAAGTATTCATTAAATTTCCCCACCCCCATAAAGCTTTCTTCTCAATTTGACTGTATTTTACCTTATGTTTGTTAAAGTCTTCGAAGAAAACGCCACCGACCGTTCTTCTTCCTGATCTTTCTACGACAGCACCACACCTACTCCATATCTTGATGCATCTGCCGCTGGTATGGTAATTCGATCTTGATCAAAATGTGCTTAATGGGCTGCCCCTATCAGTCACTCTTTTAATTAATCAAACGCCTCTTGGCATTCTTCCACTTAAAAGCTACTCACAGTGCCTGAAATATTTAATTTCTGACTTAAAGAATTCACACTTCTCTGGTTTAAGACGGAGACCCTCCTCTTTTAATTTAGTTAATAACCTCATATTGTTCAGATGCTCTTCATTCGTTATCCTTGTTACCACTACATCATACGGCGCTTATTCCTGTACTACAATCACATTATCTTGGAGTTTAAAACCGAACGCATTGATTCCATCCATACCAAAAATATTTGTAGTCTCAAAATTATTGACCACTATCACTTGCATCACTTTGTGTTCGTCCCTATACTTCATTCTGACCTTCAACATCCCTTTTACATAAATGACATTTTTCCCAAAATCTCGTAGTTTACGCTCACAAGCCATAGACGTAGGTGCCCCTAATGCATGATACACCGCTAGATTAATGATTGTGACGGGCTACCCCGTATTCTACGAGAATCTCACATGCTTGCCCTCCATACTAAAATCTATCCTAATTTTCAAGTCCCCTTCCGGATTCAAAATCGCATCTATCTCTTCACATTCCATGTTTTCTTTTCTGTCTCTCACGTACTTTTCGCAAACCTGCCTTAAATGACCTTTAATTCCACAACTGAAACATTCACTAAATTTAAATCAACGCCTACTTTTTTGGATGCCTTACTCCACAGTATTTACACGACCTCACGTCTCTACATTTCTCCCAAATAAGGATGGAGTCACTAACTTTCCTCATTCTACCACCTTCTTTTCTGTGTTACCTTCGCTCCATTACCCTTGCTACTATATTTCCTTCTTCAATCTGCGATGCCGTACGTCGCGTCACCTCCAGAGTTGTAGCTATTCGCAAAACTTCTGCTTATGATGAGTCACTTTGTTTTACTGCCTCAAAACGCATCTCATCTTCCGTCGTATACAATACCAACATGTCTCTAATCATTGACTCTGAGTAATCCTCTTTACAACCTTCCTTGCCACAATTAAACCTACAAAGTTATACCAATCTCTGCAATTCAGTAACCCACTCCGCATGCGTCTGTCCCTCCTTTCTACTGTGAAAAAAAATTGAAACGCACCGCCACTACATGCGCTGCCCGTCCAAAATACTCCGCCAATTTCACCTTCATTTCTTTAAACGGCAGCTTAGTTATATCATTGAGTTTGTATCTTTGTAGGGATCCCATTTCTATGTTAAGAATTGAAGAATTACCGAATGTACTGCCATCTAGCGGATTTCGAGTGAAGCACAGGGTTTAAGTGATATTTTACTAATGCCCCATGTGTCCGTTTAGTGAACTTGTCACAGGTTTTGGACCAGGGAGGAAAACGACGACTGCGGTGTTGCCGACTGCTCCAGAAAGCATTTCATATTATATCAATGACCAATAAGATCCCGCCGCTTATTCAGGAAAGGTTTCCTGCGTACGAAATTGTCCTGGCTTTCGGCGCTCAAATTACCTAAGACTCGAGTTAACGCTATCACGGATTGGCCTAATGTAATGAAACAGCAATAAAATTAATGGAAATACGAGTATCTCCGAATTTTACTTTGCTAAATACAACACATCATTCCAATTTTTTCCCGTGAGAAAAGCGAGTCTTTTCCATATTGTAAAGTAAATCTTATCTGTGTAGAATTATTTTGTATGAACTGATATTTTTACTATTTAATTTGTAAGGGCCATAAATTATTTACTGACATCTAATTATTGAAATAGATTTATCTGAATTGGTTTGAAGAGATATAGAGAAAGAAGATTGCTAAAATCAGATTTTACGCAAGATACCGAAGTATGCACGAGATGTGTGGACCACATATTTTGCATTGTACAACAAAACAAAATTCTACACACGATATATGTTTTTAATTGCTGTCATAGATTTGTTATGTTGGAAATACAAAATAACGAGCAACTTAAAGACAGTCTTAATAAATAATATTTCAATCAGTTTACAAAAGCAACGTATTCAGACACATTAATACATTTTTATTCTGGTAATACAGCACAAAAGAGGAAGTATAATTTACTACTACACAAATAAAACATACAACTGAACAGAAACTTGAATACAATACAAATATACTCATCCACTATAATTTGTTCAGAAATATATTACAAAAAGAATACTAATTTTAAGGTAGACAATATGGAGCAAATACAGATAGAGAAATTAAGATATGAGGTAAACCAACCACATTCTGTGACTACCAAATTCCATGATTTCTTATTTAAAACCAAGAACATGTAAAATCTTAAAAACAAGAAACAAAATTGTCAAAGACATTGAAACATCAAAAATTCCAGTAATTTTTATATATAACAATATTTTAAACTTGGTAATTGTGGAGCTTTAGCAACATTATCAAAGCATGATAAATTGAAAGGCGTTTCTACGTTGCTCATTGTTTTATTGGTATAAAGCTTTTTCGGCTGCATAGCTGCCATCGTCAGTAACATACACTGAAAAATATAAATGTACATAAAATGACAATAAAAAATAACAATAATAAAAAATAAAAATAGAAACATAATATGAAAATATACAATAATTGGGTGAAACAGTATCGAAAGAAGTGTATTTTTGGTTGTTGTTGAAATAAAGAAAGGAAAGAACAATGAAAAATGAATAAAAGAAAACAAATACAGAGTGAGCAAACGTCAAAAATATTCCTGTATTTGTGTATAGTAGTGTCTGAAAATGTGTCTTTCCTGAATATGTCAAACTGGGGGCGGTTGTTTACTAGAGAAATAGAGAGGTCTAGGAAATTGAGTGTTCTATTGTCATTTTCAATTTCTGTGGTGAAGGTTATGTTAGGGTGAAGTGAATTGAGAAATTGAGTAAAAATGTCAAGTTGTCTGTGAGTTCCCGTCCAAAGAGTGATTACGTCATCTACGTAGCGGTACCAATAGATAATGTTGGGTAGAAGAAAATGTCCAGAGTCAAAAATTTGTTTTTCAAGATTGTCCATAAATAAGTCTGCAAGTAATGGGGAGAGGGGGGAACCCATGGGTAGACTTGAGTTCTGTTGGTAGAATTTATTATCAAATTTAAAATAATTAACATCTAAGCAAAGAGAAATGAGGTTGAAAAGTTCTGTTTTTGCAAAGAGGGGGCAAGACGCGGAGTCTAGGGTGTCACGTAAAAGAGTTNTGGGTAAGACGGAGTCTAGGGTGTCACGTAAAATAGTTTTACAATCAAATGGAGGGATACTAGGAAAAAAGATTTTTGACATCGAAAGAGATTAATTTAGCTTTAGGAGGAACAGGAATGTTTTTAATTTTGTTTGCCAGGTCCGTACTATTCTTAACTGTGTGTGATGGACAGAAACTGGTGTGTTTGTGAAAGTGTTTGTTTAGTTGGTATGCTAGGCTGTGTGTGATTGTGTTGGTGTAGGAGACAATGGGTCTTATGGGTATGGAAACCTTATGGATCTTTGGTAAACTATATAGCCGTGGAGGGGTTGCGTTAGAAGGAAGAATATTCAGTGTGTTAGGAAAAAGGCCTTGTGATTCTGAAATTTCGTGTTTTAATTGCCCAATAAATTTGTTGGTGGGGTCTTTGTTTAGGAGTGTGATGTCATTGGACTTAATGAAATCGTACATTTTGTTCGAGTAATCATTGTGGTCCAAAATGACAGTAGTGTTGCCCTTGTCTGCTTTAGTTATGATTAAACCCTGATTTAAAGTTTTTTCTTTGAGATTGTTAGCAATGATCAGTTCAGAATGATTGTGTTGAGTGGAAGGCTTTTGTAAATGTTGTTCTATGGTGTTTGTTTTTGTAGATCAGAGGATTTTAATTTAGTTAAAACGTTATCAGTGTAAATACAAACTTGTTTTATGGAAGAACTGTTGAGATTGCAGGGAAGGGAATACTTTAAACCTTTTTCTAATAAAGATATTTCATCGTGAGACAGTGAAGTTGTAGAAAGATTTTTTAGTCTTGGGTGAAAGTTTATGATAGGTAGGATGTTGCATTTCGTGGGTTGTGGGGGTACGGTGGTACGCAACTTTGTCAGCTTCCTCACCTGCCTTTGTTTTTGTTGATAGCTGAGCTTGAAGACCCGGTTGATGATCGTATCTTGTACGACGTCCCATTCGGCAGCATGGAGAGATGCAGAAATCCTTTGGATTTCTGGTTGAAAACCACCTATTTCTCTCTGCACGAAGCCAGGCGTGGCGGCCAGCTTCCAGCGCTTTCTTAGCAGATGACGATGTATTCTTGCTCTTCAGTGCAATAAATTTGGGACACAAGTTGTGTAAGATGCATTGGCTCAAATACCAGATGTATAGATTTGCTTTTGCGAACTTCCATTTTGTTTGAAAGAATTTGTTTACCACAGTGGCCATGCCGATCATTAATATACTTAGTAATTGTGGAGCTTTAGCAACATTATCAAAGCATGCATCTTACACAACTTGTGTCCCAAATTTATTGCACTGAAGAGCAAGAATACATCGTCATCTGCTAAGAAAGCGCTGGAAGCTGGCCGCCACGCCTGGCTTCGTGCAGAGAGAAATAGGTGGTTTTCAACCAGAAATCCAAAGGATTTCTGCATCTCTCCATGCTGCCGAATGGGACGTCGTACAAGATACGATCATCAACCGGGTCTTCAAGCTCAGCTATCAACAAAAACAAAGGCAGGTGAGGAAGCTGACAAAGTTGCGTACCACCGTACTCCCACAACCCACGAAATGCAACATCCTACCTATCATAAACTTTCACCCAAGACTAAAAAATCTTTCTACAACTTCACTGTCTCACGATGAAATATCTTTATTAGAAAAAGGTTTAAAGTATTCCCTTCCCTGCAATCTCAACAGTTCTTCCATAAAACAAGTTTGTATTTACACTGATAACGTTTTAACTAAATTAAAATCCTCTGATCTACAAAAACAAACACCATAGAACAACATTTACAAAAGCCTTCCACTCAACACAATCATTCTGAACTGATCATTGCTAACAATCTCAAAGAAAAAACTATAAATCAGGGTTTAATCATCACTAAAGCAGACAAAGGCAACACTACCGTCATTTTGGACCACAATGATTACTCGAACAAAATGTATGATTTCATTAAGATCAATGACATCATATTCCGTTTTGTGTATGTGTTTCACAATAAAATGCGTTATTGCATTGGATTTAGTGTGACCTTATAGAACTTTTAATTGACACAGTGAATAAATTTCGATTGTCTTTATCTTTTCAGTAAACAATTCCTTCATTGTACTATATGTCCTTATTATAGACAATCATGACAACTACAGAAGTACTGATTCACATTTCCTCCTTTATTACATTTGATTACAGGTTGCCAACATTTCGTTAGTCTTCAATTAATTACTTGACAAAGAAGGTTGAACTGTTCAACCTTCCAAAATATTTTAAATTTTAAAATGATATGTAACTGGTTTTAATGTGATTTGAAAGTGATATGTAACTGTTTATCTTCATACATTCCAAGCCCTGATGAAGAGATCAACACACTTCGAAACGTTGGCAACCTGTAACCAAATGTAATAAAGGAAGAACTGTGAATCAGTAATTCTGTAGTTGTAATGATTGTCTATAATTCAGACTAATAGCACAATGGGTGAATTGTTTCCTGAACTTTTAATTGTCTACTTTCCCAAAACAATTTCCCCTGAAATCAATTATTATTTATTACTATGATTTTGTGCATTTAATGATGTAGATATTCTCCAGAGTTAAATAAATTTTGTTTGGTGGCGATTAATGCAGTAGTTAAGAAATTGTTTTTCTCTCCTAAAACTGCACATTTCCTTAGCACGTGCACGTTTCCAATATGGCGGCTTTGGGTTAATGAAAAGTCTTGAATTTTACATAATTGTATTGTCTTTTTATCTTTTTACTTGTTCATGTTCCAGATTTTATCTAGGTTTTTTTTCAAATTTTATCATGCGAATTTTAATTTATTATTATTTTGTGCATTCAATGATGTAGATATACTCCAGGGGTCGTATTGAGTTAAATAAATTTTATTTGGTGCCAATCGGCGCAGTAGTTCTGTAGTTAACGGTTTCTTTCTTAAACTGCTTGTTTCCGTAACACATGTATGTTTCCAATATGGCGGCTTTGGACTGATCGGAATGTGTTAAATTTTATATCTCTGTATTCTTTGTCTTTGTTTATTTCAACACGCTTATATTCAAAATATTTATTCTGTTTGTTTTACCAATTTTTAATTCATTATTATTTTGTGCATGTTACGCTCAAAACCCGAATTCGGCCATTGGACGAAAAAGAAACGTCCCAAACTAATTTTGCGTATTTGCCAGAACTATTGAGCGTCTTCAAGACGCTCAATACTAGTTTTGGACGTTCACGTTTTACCAGAACTAGTTTTGGCAAAGTGCTCATTACTAGCTCTGGCAAAAGTGGATCGTCCAAAACTAGTATTGTCCTCTCAACAGTAATGAAACTTCTTACTCTACATGATGCCTTTTTTCTTACGCGCTTTTGAGTGTTTTTCTGTTCGGATCGTTATAAAAGTATTCATCCCGGGTATATTAAAAGCTTCTATTTAACTTTCTCCGTTCGATGTATGTATGTGTAGTTTGCATGACAATAGATAATGGTACCATTTCAGGAAAATCTACCCTAAGAAAGTGAAATGGGGGTATTTATGTATTTGTTGTCCTTCCGTTTCCAAATTCGTAATTTTATTTTTCGAACACGTGTAAGTTTCCAATTTTACAGATATGGGTAGTTTGCATGACAAAAGATTATTATGGTACGATTTGACCGAAGTCGTACCATCCGAAAATCTATCCGAAAGCGGATTGCAATGGCGGGGGGTGTATGTGAGCACCCATAACTCCAGAATGCTTGGAGCAATTTGAACCAAACTTGGTACACAGTTGACTGACTATCTAACAACAAGCACCGTGGAGATAAGACAACCCTGGCACTTCCTGGGACGGGGTAGGAAAGGGGTGGCATGTAAAAATAATAGAAAAAATATTTGATTGGAGTTTTAGTTTAGTTTTCAGTACCGAAAGGACCACACCAGTAAGTTCACCATTAATCCACAGGTGAGATAATATTCTCGTAGCACCCATAAGAGAGGGGGTGGTAATACGGTGTCAAGTAAAAATAATAAGAAACGACCGATATTGGTGTGGAATACATCCTTCTTGGTACCGCTGAATTGAAGAGTGACTCACTCAATGCAACTTACGCCCACGGCCACCCTCTGCCAGGGAAATACCACCATTGGGTAGGGGATGAAATGTAACAATTATTGAAAATGGCCGCTATTAGTTTTGAGATCGTAGTTTTAGGGACATCTGAAACCAGTAGTGATATTTCCGATCCCACCGAAGTCCACGATCAACCAGTACCTCTTGGGAAGGGAATGCGATGTAAAATTTTAAATACTGAGGATTCTTCCAGAAATTTTTAAGTTGTATTAGTATTTATGACGCTCGACCCCTTTGATTTTTAAATTAATATTTTATATTTTAGAAATAGCTATATTTATGCACCTTCTAAGATTTTGCACTTATAATGAGTGACCAGAGAAGGATACTTTTTATAGTTTTACTTTTTTCATTTTCTACGTTTATTTTATTGAAAGATTAGATGAATTGCATATTACTCGATGTACCGAGTAAGAATATTGCACTTTTACATATGGGATTTCAGAGACCGACCTCGCTCATTCTCAAACTAATGATGTGCAGTATGGCAATCATTTTCTTGTATTTTTAGATAATTCTATTTTTAATTTTTATATTTTTTTTACAGAATGAAAATTGATCTGATTATTTATTTACATAGTTATGACTCACATTGATGCATTGAGTGTGTCCACACGAACTAATTGAAATGTATGTATGTAAACATTGTAATTAGATTATATAATAACGGAAATTTAGATTTTTTGATATTTCATTCTTTAATGGTCACAAAGGGGTATAAATCTCAGGTTTTCGTCTTTCGCAGCATTCAAGGGTTCATGTATTTTCCAACAGATATTCCTGAAAATTAGACACACTCCCCTGCCCTTACACTTTTGCACTGTCATCTTCGTTTCTTGTACACATGTCGAATTATGTTTCCATGCAAACATAATGTTGTTTGCCAAACAACATTAATGGCAAAAACGTAAATGTTGTTGCCATTATGTCATCGTTTATCACATGTAAGTATTTTGGTCCTTATGGGTCGATTTTCACCAATTTTTCGCACGTTTAGTTTTGCGTCCCCTTCCAATTGGTATATGTTTGATGGCACAAATCACTCCGTAGCAACAAAAATTATTGTTAATGAAAAATACTGCTATTGCCTTCATATTTTCTTGGTCCTACTTATCAAGATTTACAGCTTTAGGGTTGAAAAGCATCACCGCAAGAACAAAGCTGTTCAAGTCGTCGCGGAAACCGGTACTAATGTATTTAGTTGTGCTAAAATATTATTTCTGTTTAAGAAATATTTGGAATAATGTTAATTTCTCGGCTTTCAGTGTTTTTTTATGTTCGAATCGGTAGAAAAATTTTCACGGATTACATTGAACTGCATTTCAATCAATGCTCCGGGATTTAATATTACTTTAACACACAGGGCTTCAGGGATTCACCTCATTGTTAGGAGTTAAGGAGGCGTAGAACGACATTAAATTTGGTATATTTTTTAGACTTTTTCAATTCAGTATATTATTTTACAATTTTTATTACAGAATGAAGAGTTTATACAAACATTACACAGCATCTATTTACACCATCTGGATCTCTGCACAGTCGCCACACCACTCTGCTCCTTTCTCTGCCAAACAATGAATCAGAACGAATTACGGAATGCTCAAGAAATAGTATACCTCATTGTCGAATATTGATTGAATATTATGATATGATTGAATGTTGACTGCTTCGTTGTCAGGTTGCCCTTCCATTGTTTAGGTTAAGAATTCATTGAAATTGCTATATAGGATGCACATTCAATAATGTAATGGGAACTCATTATCTCACAGCATACGACAATTTTTATTCGATAACAAAAAATAGGATACTCATTTAATCCGACGCCCGGCACACTTGATACTGCTCAGCTTCAGACGTTCAACTGTTTGAGTTACGCACAAGTAACGCGTCTTGTGAGAGAACCAGGGAACTTACTATCTTCAACTGTGAGTAACGAGCGGTGTCGTCCACGCCGAAGCGTACTCAGACAGAATATAAATAATATACCTTTTAAGTGTCAACAAGTTGATTGCACTGTGCAGGTGCCATGCGGCATCTGTAAACCGCAGATGACTGTTCACTTCATATACGTTTTCTCCCTATCTGATCATTTAAAGCAAGTAACTCGTATATTTTTTGAAACAAAGGGTATTGTTCATATTTATTTAGTTATGGCACACTGGTGAAATGAGTCTATCTCACGAACTAATTGAGATACCATCACGGTCTCTGTGAACATTGCGATTTAAATATCTAAAAAAATTGTTTGTTTTATAATATTTGTTTTTTTTATGGATGCAAAGGCGGATATACTTCGTAATTTTTTGTCGTTCACGCTTATGGCATGGTTGATTATTTTTGTTAACGACATGCATTATTATCTCACGAACTAATTGCGATATCATCTGTGTTTTCGATTGCATATGTTGTTAAATCAGGTATCTAAAAATAAAAATACTCCGTATTAAATCATCTAATTGTAACAATTAGATAACGGAATAATTAGTGCAATTATTTCATCGTACTAATATGAAAGTAAGTAATATGAAAATAAGATTATGTTTGTATATTTGCTAAATATGATCGTGGATACTAAAATATTTACTGACATCTGTATTTTCATATGAAGCAGAATCGTTCAACTTAAATCAATGCTAGATTGTTGTTTGATACATTTAACGACATTTTATTTATTAACTAATTACACTTACACAAGATACATTAAAGAATATGATAAATTAACCTATTTCCTGAAAATGCAACCCGTTAAACGCAACTGAGCAACGCTCGTCAACCTAATTATTCGCAAATGTAACAAAATTCAAGAAGTATTCATTGATCATCTAATGTTAATCATATTACACTAACATTGAAATAAGATTTTGTTTGTATGTTTATTACCTATTGTATAAAAACATACGGCGGCAACCAAACATCACACTCTAAAAACAGGTTCTGCCAAACAATGAACGATCAAGAATTAACAAAAGTACTTAAATAAATAATGTACATCATTGTTGAAGCAAAAAGATATGGTTGGATATTACAAAATGCTTCATTAAGTTATTTTTCCATTGTTTACATGGAAAGAATACACTGAATTCGCTACGTAAGATGCTCAAGAATTTAATACTGTAATGTAAGAGGAATTCCCATTGAGCAATTTCAATTAATACAATAAATAAGATATTTCACAACTTATTTCATCCTGGCGTTGCGTTTTTTCTTCCTTTCTATACGAATGTCAATTGCATACAACATGTTCACGGCTTAGACGTAAGCTACAGGCCGCTCGCTCTGTTCGGAAAAACCGGAACTGCACCTTGACAGATGAAGGTAGTGTTATCACTTCCTGAGTACGCATGGATTGCTGCCACGCGGAAACTAAAATAATATCTTTTGAGAACCACAGGCAAAGGGCTCATCACTGCGCGTGCGCACCGAGAAATTGATGAACAAACAGTGAGGCCAACGGAACGCGAAATAAGAGATACGTTTCTACCTGTACAATTTTCGAAACGTCTGGCGCCAACCTCCGGTTCAGTATTTCTATGAAGTTTGAAGATAAATGAATACCGAATGGGGAAGAATGAGTAATATTTATTAAAATAATAAATGAGGTAAAGGTCCCTTATTCAGTAGGCCCATTTTATAAACAGAATAAGACAGTGGTCAATAGACATGATATTGAAACACACCAAGTCAGAGCTTGCTTTAGATTGCAATCCAGGAATCGAGTCGATAGATGCAGAACATAACGTACACTGAAGTAAGGAAATGTATTAATTTGTTATTTTAATATACTTATTCTACAATGTTATTTTAATATACTTAGACTACATACACAGAATTAGGTAATTTTTTATAACCCAAGCAAAATTATTTCAAATTTGAATATTCCTTTTCCAATGATACTTAACTACATTTCTACATTAACTGTTGATCTGAAGTTGAAGGAGTTTGATAGTCCGAAATCACCCTATTTTAAGGGGATTATTAATTGCACAGAAATGAATAAATGGCAATTATTAAAAGATTATCATATTTGACTTGTGACGTCTGCCTGCCTTCCAGAACTTTTTGACCCTTGCAGAAATGTCTGATTGGTCAGTCCTGGGGAGAGTAATATATTAATGGGTTTTAACCTTCCTGTCCTTCACTATCTCCCGAATAGAAGTGATAAGTTGTAGTGTGGTACGTTGAGGGATACGACAATGCAACTAAATCTCGTGAAGTTATCTCCCTGTGAAACATAAGAGGAAGATGAGAAGCCCGGATCTTAAGAACTAAGCTCGTCTGGAAATATGAATAATTTTCATATTTATTACTTCAATATATATGCAAGTAATGCATTACATGTTAACTGGATAAATGGTTACAAATGCGAATATTGTGAAAACAGGGCTCACATTAGGTGTTCTTAGCTAAACGGTTGTGTACAGTACACTCAACTTAAGCTCTTGGACTGGAGTCTAAATAGTTTATTTGACGAAAAATACACTTTAAGAGAGAGAATTTGAAGTAAATGTAATTTATCTTGGTATCCTCTTAGTGTCTAATTTCGAGTTGTAAGCAAGAAATAAAAGAATGGACCGTGTAATGATACTGGTGGAAATACAGTTCACAAAAATGGTCTTTAATAGATGTAGCCTATGTGTATGACATACAAAAAATGTTTATATTTCTCGGGTGCTACCAAAAACGTACTTTACAAGAGCAATGAAAGAGCTCGTTTCATAGGATTTTAACCCCCCTTCCACCATACATCGGCGAAATTATGAAATGTCCGAAATTATGAGTATCTGTATGTTGTTAAATATGCTGATTAGTTCAGTACTCATGTGTTTACATACTCATCTGTGTGCTATTCAAGTGCGAGTAACACAGCTCAAGCCTAATACATCACAAAAATTAGCGTATGGGAAATGAGAGTGGGTCTACCTCCAATTATTAAGAATATTCTGAGTAGAATGAAAGGGTCTCCTCGAGGCAGCGGCAGTCTCTGTTCTCTTTGCGCTGCACCTGCAGTCACAGATAACGTGATTGTTGTATTTTGTCCAACAGGTGGGGAGGTTGGTCCATCGTATGTCGTCGAACTGGACCAACCTCCTCACCACCTAACCGGAGGTTGCACCATCTTATGTAGTGAAGCGTAAGAGCAATCTTATAAAAGATGAACACTCAATGGTGTCATCCCACTAGGCCCTCCAGAACTCTTGCCAAAAATCGTCACTGCGGTACTCTTTGAGTCCGGAATGGCTGTAGATGTTAACCCTACTGGTATACCTTGTTCGGTGATGTATTGAACCCAACACCATTAAGTGCTCGAATTCCGAGCTTCGGCCCTTCAGGTCTTATGTTAATTCAGCGGCGAGCCTTCAGCTCATTCAGTACAGTTAATTGTTAAGTTTCTTTCCTGGGAGTAATTCAACCTTGTGGCGTATCGTAGCAAGATCCTTGGTCCTAATAGCTGCACCAACAAAATCTGAAATATCTTCCCTATCGCAGGTCGGTCTTCAATCGGTCCGCTACAGTATTCTTGTCTACAATCCAGGACGGCCATAGTCAGGAAAACCTGGAAAAGTCATGGAAAAAATACGTAAATATTTTTTGTCTAAATATAGCCTAAATTTTGTACAAATCAGTATTCAAAAATATCTATTATATCGATACAAAGAATTAAATTATTCGTAATTGATCGTACATTGATAAGGAGACATACTTCTTACTGTTTGAATACATTAACAATTACTTGACCTTAATGATAATTTATTTTATTCCAAGTTTGCGAGTTTAAAATGTACGTTCAATTTATATTCAGCGTGATGAACGTACATTAACATGCACTTTTGGACTTTTTGTTGCAATTTTGAAAATTCTTAGAATTAATCTATAATTTTCCATGATACATTTATTGTCTACGTACATCATAATATATTCCACAAGTTGTCTTGAAAACTGATTTGAAATGTCCAAAAAAAGTCATGAAAAAATTGAAAATGTTTGAAAAACCTGGATAAGTCAGTGGAATTTGTTGCGGAAAAATACTGGCCACCCTAGTATCGTATTAATATAGTAAGATTTGAAATGATCTTTTAAGTAGACTGTTTTTACCCCATCACAACGTTTCGACAACCAATTTCTGTCTTCATCTGGTGAATTTATCGATATAAATAAATATGTAACTACATGTACGTATAGTTTTCGTGTTAATATTATTTTGTCGAAATAATTCATTTATTTATATAATTTATTTACATAGTTCATAAGTATTGGGAAATATTTCTTTGTTGCTAGGTGAATGTGACTCTCAAGAAGCCAGGTTCTAAATTGGAACACCAAGGTGTTAAAATTGAATTTGTGGGGCAAATTGAGTTGTACTATGATCGAGGTAACCAACATGAGTTCACTTCTTTGGTGAAAGAATTGGCACGCCCAGGAGAGTTGGTACAAAATACATCTTACACATTTGAATTTTCTAACGTCGAGAAACCTTTTGAATCGTATACTGGCTCAAATGTAAGATTACGGTAAGTAATTGTCATCAGGTGGAGAAATATTTAGAAGTGAAATCAGACTACGGTACAAGTAATATGGGGAAGTAAGAAAGTTCATGAATCTATTTTGTTATAGGTATTTCCTACGGGTGACAATTGTCCGTCGATTGTCAGATATAGTGAAGGAAATGGACATAGTTGTTCACACACTCTCTTCTTATCCAGATATGAACAACAGTATTAAAATGGAAGTTGGTATAGAAGATTGTCTCCATATAGAGTTTGAATACAATAAGTCGAAGTATGTGCTATTTAATTATTGTAGATACGCTTCCTAATTCTTCTGGTTAAGGGAGTTATTTCTGTCACTTCTTTTGCATATCTTGTAAAGATCTCGGGGATACGCATAAGTATAAAATGTTTAAAAACCATTAAGTTATTTATTCCCTACTACTAATTTTGTAGTAATCTTTTACTTGTAGTTATAAATACTTTCTTCTGTGCAGGTACCATCTTAAAGATGTGATTGTCGGGAAAATTTATTTCTTGCTTGTAAGAATTAAAATAAAACACATGGAAATAGCAATTATTAAACGAGAGACAACTGGATCAGGTAAGAACTTTCTAAGACGAGAAAATGTATTGTTTAATTTTAAATTATTTTTGCTGAGAAGTTAAATTGTATTATTTTTTATCTATTATTAGCTGTGTGTACAGCATTGCCGGTCGTTTTGTTTTAAAAAGCAGAACAGAACTTCAGTTTATTAAACACTTACATGTTAAATAATAAGATAAATTCCTATTTCCATACATGTATCTGCCGAGGCTAAGTTCATTTCACGTGCTAATAAGTGTGAACTTACTTGTCGTGTAGTGTCTCACATTTCATTACTGATCTCTAGCGGACTCGCCGATAAGCTTGATCGTTGCCAAGTGAGGTTTGTTCGTTACCCATCTAAGCTGTACACCAAATTTGTTTTAACACTCCTGTGGTCAATTAATGTAATAAACTAATTAAATGTCTGGAGTTTTATACTCGCTTGAATAAGAAAAGCTATAAAAATGATGCATTTATAGATGGTTTATTTATTAGGTGCACCTGATGGGAATTCCAAGATAGACTTGAGGAGATGGGAAATGAGCCTGATATCGACGTTTAAGTAAAAAAAAAACTATTTAGATGAATAAGCAATATAATAGTGGAAAAAGCATACATTTCTTAAGAAATTCAACGTACGGTGAACATAAAATTGCACACGTGGATTAGCATTTTTCAAATAAGACAAAAAGAAACATCCATGGGTCCACATTCAATTAACTAATGGATACTTAATGAGGTTTAATTAACAATTATTTTTATGAACCAGAAACGAATCATCACAAGCGTTTGGATTTAGAGTTTGTGGATCCCACTACCATTAAGTAATTATTGAAGTATCACAAAACGTGTTTATTAATTGACTTTGATTAAAAATAGTTCTCTCTCTAGATGGTTTTGTCCATTGATAAACTGACCTATACCGAAACTTGGTTGCGGTCTGTTCTGTCTATTCGTCTCTCGGTGAATCAGTATCATGCTTCTTTCGTCCGTCTATCTCAACTCTCTGCTCGTCTCCCTGTTTGTTTGTTGTTTTTTGTTGTTGTTCCAATACTCCCCCGCTACCAGCGGTTTGTACTCGCACTCCGAATTTTGATTCTCCATAACTTTTCCATGACGCTATATCATGTTACAAATTTCTCTTCTTCCTATGACTTCTCACCCTAATTTGGGTGTTTTCTGTCCTTCAGGATTGGATTTGTTCCGAAGATTTAAATTGTTTTCAAGTCTCACCCCTGCTCGCAGGGTATGTAGCTCGCAGTCTCTCAAAGCGCTCTTTATATGTATACTGCCCTTCTCTACCCTAGCGTGACACTTTCCAGACGCTGGGGAAAACATCCTAGTACGCGTGCACTTGTGGATTAGCACTCTTCAAACTGCAAACTTGTTTTCAAGTGCCTTTGTCTCCTTGAGAAACTTCTACGATACGATATGAACGCCCGTTCCTAAATTTATGCTAATGTTATATTTCAATTGCATTTTATCATTTTTAAAAATTAATTAGTAAAAAATGTTATAATGCTAAGGTTCAATTTCCTCCTACAAGGGGAAGTCGCGACTTGGGAAATTAACTTCGAGGTGGGACCTCGTAGGATCGTAGTCATCATCTTCGTAGGGTCATCGATTGTCAAAGTAAGAAAGCGCAATAGGCTGCCAAATAGGAGAAAACACCTTTGACTGAGCTGGCTTAGGAAATCTGCGCGTCTAAGATCATGGGATGACTCGACATTGCTGCTATAGTGAGGTTTAGCCACTTAGATGAAAGGGCACTGCAGTGAACCGGCAACCACTAGCTGTCACGTGAAGGAATATTTATTCCAACCTAAATGTAAATTATTCCGGGAATTGTTGTGAAAGAGGTGGGACTCAGGAACCCTTAGATAACATTTTATTATTATTTTAATTTCTGGAATAATAGTATTTCAGCCCCTTTGCACCAAATAATTATAATATTGAAAGAGCGAAGAACCCATTTTGAGATATCTCAATTAAATCTTGGGATATAGCGAAAACAGAAAAAAATAAAGTGTATCACATTTTATCTTCTCTCCCTTTTCACTTGGGATGCCAAAAACTCCTTTCTTGTACAAAACATAAATACAACATCTAGACGAAACTTCAAGCTCATACGTTCCCTATTTTTCTCTTTGCGTTGACGAATATGTTGGGCGAACAAGACAACATACGTAACGTTTTCACCTATTAATCAGTACATATCGAAAATACCTGAAGTTGGTTTTTACATATTTGACCTGCCATATCATTTACGCGGAGGACGAAATAATTAGAAAACGTTGCTACTACCCCTCATGAACCAATTAAAATACTGGAATGACTTAAAACCCGTTTCTAGATATTTAAATTAGCGATACTCACATTTATGTAATGGAAATGAGAGTTAACGAATTCTTGCAACTTTTACCGAATCGCGCGAAACCGTTGAACTATCACCTCGATTTTTGTATATAAACATCGTTAATTTAAATATCTAGAAACGGGTATTCAGATTTTTCGATGTTTCATTTTTCTCTAATTTCACCTCAGAAATCGGCATTTCAAAACATTATTCTAAGTGAACCCGATATAATACAAATCCAATATTCTGTCAAATTTTCGAGTTTCTATCTATGATAGGTTGGCTAGCCTATTCCTGGCGTTAGCTGCGGTCGTGAATGTGCTAAAATATTTTGTAGTTTCCGAATTATTTTATTTTATTTGCTCAAGTTTTTGTGATTCAGTAGTTGTATTTAGTTCCTAACTCCATTGTAGTGTAAAATTCTTTTGTAACTTTTAAGTGGAAATAAAACCTGAAAACGTTTCTGAAGGCATATCAAGCCTAACGGACCTAATATACTTCATAGTTTTCGTTCAAGTGCTTTTCCAAGGAATGATAAATTTTACGTAAGTACAAAGGTAACCATACATTTACTTTCTTGGTGCATTTAGATTATTGGTGCATATTCTATTACATAATAATTAAACTTTCAAGGAAACTCTTCTCCATTTATGCACATCTCAAGTTTCATCGCTATAGCTACATAAAATTATTCCAATGGTTTACAATTCATTTTCTTGATTTCGTCGTAGTTATTAATTATACTCTAACATAATATTGCATTAGTTACTGTCGAATTAATCTGCAGATGTCGGTCTAAATATTTTTTGTCATTTTAATTGTCGGTTTTTTGTTTAATATTTTTGCAACTTCCGTAGTGATAAGTTTATTGTACTAATATTTTGATAGTTACGGCTGTTAGGGTGACTGAATATGAGCTCGTGCAAGTTAGCTGAAATACGTTTAGATGGTCTACAAACTTAAATATGTTTTTAAATGTTATGTTTATATATTGATGGGTATGTGTTTACAAACTCGGGCTTAGAAACATAGATCACAGATATATGGCCAAACACTAAGTTTCGTAAGAAGACAATAATTCTACTGTGACACTTGTTTGTCCAAGTCCGTTCTGGACTTGTACATTTTGCAATCACTCAGAACAGGAAAAGTTGAGAGTTGGAATAGCACGTAAATTTGTTTTTAGGTGGGCATGGTTTATGACTTCCGAAAATTTCTTCAAGATTGGACTCTTTAAGAATTTATTGATAAGATACAATTATTTAGAAGATAAGAAATTACTTTGAGTGAGGATTTACATCTATCCTGACTGACTAAGAATACGACTGACACAAATATCTCCATCGTGAATTTTTTAACTGAAGAAAGTTTCGTCAAGGAATGAACTTATAAAATTTGCCCTGTAATAACTTTGAAGGATACTTAAAAAAATTTGCTAGTGTAGACATATAGAACATAGAAAACTTTATCAAGAAACGGACTTGTAGAATTTATACTGATGTCTCGGGAGATTGGACACAGAAATGTAACTACGAAACAGGAGATATAAAAAAAATCGTGGATTTAGAATATGCTATGATTTTTGTTTTGTTGATAGTGGACTTATAATTTTAACCGTTCTGAGTTACCCTGCGAGTGAGAAAATATCTGCTGGAGGAGGCTGATTGATTTATCTCATGAATGGAATTAGAGAAAAAAAAATTTTTTGACGATTCCTCAGACGCTATTAAGATAACACCCTAGAGAAATAAGTTTCCCGAGAGTCTTGTATCTTTGCTACAGGTTCCACTCGGTGCGTTAGGACAATTTGCATCGATAATCTAATTAGCTGACATCGAAAAAATGTGCAGGAACAAATTGTTTTGTAATGCCGATAACACAGGAATAGGAACGCGTGTGGCAAAACGGACACGTGGCTATTGAACAGGACCTAAACAGGATGTGTAGCGTGTCAATATTGTTATAAGTCATAGGACATGACATGGGGATTGACTAAGCCTCTAAATATTGGGAGAATGATAAAGATTGTCCAGAAGGTTCCCATGGAGGACCTATATTCTGGAATTTAATGATAAATGAGCTGCTTAAAATAGTACAAGAGAATGATTTTAAAATACTTGCTTCTGCAGATGACAGTGTGATTTTATGGACGAGAAAACCAGAAGACAAATAGAAGAGGAAACACAGTATTACAGATGTGATAAATGATGTCAAGAAAATCAGTTCAAGAGTGCAACAAATAAAACTGTAGGGATGGTATTTGGGAAATAAAAAGTTCAAAAAAAGAGAACCAGTGATACGATTACACGGAGAGAAAATTTTAATTAAAAAGGAACATATATTTAGGAGTACGGTTTGATCAATGGATGATATTTTATGAACATTTACAATACATGGAATAGAATGTTTTAAAAAATCATTGGTAAGTGTAGAATTCACAAAATTCAATGTAGAAAGACATCTATTACAGCTCTATAAAGGTATATTACCAGTTATTAGATATGGTTGTGAAACTTGGGCAATGGTGTTAAAAAATGTCAAAAAACAAAAGAAATTGGAACGATTACAAAGATTGTCTTCTAAAATTTGGCGGATCATATCGAACAGACTAGGGAGAATCATTGAATGTGTTAGTAGGAGTTTTACCAATTGATCTTAATATGTACAAATTAAAATTGCGTGAAATAATGCGTCTATCTGGACAGATAGAAATCGACGGAGAAACAATAACAAATGTAAGGGATGGAAAAGGACAATAACTGAAAAATTATTAGAGGCCTGGTAAGTGCGTTGCAATGTAGCAACAAAAGGAAGGAAGACTACGAGTTTATACGGAATACCAGATATGCATCCATAAATCGTAAATGGTTTAACACCGCATGTGCAGTGACTGAGTTTCTCATAAATCATAGAAATACAAGGAAATACGTGAACATTTTATACATTACTGATGACAATGTGTGTATGTGAAGTGAGGGAGAAGAAACACGTGACCATATTTTTGGGGAATGTCCCTTGTATAGGGAAGGACGTGCAAAATACATCCGAAGAATGACAACAGAAGGAATGCTTGTAACGCTAGTGGAAGAAATGGTAAGAACGGAGAAGACTTACAAAATTTTCAAAGAGTATATAGATGAATTAAGGTTAATAAAATATGTAATGAAAGAATGACAGGGAAACATAGACAGTGGGATCGACGTAGAAATTAGAACGTATGATGAAGACAATTAATGTTACTAACGAATTTTGAAAATATGTGTTTATATATTGTGTACTAGATATGTATTATGTATTGTAATTATATGTTGTGAATGTGATTAAAAGTTGTAATATCGAGAGAAGTAGACGTGACAGTAAATAAATAAATTTTTAAAAAGCCCCTAAATGAGCTTAACAAATTACTTTAAGTGACTTAAAAATACTTATAAAAATTGTAAGGTTCAAACTGGAGCTGCAATATAAGGAAGACACATTTTGCAAAAAAAAGGAGCGAACGGTTTTGCAAAAATTCTATAACGTGGGGACGGCTGGGGAATTTGAGTTCGTACAAAAAAATTGAATCAATTTTGCACGGTTGACCCAGACGGGTTCGAAGAAGAAATGACGGAAAGAGAAGTTGGATGATGCGTGGCAGTGAAGTAGTACAGTGAATCAGGGAGAAAGGCTATCAGAAGGAATGAATACAGAAAAGGGGAAATTTGTCAGAATAGTAGAAAGGAAGACGATAAAAGTGAGGAAACTGACAGTGAAAATGGAATATTAGGAAAGAGGAAGCAGGACACTTGGATGGCACATTATCGAAAAGTCAAGAAAATATAACAAGTGGAAATTTTAAAGGTTTTAGATGTAGTCTAAAATACAAGGCGCATTTGAACGGGTGAAGGATTTCCTTTTCCGGAATGTCCCCCTTCAAGCAGCGCGTCGAAGGTGCTTTGACTTATACGGTCCCATTACGGTGTCTTTTGAGGCTGTCTTCTCCCGGAGGAACAGAAAAAATCCACCGGAACTACATTGGGAGTGTAGGGGTGCTCGGAACACATTGAGATTCCGTTCTGGGCCGTGTAATCGTTGACCAAGAGTGACTTGGTGCATTGTGATGATGCTTCAAACTCACGACAATGCCTGGCCTCACTCGGTTGGCCGTTCCTTCCAGTATTTCCACGTAGAAAGTATCCAGAGACAATGAGCATCGATATGCTCATTCGAGCCTTTTTTTGGCGAGGGGACGTTGCTGTGTGCCATACGGCACTTTGACGTTTTAGTTCGTACTCAAAGACCATACTATCGTTGATAGGCTTTAACTCCCAAACGCTTGCTGAATCCAATGTCTCCATCGCTGATTTTGGAACCCTCAAACAGAATTTAATGGCGTTCGCCGGAACGTCGCATTTTTAAGCTACGACTAGGCCAATTTGAGGTGTCCACTACGAAGCGCCTGCGTAGGCGATTCTTGCCAGAAGCGTTTTGAAGCTGATTCCCCCTCCGTCTAAACCATCTAGAGCGAGCGTGCTACAAAGAGCAGTTGCACTAGAAATAATTCTCGTGTTGTACAGACCTTGTATAGTTGCACATCGTGATATGATAAGTTAACAGTTCGAAAGATGTGGCCTATTCGTAATATTACTTGCGAAGTTACGATACTATCTCACTTTCGTATACGTCGGGATCTTGATTACTTGTCCCATCTGATGAATAAAACTATAGAAATTAGTTAGAATTAATGTATACATGAATCGAGTAACTAAAAATTATCCGATCGATAAATAAAACCAATCAATTGTGTTGGCGAAGTGCAATATCCACTCCGTGTAATACGACCCGAGTCACAGATACCCCGAGTCCGGATGAACATTTTTTGCCATTTCTCCTTTCAAGATGCTAGTTTGTGCCTAAATGTACTCAATGTCCACCGTTTATTCAAGTTAAAATTCATTAGATCCACTTCTACGATGCAATACCCTACTTTGTCTATACTCGAACATTCGTGGGCGTACTCCTGTATCGCTTTCCCGCCCGCTAAAGAATCCACCTCTCTTGTTGTAGCTCCCCGCTCGAGCTACGCATTTTCTGACGCGTTGTCTTATACTCTAGAAAATAATATTCTTATCTTTTTCATTCTAAACTAATAAGAAGGAAACCAATCAATAAAAATACAAGGTATTAGTAATCCTATGATGTAAATATCAGTAATAATAATAATAATAATAATAAGAGCAACTAACTATAGATGCAGTAGTCTTACAACAAACCAGAAGAAATTTTCGAGTCCTTCACGTAGCTTACATAGATTACAAGAAGACCTTCGACACTGTACCACATTTCTGGCTGATTCACGTCTTAGAAATATACAAGATTAATCCTGATTTGATAAATTTTTTCAAATGTACATCAACTGTGAAATACCGCCGTAAAACTAATTACTGGTAACTTTCGTTTTATTTAATATTAAACCCGTTTATTTAATTCAGTCAAAGAGACAAATCCAATTTCCATCAAGAGGGGAATTTTTCAAGGAGATTGCTTCAGCGCCCTATCATTTTGCTGGGCTAATAACCCGCTGAGAAATCTTCTGAGTAGCACTGCCTTCGGATTGCCTAACCCAATACAGAAAACAGAAATACAGGCTGAATCCATTTTATACATGGATGGCTTAGAGATCTATGCCACATCTGCTAACCACCTTGAACAGTTAATAAGCACAGTTCTCAACTGACATAGATGTGGAATTTGGGTTTGAAAAATTAAGAATATTATTCATTGGAAGAGGTAAAATCAAAAACAGCACCAATTCCATAACACCCATACATGACATGAATGAAGATAATATTTACAGCTACTGATAATCAAGGAAATATAAACATTCCACAAAGCAAAAATTCGCATAGAGATGAAATTTGATATACACCCTAAGGCGATCATTTCAAATGAAATACCAAAGGTCTTCATCGATCCCACTTGTACTATAAATTTTATTAAAGGCCGAAGGTTACAAAAATGGTTTTTCGATAATATCTCTTCAGCGATGCATTTTGTCGTAAAAAGATTTCTTATATATTTTATAGAATATAATTTTGCCTACAAAAAGGTTTCTATATGTTTTTTCCTCCAAAGCATCATTTGCGAGCTAATTCTATTTAAAAAACTAAATACTACGTTGCGCCAACAGGTGCGAGTACACTCATACGGACTTACACTCCGGAAACTTAATACGCACTTTTCTTTATTAGTTTTCAGAGCTGCTGAAATTAGGAAAGACATTTCCGAAGACGTCTTAAGACCACAATCAGCTTGTATAAACCCCAGCACCCGTAGGGAAGGAGAACAATGAAAAATTAATCGAACAGATACCAGTGACGAATCCACATTTTCGGTGTCGCTGAGATGATTGTGAAAATCCGATATCGTGTAAGTCTAAATTCTTCACGAAAGAAAAGCTCCACTAGCACCCTTTGGGGGGAATAAGTTTATGCTTAAAAATAATTAAAATAATTTTAAAAGAAAAAAGAAAATTGCATCGGATCCATAGTTTTAGGGTTAATAAAATTTTTAAACTACCTATCAGTATAGCTGGTGATGGGAATGGCAAGACGCAAAAAGACCGATATTAGGGTCGAGTCCATGGTTTTTGTGTACTCTGAGATGAATAATACTATTTACAATGACATGTAACCTTTCACGTCATATGAGGAGTACGACACCCCTGGAGGCGGGGGTTAGGAAGACTGTGACAAACAATTATCGAAAATGTCCGCTAAGAAAGGATTTTACTAAAATTCATCTCTAAGTGAATGAAATTGGAAATTGATATTTCCTAAAAGTTTTCTCAATTACATAAGTGAAATTAGGGGTTGGACATACTCACCAATATCAAACCACAAACATTTATGGATTACATTCTCTTTGGTATCCTTTAGACCTCAAGAGGTGCACGACACCCTAAAAGTGGGGGTTGGGTAGAGTGCGACAGTAAGAATTATCGAAAATGTCTACTAGGAAGTGATTTTACGAAAATTCACTCCTATGGGAGTGAAATTGATGTGTTCCAAAAACGTTTCTCAATTACATAAGGGATTGAGGATGCAAACCAATACTATTAATCCATTAACATTAATGGATAACTTTCTCACTCGATATCATTGGGAATGTAACAAAGTTGCTGTCATATTTTAAAATCCACGTGGGCAAAGCCGCGGTAATCTCTTATATTTCTCTGGAAAACGAGGATCTGATATCTCTTCATTCATCAGGGGAACCTGCTACTTCTGTATCTATTTGTCTTTCAGCTGCAGCAATACTATTCTTAAGCGTGTACCGTGTGCGACATTCAATATGAATAGTCACAGATTGTTTATTGTCCAAATATTGAGTGTCTATCACTTTTATTGATGGAAACTATCAGTCTTCATTCGTCGTCCAAAAACAAGTTTCTTCTGACAAAGATTATTACCTAACAAATAAAGCAAACTTGTGAAATTAAAAAAAACAACAGACGGCACAATCTCAGAACAAAGAATGATTTCAATATACTTCCGCTCAGTAAATACACCTCCGTTCACTGCAAAGGATCGCTCAGAACTACCAACATACATTTAAGCTTAGATCGTTCACGTTCCTTACACCAGGGCCTCACTTGTCCACAGCAACGAAGTGGTGAAGAATATACTAGTGTTCAAAATGACACATCGGGAGGGATAGTCTTCAATGGTGGAAACAGTTCGGTTTTTTTTTCTTTCTTTTTCTTTTTTCCTTTTGAAGAAGAAGAGAACTGTGCTTCGCGTAATATTGAGAATATTATGATTCCTTGAAATACTTATTCCGAGGGTGACACGCAAACTGGAACAGATATCCTTTACGATTCTTATTTTTTTAGTTTATCTTCTTTGCAGTTAATGGTTTGGAAACGTATTATAATCGGAATACAAAATGAAAAAAAGATGATGAAAATATGATTTTTCTGTGGTTAGCGATAAGTGAAATTAGTCTAAAATTATTTTAATATAAATTAACGAAAACATATCTTTTTTCATCCGAAAAGACCAAAGATTATGCCTTTAGGGGATACCACGATAAATAAAATGCGCCGAGTACTCTGCCTCGTAGGTGGTGTGGAAAGTAGTAGAAATATTGAATAATTTTTATGTAAATTTCACACCAGAACCAAAACTTTTCAGACTCGCGGAATGCAAATTACGTGTGAGGACGAAACATTGCCGTGGTACGTTTCAATGTAAATCTCGGGTTGGCGTGAATTTAAAAGTACTGATGTGCAGATATTTATGCAGAGATGTGCAGATGTGTCTTATTATTCTTTATACTTTGTTGTGCCTTTTTAAGCTTTTTTAAAAAATCGTTGTTTTGGAAATGTATTATCACCATCAACTATATTCCTTTTTTATTTCAAGTTATTTATGGATAAACATACATAAGCAAATTCTAAGCATAAATAATTAAATGCAAAACAAAGTCATCTTGAAATTTTCAATACAAATACTATTATTATAAACTTAAATTAGAAGAGACATGTGTTTTAAGTTTGCAGAGTGTAAGTCCGTATGCCTCTACTCGCACTTGTGCGCATTGAGGGCGCAACGCAGTATTCATGTTTTTTAAACCGCGCTAGCCCGCAAATGTTGCTTCGGAGGAAAAAACAAATGATGACCTTAAAACGTGTACCAAATTTCATCTATGCGAATTTTTGTCGAACTTTTTTGTCAATTTTTGTCTGGGTTACTTAGGAATGCTTCAATCTTTATGCACTGCTCAACAACAGATGAAACATAAATTACAAAGTGAATTTATGAACAGGCTCCATCTCCTTCGAAAATCCCTCTTAAATGTCAGAAATATAATGTAAGCTGTTAACTCCTATGCTATTCCTAGCCGTACTGTTTTGACATTATCCATTGGTCCCCTACCGTTCTCAGCAATGTGCAACGTCTCTTTTGGTCCCCAATGACAAAGTAAAGATGCACCACCCAAAGTCTTGAGTTGTGTTTGTGACTTTACCCATACGCTTGGGAGATAAGAGGACTTATTTCCGAACTTTGCGACAGGCGAATTAGATCCCTACGTCAATATTTCTTTGACAAAAGTAATAAGTTCCATCTTCATGCAGTCATCATTGGAGCTGATCACAAATACAAACCTCTGAGCAGAGGCCATGAATACTATTGCCATAGAGACAACGGGCAGAGAAACCTCTACATGGGAAAATGCGTCGCGCTATTCTTGATCCAAGTGTTGATCTAGATACTTCAAACCGATGACGTTCTGGAGACCTATACAGCGAATCTGTAGGATTGATATGTGCAATTCAGGAGGTTACTGAAACTCGTAACTACAGGAAGTATATTAGTAAAGACCCTACTCTCACGACAAACGTATGTCGCAAGTGCAGCAACGTGACATTCGAGCATTGACCACATCACATCTGGCTGCACCACTGACACAGAATGACTATTTACACCGTCACAATCAAATACACAAAATAGTACACCAAGAAATAGGCCACAACTTTCCACTAATTTCAGAACACTATAAATATTGCTCAGAACCGGTGCTGGAGATTGATGAAGTCAAATGGTAGTTTGGCAGCTCTATTCTAACATACAACACCGTGGAACACAATAGACCAGACTTAACAATTGTAGATAAATCAAAAAAACAGCCGTCATTGTTGGCATTGCAGTCCCACTTGCCCGACTTATGCAGAAAACCTACGCTTAGAATCGAAAATATTCCGACCTGGCATATAGCATTAAGGACCAGTGGAAGGTAAACAAAGCGCATTTTCTACCCTTAGTCGTTTAAAGTAAAGTTCATATACTAGAACCTACGTAAAAATCTCGTAACCCTAGGGATCAAGAACGGAACTGTATACTTCATCCAGTTGCCTGTTATGAATAAACCTCCCCCACAGGAACTTCTCGGCATTAATCTTTGAATAAATTTACTCAATATTGCTTAGAACTGATCCCTCAATTGATGAAGAACCGGAATGGACCGTGATAGAAACACAGAAAACCAATAATAATAATAACCCGTGTGGGTGCTAGTCTCCCATCGGCCGCTTCCCCAGGTTGCGTATAGGGGAACTCTCATCCCTTGGGTGGGTACCGGGAACATCAAATACCCGGGGCGGTCCTGACTAGTTAGATGGTAGACTGTTGTCCTAACAGTCATCCTGGGAAGTACCATCACTGCACTTGAGTGCAGGGCATGCCCCTTATCCCAATACTATCCATATTTCTTTCCTTTTTTGAAACCTTTTCTTCCCGCCCTCGCCTAACTTTCTCTTACCCTGACACCAAGATATGGTAACCCTGTCAGAAGAGTCCCTGGTCCTCCAAGTTGGGGAAATCTTGGCTGTAGGTATAAATAGCAAACACCCTTTCATGGAGAAACGATTACGGAATAGTTGTTATAATGCCGCCACCTGGGGATCGCCGGGGCACGCTTGGAGCTAGCACTGAGCGTGGCAGCATGCGGACCGCTAGTGGTGCTTTGCTGAGCAGGCGGGCAGGAACCGAGGAACCCGAAATTACTTCAGCCGCAAATGAAAATAGCCAACCAACATCTGGAGGCGTACCTGCTGAAACTTTCTCAGGAGGGTAACCCAATTTTACCGGGTACCACTTTAGCAGGGAAACATCGAGAGCGTATGAAATGGACTAAGGTCAATATATTTATCATGGCCTCCTATTTCGACCTCACTAAACTCTTGACAGAGATGACAGCCTATAGGGATAAATTGCATCAAGCTTTTGTGGAAGATTTTCCATCTGCAACACGACGCAGAGAATTGCTGACCAGAGAAAAGCAATTGTAAGAAATAAATTGCTACCTGTCGCCATTTTAGAAAAAATTGAGGGATGTAAGTAAAGGAATGATCCGTCCATAAAATGAAAACCAGAATTGTAGGTCTCACCACAGAGAGAGTTAATTGGAAAATACAAGTGAATACACGGTAAGTATGCACGAAAGCGACAAATTTGTAGAAAACGTCAAGTTTGTGTTCAGGACAGCTGTGCAAGAGTACAAGGGTACAGATCCACCTGAGAGACATTGGATTCCCAGACAAAAACTTCAAGAAATTTCGAGAGGATTTTGGAAACGCTTGATGCATATGTTGTTCCTGAATATTTGAATGAAGTGTGTTCTTTTGAAAAATTGTATAACCTAATCTATTGCACTTATCTTACAGCTTCTAGGAGCAATGGTGCAAAAATATTGGAGATTGGGAAGAGGAATAGATGCTGCGATGGAAAGATGCCTGCATGGAAAAAAGACATCCGAAGAATTGAAATAAAGAGAGCTGATATTGCCCGTTTGCTCCCATATGACAAGGGATACCGCAGCAGAAGGCTCAAAACCAAAGTCAATGCAATTCTTCAGAAATACAAGATTCACACTCCACGTGATCTGTTAAATAAACATGAGTTCATCGACACACTGAAGCATCATTAGCCGCATTAAACAAAACATCGTGTACATACGAGGCGATTGTTAATTAAAAATACCTGTCTGTAAGTGAACGAGAGAAAGTGCGCAGGAAGAGTGGTCATGAACTACACCACCAACATATACTTTATCATAACCTGGAACCTCCAGAACCTTCACAGGAAATACATCAGGTATCACTAACTGCTATTGATGATAATGAAGGAAAATTTGAAACATCCAATCAAGGAGCAATTTTACAACTGTGATGAGACATCAGAGCGGTTTTTCAATTGAATGGAACTCTACCGCGGGACAGAATCTTCCAAAAGACTTTGCATCCCAATATTAAAGAGGAGATGTAGTGATTTGGAAGAAATCACTCTCTGTATACTGTGCAGCTGTAATTGAAGCTAATGGACAAACAAGTTACTAAAGCACAGTAAGCTAGACGGCTTAGACTACTCACCGCATCATAACAAATAGCCGAACCCACTATTTTTTTTTTTTTGTGTGGGGCTTTAGGGCTCGTCAACATCAAAGGTCATTAGAGCCCTTAAAACTTGTACAGGTAGGGAAAATGCAGTTACGCACTAGGGAGAGCCAACATGACTCTCCCGGCGTGTGGGACTCGCCGAATGACTCAGCCATACCCACTAAAAACCCTCCTGAAGTAAAACTCAAAACTGAAATCCCAACATATCTCTTTACTAAAAACATTTTAAAAAAAGAAGAGGAAAGAGGAAAATGAAAGATACCCTAGCCCTAATAGAGTCGGGATCGAAAGGAACAAGAGGTGACCAAGGGAGGTCAGGAAAGAGAAAGGAAAGAGCATAGCACAAGTAAGTGGAAGCAATGCCAGACTCAGCTCGGGGCCCCGTGTTCGCCAAACACGTACTTACTAGATGTAAGCACCCTGGGGGGCCGAACCCACTAGGAAGACCAGACTTGAAGGAAACGTTACCGGTTTTTTAGCAAAGGCTGACTTCATCTCTGAATACTTGAAAGGGGTCTTGCAAACTGAAAAAGAAATTAACCCAAATTTGCTCAGAAGCCGAGATTGGTGTAGGTGCATCTGATAGCCACTAGAATCTGAAAGAATTGAAGGATGTTTTCAGGTAGAAAGCGAAGTTGAAGGGTGTGAGACTGTCACGTTATAATGAAATGACTAAGTGGAAGCAGCAAAATGACTTCCATAAGAACAGAAAGGAGTTCTTTCTAGACTTGGAATGTATGGTGAAGGAGGAACCGGAAACCATCGAGCTAGATTCCAATAAGTTCCACGAGTACTAGAGTTCCATATGGACTGACGCCAAGCAGAGTGGATAGGACACTTAAATCTTTAGTAGTGAAGAAAGCCAGCAACTGGAAAGCCCCCGGCCCCGACAGGATTCACAACTTTTGGCTTAGATCCTTTAAAGCTATGCACGAGCCTCGTTTGCGCTTTCACCGCAGCCCTGGGTGACCCAAAAACGGTCCCTCTACATCTTAGAGAAGAAAGAATCTACCTCCTGTATAAGAAAGGAGACTTTTCAGTCCAAGAACTACAGACCCATCACATGTTTGTCTGTTTTTTACAAGGTATTCACTGCTATGATAAACAGTAAAGTCTACCATCATTGTGAAGTTAATGGATTGATAGAACAAAAGGGTTGCGTCAGAGGAGCTATGGGGTGCAAACATCAATTAACAATAGACGCCGTTGTCTTCAAGCAGGCACAATCCAGAAAGAGAAACTTTCTCACATGCTATATAGACTATTCTAAGGCATTTGATTTGGTGCCACATGACTAGTTGACCAAGGTACTGGAAATCTACAAGATCTACCCGAGAATCGGGAATCTGCTACAAGAAATGGCAGCATGGAGGACAACTCTACAAGTAGGCAAAGTTGACATTAGATCCATAAACATCAAGCGTCGTGTTTTCCAAGGCGACTCTTTCTCACCAATATTGTTCATTTTGGCTTTACATTACTTAAAGAAAGCAATGTTGGATATAAAATCAATTCGGGAAAGAATCAAGCAAAATTAAATCACTCTTAATGGACAATCTGAAACTGTTGGCCGAGTCCCATGACAAGTTCCGCTCATTGATAAGTATTGTGAAAACATTCAGTGAAGACATACGAATGAGTTTTTGTCTTGATACGTGTGCCACTGTGAGTAAACAAAGTGGCAAAATGGATCTAACTGGCGAACCATTTGAAGAAATAGAGGAACTAAATCCAGAAGCACTATATAAGTACCTTGGAATACCGCAGATAAGCAAAATTAATCATGCTATTCTCAAGAATGTTTTTACGAACAAGTACTTGTGAATTCTAACTAAGGCACTCAATACTATATTGTCTGGGGCAAACATCATCTCAACCATCAATAAGTGGGCCATACCTGTCCTTACGTACTCCTTTGGCATAGTAAAATGGTCGGACGTGGATGTGAATGACTTAAATTGACTGGATTGACTTAGATTGTTGATTAAGTTCAGATTCCTGCATCTGAAGTCTTTCACCATTAGGCTGTACTTGATCCGAAAAGAGGGTGGACGTGGGTTGTTAAATATCCACAAGTTATATTCGAATCAAGACAGAATCTAAGGACCAAGTTCATGCTCTCTAACGAAGAAATCATGGTAATGATTGCAAAAGCTGATGATAGGTATACACCCCTTATCGTGTGTGATACTAATATGCAATATGAACTTATGAATACGAAAGAAGAAATGGCACTATGAAAAATTCCCAAAGTTGTTGAAAGGTGTTAAAAGATAGGACTGTGTCCCTACAATGGATCAAGGATGGACTCTTTTACCCTGAAAAGGGGTTTATGATGGCTATTCAAAATAGTGTTGAGGTCAATAAATTATGAGAAATATATCCTCAAACTCGATGTTTTTTATTCATGTAGGAAGGTGAATCCATCGAACACGTAATAATTGGTTGCTCATCTCTTACAAAAAATGCTTTCTTAAACAGGCATAACCAAGTGGCCAAGCTAATCCAACAACGTCTTGCAATGATTTACGAAATATTAAGACGGGATGTAACATCACCATATCATAAATACCAACCACCAGCAATACTTGAAGATCAGAAAACCGTCCATTATTGGGATGGACCTGTGTTGACAGACAAGACAGTGGATCATAATACCCCTGATATCCTTTACATTGGTAAGGAAAATAACATAGACACCATAATAGATATTGCTATTCTACTGACTCACAACATTAATTGACTGAGTCGGGAAAAGGGAGAAAATATGAGGACCTAGCAATTAAGATGATGAATGTATGGAAGTTAGGCGAAGTTGAAATTATCCCCTTTGTGATATGTCAGAAGTATTTAATCGAAGAGGTTTAAGAAGAATTTGGAAGAACTAGGACTAAGGGAGAATATCATGAGGGTCGCACAAAAAGCTGTCCTGCAGATAACTCACATCGTCCGAAAAATTTTGAATTATGGAATTAATAACTCATCATGCAGGCCAGGATGAAGGTTTCTGTATCGATAAAACCCGATCCCAATACCATCTATGGTGTGGGTGATAGTTTGCAGTTTCTACTGTTATAATATAATAATAATTCAGTAAGACTCATGATTGTAATTTAATAATTAATTACTGGAGTAATTAATTGAAGATTGCAAAATCTTGGAGTACTACGAATGTAACATAAATTCGTCTAATAACGTTTGAAAGGAAACAAATCAAACAGACTAGAAAAGGAAGCAAAGAGGAGTATGTTTAAAAACAAAATAAAGTAGTTGCAACTGGGTCAAATAAAGAGATTCAATTTTATTAAATGTTTGTTTGAGTCATGTTAGTTTTAAGATGTCTCGAAGTAGTAATTAGTATGTTTTTTTTTGTGTGTAAAGGAGATCGGTTTTTTAATTTAATTTTTTGTGCCGTTGGAGGTTATTTCATTTGCATTATTGGTTTATGGTGCAGGCAATAACAGTTTTATTGAACACCTATATGTATATCAATATACTACGTCTATCAATTGGGATGACTGCGCGTATTCAGTAGATTTTGGGTACTTTTAAAAGTTTTTATTTATCTTGCTTCTTTTGTATGTTAGAATGTATGTTGTCTTGCAGTTTCAAAATTAGTAATTTTCGGCCACTTCTATGCTTCCGATCGAGCGGAAGTTTTACAGGTATGTGTGGTTTGCATTACAATAGATTGTCGTTACATTTTACGAAAATGTACTTGTAAGGAAGTTCAAAAGGGGTGTGTATGTTTTTACCAAGCTGGGGAACTTTCAAACTTTGTTTCGTGGACACACACTTCGGTCTTGAAACGCCTTCAGCCCAAACCTATGTTAAACACACCATTTCGTGAAATGTAACGACGCCAATATATAATACTAGCTGAGTGTCCGCAGCTTTTATCGCGTAAATTCTGCAATATGTTTTCAATTTTATTTTTTTCTCATATCCTTATTCGTATTCACTGAGAATGTTATCCATTGATGTTGGAGGTTATATTAGTGTTGATGTTTACCCTCAATCTCGTATTTTACTTATGTAATTCAAAAAACCTTTTTAGAAAACATCAATTTATCATTTCACACCCTTAGGGGTGAAGTTTTGTAAAGTCCTTTCTTAGCGGACATTTTCTATAATTTTTTGTGTCACGCTCTTCCCAACCCCCACCTCAAGGGACGTGTGCACCTTATGAACGGTATATAATGCTATTGGAAATACGATTAATCATCTCAGAATACACAATAACCATGGACTCGACCCTAATAACGGTCTTTTTACGTTATTTTTACGTTTTGCTCTTTCCGTCCCCAGCTCTAAGAATACAGTGCTCCTATGTGATATCATCTTGAACATAACGGCATTGTTTGTTGAAGCATCTCGTCAACCCTAAAACTATGTATCCGATGCATTTTTTTAAAATCTTTCAATATTAGTTTTCAATTATTTTTATCCATAAACCCATTTCCACTCCCTCCCACCCAACGGGTGCCAGTGGTGTGCTTGTTTCATGAGGGCTGTTTACTATGAACTCAGCGACGCCGAAAATTCTGGACTCGTCACTGATATGTCATTTTCGATATTTTTTTTATAACGTCCTCTTTCCCTAGGGGTACTGGGGTTCATACGGGTTGATTGTGGGCTTTGACGTCTTCGAGAATGTCACTACTAATTTCAGGGGCTCCGAGAACTACGATCTCAACACCAATATCGGTCAATTTCGATTATTTTAACATTTCACTCCTCATCCCCAACGCGAAGGGTGTTTATTCCTTATAGGGGGTGATAGTGCACTTATTTGGTAATGATGTCTCTTCACTTCAGTGGTCCCAAAAATAATTTATTTAACACCAATATCTGTCGTTTTTTATTGTTTACATTCCCACCTCTAGCCTAGGGATGCTAGGAGTATATTACACAGCCCAACAGTGGTTTTGGTGCCGAAGTGTTTTGAGTTGATTTTATATGTATTTGATGCGCTGAATTCAAATATGGCATCAGTTTTTTTCTAACAGCTCTACTTTTAATTTTTTT